>OX579637.1:20736784-21336784 GCA_951230915.1 Antitrichia curtipendula | reverse complement strand
CAAACTACAGGGCATGACGGATCCTCTTAATATTTCACGCACGTAATAAAATTAGCATATTGCGGCAAGAATGGAATCCCCACATGGATTCTACATGTGGGGATTATTTACAACTTGTACATTTTTTTGGAACTAGTCAATTGGCCAACAAATTCGATGACATTTGAATTTGGATCCCTAAACTATAGGGCATGACGGATCCACTTAATATTTCACGCACGTAATAAAATTAGCATATTGCGGCAAGAATGGAATCCCCACATAGATTCTACATGTGGGGATTATTTACAACTTGTACATTTTTTTGGAACTAGTCAATTGGCCAACAAATTCCATGACATTTCAATTTGGATCCCTAAACTATAGGGCATGACGGATCCACTTAATATTTCACGCACGTAATAAAATTAGCATATTGCGGCAAGAATGGAATCCCCACATGGATTCTACATGTGGGGATTATTTACAACTTGTACATTTTTTTGGAACTAGTCAATTGGCCAACAAATTCCATGACATTTCAATTTGGATCCCCAAACTATAGGGCATGACGGATCCACTTAATATTTCACGCACGTAATAAAATTAGCGTATTGCGGCAAGAATGGAATCCCCACATAGATTCTACATGTGGGGATTATTTACAACTTGTACATTTTTTTGGAACTAGTCAATTGGCCAACAAATTCCATGACATTTGAATTTGGATCCCTAAACTATAGGGCATGACGGATCCACTTAATATTTCACGCACGTAATAAAATTAGCATATTGCGGCAAGAATGGAATCCCCACATAGATTCTACATGTGGGGATTATTTACAACTTGTACATTTTTTTGGAACTAGTCAATTGGCCAACAAATTCCATGACATTTGAATTTGGATCCCTAAACTATAGGGCATGACGGATCCACTTAATATTTCACGCACGTAATAAAATTAGCATATTGCGGCAAGAATGGAATCCCCACATAGATTCTACATGTGGGGATTATTTACAACTTGTACATTTTTTTGGAACTAGTCAATTGGCCAACAAATTCCATGACATTTGAATTTGGATCCCTAAACTATAGGGCATGACGGATCCACTTAATATTTCACGCACGTAATAAAATTAGCATATTGCGGCAAGAATGGAATCCCCACATAGATTCTACATGTGGGGATTATTTACAACTTGTACATTTTTTTGGAACTAGTCAATTGGCCAACAAATTCCATGACATTTGAATTTGGATCCCTAAACTATAGGGCATGACGGATCCACTTAATATTTCACGCACGTAATAAAATTAGCATATTGCGGCAAGAATGGAATCCCCACATGGATTCTACATGTGGGGATTATTTACAACTTGTACATTTTTTTGGAACTAGTCAATTGGCCGACAAATTCCATGACATTTCAATTTGGATCCCCAAACTACAGGGCATGACGGATCCTCTTAATATTTCATGCACGTAATAAAATTAGCGTATTGCGGCAAGAATGGAATCCCCACATAGATTCTACATGTGGGGATTATTTACAACTTGTACATTTTTTTGGAACTAGTCAATTGGCCGACAAATTCCATGACATTTCAATTTGGATCCCTAAACTATAGGGCATGACGGATCCACTTAATATTTCACGCACGTAATAAAATTAGCATATTGCGGCAAGAATGGAATCCCCACATGGATTCTACATGTGCGGATTATTTACAACTTGTACATTTTTTTGGAACTAGTCAATTGGCCGACAAATTCCATGACATTTCAATTTGGATCCCCAAACTACAGGGCATGACGGATCCTCTTAATATTTCATGCACGTAATAAAATTAGCGTATTGCGGCAAGAATGGAATCCCCACATAGATTCTACATGTGGGGATTATTTACAACTTGTACATTTTTTTGGAACTAGTCAATTGGCCGACAAATTCCATGACATTTCAATTTGGATCCCCAAACTACAGGGCATGACGGATCCTCTTAATATTTCATGCACGTAATAAAATTAGCGTATTGCGGCAAGAATGGAATCCCCACATAGATTCTACATGTGGGGATTATTTACAACTTGTACATTTTTTTGGAACTAGTCAATTGGCCGACAAATTCCATGACATTTCAATTTGGATCCCTAAACTATAGGGCATGACGGATCCACTTAATATTTCACGCACGTAATAAAATTAGCATATTGCGGCAAGCATGGAATCCCCACATAGATTCTACATGTGGGGATTATTTACAACTTGTACATTTTTTTGGAACTAGTCAATTGGCCAACAAATTCCATGACATTTGAATTTGGATCCCTAAACTATAGGGCATGACGGATCCACTTAATATTTCACGCACGTAATAAAATTAGCATATTGCGGCAAGAATGGAATCCCCACATAGATTCTACATGTGGGGATTATTTACAACTTGTACATTTTTTTGGAACTAGTCAATTGGCCAACAAATTCCATGACATTTGAATTTGGATCCCTAAACTATAGGGCATGACGGATCCACTTAATATTTCACGCACGTAATAAAATTAGCATATTGCGGCAAGAATGGAATCCCCACATGGATTCTACATGTGGGGATTATTTACAACTTGTACATTTTTTTGGAACTAGTCAATTGGCCGACAAATTCCATGACATTTCAATTTGGATCCCCAAACTACAGGGCATGACGGATCCTCTTAATATTTCATGCACGTAATAAAATTAGCGTATTGCGGCAAGAATGGAATCCCCACATAGATTCTACATGTGGGGATTATTTACAACTTGTACATTTTTTTGGAACTAGTCAATTGGCCAACAAATTCCATGACATTTGAATTTGGATCCCTAAACTATAGGGCATGACGGATCCACTTAATATTTCACGCACGTAATAAAATTAGCATATTGCGGCAAGAATGGAATCCCCACATAGATTCTACATGTGGGGATTATTTACAACTTGTACATTTTTTTGGAACTAGTCAATTGGCCAACAAATTCCATGACATTTGAATTTGGATCCCTAAACTATAGGGCATGACGGATCCACTTAATATTTCACGCACGTAATAAAATTAGCATATTGCGGCAAGCATGGAATCCCCACATAGATTCTACATGTGGGGATTATTTACAACTTGTACATTTTTTTGGAACTAGTCAATTGGCCAACAAATTCCATGACATTTGAATTTGGATCCCTAAACTATAGGGCATGACGGATCCACTTAATATTTCACGCACGTAATAAAATTAGCATATTGCGGCAAGAATGGAATCCCCACATGGATTCTACATGTGGGGATTATTTACAACTTGTACATTTTTTTGGAACTAGTCAATTGGCCGACAAATTCCATGACATTTGAATTTGGATCCCCAAACTACAGGGCATGACGGATCCACTTAATATTTCATACACGTAATAAAATTAGCGTATTGCGGCAAGAATGGAATCCCCACATAGATTCTACATGTGGGGATTATTTACAACTTGTACATTTTTTTGGAACTAGTCAATTGGCCGACAAATTCCATGACATTTGAATTTGGATCCCCAAACTACAGGGCATGACGGATCCTCTTAATATTTTATGCACGTAATAAAATTAGCATATTGCGGCAAGAATGGAATCCCCACATAGATTCTACATGTGGGGATTATTTACAACTTGTACACTTTTTTGGAACTAGTCAATTGGCCGACAAATTCCATGACATTTGAATTTGGATCCCCAAACTACAGGGCATGACGGATCCTCTTAATATTTCACGCACGTAATAAAATTAGCATATTGCGGCAAGCATGGAATCCCCACATGGATTCTACATGTGGGGATTATTTACAACTTGTACATTTTTTTGGAACTAGTCAATTGGCCAACAAATTCGATGACATTTGAATTTGGATCCCTAAACTATAGGGCATGACGGATCCACTTAATATTTCACGCACGTAATAAAATTAGCATATTGCGGCAAGAATGGAATCCCCACATAGATTCTACATGTGGGGATTATTTACAACTTGTACATTTTTTTGGAACTAGTCAATTGGCCAACAAATTCCATGACATTTGAATTTGGATCCCTAAACTATAGGGCATGACGGATCCACTT
This sequence comes from Antitrichia curtipendula, assembly GCA_951230915.1. NCBI lineage: Eukaryota > Viridiplantae > Streptophyta > Bryopsida > Hypnales > Leucodontaceae > Antitrichia > Antitrichia curtipendula. The sequence goes on along the minus strand of OX579637.1, from coordinate 21,332,662 downwards.
AATATTTCACGCACGTAATAAAATTAGCATATTGCGGCAAGAATGGAATCCCCACATGGATTCTACATGTGGGGATTATTTACAACTTGTACATTTTTTTGGAACTAGTCAATTGGCCAACAAATTCCATGACATTTCAATTTGGATCCCCAAACTATAGGGCATGACGGATCCACTTAATATTTCACGCACGTAATAAAATTAGCGTATTGCGGCAAGAATGGAATCCCCACATAGATTCTACATGTGGGGATTATTTACAACTTGTACATTTTTTTGGAACTAGTCAATTGGCCAACAAATTCCATGACATTTGAATTTGGATCCCTAAACTATAGGGCATGACGGATCCACTTAATATTTCACGCACGTAATAAAATTAGCATATTGCGGCAAGAATGGAATCCCCACATAGATTCTACATGTGGGGATTATTTACAACTTGTACATTTTTTTGGAACTAGTCAATTGGCCGACAAATTCCATGACATTTGAATTTGGATCCCCAAACTACAGGGCATGACGGATCCACTTAATATTTCATACACGTAATAAAATTAGCGTATTGCGGCAAGAATGGAATCCCCACATAGATTCTACATGTGGGGATAATTTACAACTTGTACATTTTTTTGAACTAGTCAATTGGCCAACAAATTCCATGACATTTCAATTTGGATCCCCAAACTACAGGGCATGACGAATCCTCTTAATATTTCATGCACGTAATAAAATTAGCATATTGCGGCAAGAATGGAATCCCCACATACATTCTACATGTGGGGATGATTTACAACTTGTACATTTTTTTGGAACTAGTCAATTGGCCGACAAATTCCATGACATTTGAATTTGGATCCCCAAACTACAGGGCATGACGGATCCTCTTAATATTTTATGCACGTAATAAAATTAGCATATTGCGGCAAGAATGGAATCCCCACATAGATTCTACATGTGGGGATTATTTACAACTTGTACACTTTTTTGGAACTAGTCAATTGGCCGACAAATTCCATGACATTTGAATTTGGATCCCCAAACTACAGGGCATGACGGATCCTCTTAATATTTCACGCACGTAATAAAATTAGCATATTGCGGCAAGCATGGAATCCCCACATGGATTCTACATGTGGGGATTATTTACAACTTGTACATTTTTTTGGAACTAGTCAATTGGCCAACAAATTCGATGACATTTGAATTTGGATCCCTAAACTATAGGGCATGACGGATCCACTTAATATTTCACGCACGTAATAAAATTAGCATATTGCGGCAAGAATGGAATCCCCACATAGATTCTACATGTGGGGATTATTTACAACTTGTACATTTTTTTGGAACTAGTCAATTGGCCAACAAATTCCATGACATTTGAATTTGGATCCCTAAACTATAGGGCATGACGGATCCACTTAATATTTCACGCACGTAATAAAATTAGCATATTGCGGCAAGAATGGAATCCCCACATGGATTCTACATGTGGGGATTATTTACAACTTGTACATTTTTTTGGAACTAGTCAATTGGCCAACAAATTCCATGACATTTCAATTTGGATCCCCAAACTATAGGGCATGACGGATCCACTTAATATTTCACGCACGTAATAAAATTAGCGTATTGCGGCAAGAATGGAATCCCCACATAGATTCTACATGTGGGGATTATTTACAACTTGTACATTTTTTTGGAACTAGTCAATTGGCCAACAAATTCCATGACATTTGAATTTGGATCCCTAAACTATAGGGCATGACGGATCCACTTAATATTTCACGCACGTAATAAAATTAGCATATTGCGGCAAGAATGGAATCCCCACATAGATTCTACATGTGGGGATTATTTACAACTTGTACATTTTTTTGGAACTAGTCAATTGGCCAACAAATTCCATGACATTTGAATTTGGATCCCTAAACTATAGGGCATGACGGATCCACTTAATATTTCACGCACGTAATAAAATTAGCATATTGCGGCAAGAATGGAATCCCCACATAGATTCTACATGTGGGGATTATTTACAACTTGTACATTTTTTTGGAACTAGTCAATTGGCCAACAAATTCCATGACATTTGAATTTGGATCCCTAAACTATAGGGCATGACGGATCCACTTAATATTTCACGCACGTAATAAAATTAGCATATTGCGGCAAGAATGGAATCCCCACATAGATTCTACATGTGGGGATTATTTACAACTTGTACATTTTTTTGGAACTAGTCAATTGGCCAACAAATTCCATGACATTTGAATTTGGATCCCTAAACTATAGGGCATGACGGATCCACTTAATATTTCACGCACGTAATAAAATTAGCATATTGCGGCAAGAATGGAATCCCCACATGGATTCTACATGTGGGGATTATTTACAACTTGTACATTTTTTTGGAACTAGTCAATTGGCCGACAAATTCCATGACATTTCAATTTGGATCCCCAAACTACAGGGCATGACGGATCCTCTTAATATTTCATGCACGTAATAAAATTAGCGTATTGCGGCAAGAATGGAATCCCCACATAGATTCTACATGTGGGGATTATTTACAACTTGTACATTTTTTTGGAACTAGTCAATTGGCCGACAAATTCCATGACATTTCAATTTGGATCCCTAAACTATAGGGCATGACGGATCCACTTAATATTTCACGCACGTAATAAAATTAGCATATTGCGGCAAGAATGGAATCCCCACATGGATTCTACATGTGCGGATTATTTACAACTTGTACATTTTTTTGGAACTAGTCAATTGGCCGACAAATTCCATGACATTTCAATTTGGATCCCCAAACTACAGGGCATGACGGATCCTCTTAATATTTCATGCACGTAATAAAATTAGCGTATTGCGGCAAGAATGGAATCCCCACATAGATTCTACATGTGGGGATTATTTACAACTTGTACATTTTTTTGGAACTAGTCAATTGGCCGACAAATTCCATGACATTTCAATTTGGATCCCCAAACTACAGGGCATGACGGATCCTCTTAATATTTCATGCACGTAATAAAATTAGCGTATTGCGGCAAGAATGGAATCCCCACATAGATTCTACATGTGGGGATTATTTACAACTTGTACATTTTTTTGGAACTAGTCAATTGGCCGACAAATTCCATGACATTTCAATTTGGATCCCTAAACTATAGGGCATGACGGATCCACTTAATATTTCACGCACGTAATAAAATTAGCATATTGCGGCAAGCATGGAATCCCCACATAGATTCTACATGTGGGGATTATTTACAACTTGTACATTTTTTTGGAACTAGTCAATTGGCCAACAAATTCCATGACATTTGAATTTGGATCCCTAAACTATAGGGCATGACGGATCCACTTAATATTTCACGCACGTAATAAAATTAGCATATTGCGGCAAGAATGGAATCCCCACATAGATTCTACATGTGGGGATTATTTACAACTTGTACATTTTTTTGGAACTAGACAATTGGCCGACAAATTCCATGACATTTGAATTTGGATCCCCAAACTATAGGGCATGACGGATCCTCTTAATATTTCATGCACGTAATAAAATTAGCATATTGCGGCAAGCATGGAATCCCCACATAGATTCTACATGTGGGGATTATTTACAACTTGTACATTTTTTTGGAACTAGTCAATTGGCCGACAAATTCCATGACATTTCAATTTGGATCCCCAAACTACAGGGCATGAGGGATCCTCTTAATATTTCATGCACGTAATAAAATTAGCGTATTGCGGCAAGAATGGAATCCCCACATAGATTCTACATGTGGGGATTATTTACAACTTGTACATTTTTTTGGAACTAGTCAATTGGCCAACAAATTCCATGACATTTCAATTTGGATCCCTAAACTATAGGGCATGACGGATCCACTTAATATTTCACGCACGTAATAAAATTAGCATATTGCGGCAAGAATGGAATCCCCACATGGATTCTACATGTGGGGATTATTTACAACTTGTACATTTTTTTGGAACTAGTCAATTGGCCAACAAATTCCATGACATTTGAATTTGGATCCCTAAACTATAGGGCATGACGGATCCACTTAATATTTCACGCACGTAATAAAATTAGCATATTGCGGCAAGAATGGAATCCCCACATAGATTCTACATGTGGGGATTATTTACAACTTGTACATTTTTTTGGAACTAGACAATTGGCCGACAAATTCCATGACATTTGAATTTGGATCCCCAAACTATAGGGCATGACGGATCCTCTTAATATTTCATGCACGTAATAAAATTAGCATATTGCGGCAAGCATGGAATCCCCACATAGATTCTACATGTGGGGATTATTTACAACTTGTACATTTTTTTGGAACTAGTCAATTGGCCGACAAATTCCATGACATTTCAATTTGGATCCCCAAACTACAGGGCATGAGGGATCCTCTTAATATTTCATGCACGTAATAAAATTAGCGTATTGCGGCAAGAATGGAATCCCCACATAGATTCTACATGTGGGGATTATTTACAACTTGTACATTTTTTTGGAACTAGTCAATTGGCCGACAAATTCCATGACATTTCAATTTGGATCCCCAAACTACAGGGCATGACGGATCCTCTTAATATTTCATGCACGTAATAAAATTAGCGTATTGCGGCAAGAATGGAATCCCCACATAGATTCTACATGTGGGGATTATTTACAACTTGTACATTTTTTTGGAACTAGTCAATTGGCCAACAAATTCCATGACATTTCAATTTGGATCCCTAAACTATAGGGCATGACGGATCCAATTAATATTTCACGCACGTAATAAAATTAGCATATTGTGGCAAGAATGGAATCCCCACATAGATTCTACATGTGGGGATTATTTACAACTTGTACATTTTTTTGGAACTAGTCAATTGGCCAACAAATTCCATGACATTTGAATTTGGATCCCTAAACTATAGGGCATGACGGATCCTCTTAATATTTCATGCACGTAATAAAATTAGCATATTGCGGCAAGCATAGAATCCCCACATAGATTCTACATGTGGGGATAATTTACAACTTGTACATTTTTTTGGAACTAGTCAATTGGCCGACAAATTCCATGACATTTCAATTTGGATCTCGAAACTACAGGGCATGACGGATCCTCTTAATATTTCATGCACGTAATAAAATTAGCGTATTGCGGCAAGAATGGAATCCCCACATAGATTCTACATGTGGGGATTATTTACAACTTGTACATTTTTTTGGAACTAGTCAATTGGCCAACAAATTCCATGACATTTCAATTTGGATCCCTAAACTATAGGGCATGACGGATCCACTTAATATTTCACGCACGTAATAAAATTAGCATATTGCGGCAAGAATGGAATCCCCACATAGATTCTACATGTGGGGATTATTTACAACTTGTACATTTTTTTGGACCTAGTCAATTGGCCAACAAATTCCATGACATTTGAATTTGGATCCCGAAACTATAGGGCATGACGGATCCTCTTAATATTTCATGCACGTAATAAAATTAGCATATTGCGGCAAGCATGGAATCCCCACATAGATTCTACATGTGGGGATTATTTACAACTTGTACATTTTTTTGGAACTAGTCAATTGGCCGACGAATTCCATGACATTTCAATTTGGATCCCCAAACTACAGGGCATGACGGATCCTCTTAATATTTCATGCACGTAATAAAATTAGCGTATTGCGGCAAGAATGGAATCCCCACATAGATTCTACATGTGGGGATTATTTACAACTTGTACATTTTTTTGGAACTAGTCAATTGGCCAACAAATTCCATGACATTTCAATTTGGATCCCTAAACTATAGGGCATGACGGATCCACTTAATATTTCACGCACGTAATAAAATTAGCATATTGCGGCAGGAATGGAATCCCCACATGGATTCTACATGTGGGGATTATTTACAACTTGTACATTTTTTTGGAACTAGTCAATTGGCCAACAAATTCCATGACATTTGAATTTGGATCCCTAAACTATAGGGCATGACGGATCCACTTAATATTTCACGCACGTAATAAAATTAGCATATTGCGGCAAGAATGGAATCCCCACATGGATTCTACATGTGGGGATTATTTACAACTTGTACATTTTTTTGGAACTAGTCAATTGGCCGACAAATTCCATGACATTTCAATTTGGATCCCCAAACTACAGGGCATGACGGATCCTCTTAATATTTCACGCACGTAATAAAATTAGCATATTGCGGCAAGAATGGAATCCCCACATGGATTCTACATGTGGGGATTATTTACAACTTGTACATTTTTTTGGAACTAGTCAATTGGCCGACAAATTCCATGACATTTCAATTTGGATCCCCAAACTACAGGGCATGACGGATCCTCTTAATATTTCATGCACGTAATAAAATTAGCGTATTGCGGCAAGAATGGAATCCCCACATAGATTCTACATGTGGGGATTATTTACAACTTGTACATTTTTTTGGAACTAGTCAATTGGCCAACAAATTCCATGACATTTCAATTTGGATCCCTAAACTATAGGGCATGACGGATCCACTTAATATTTCACGCACGTAATAAAATTAGCATATTGCGGCAAGAATGGAATCCCCACATAGATTCTACATGTGGGGATTATTTACAACTTGTACATTTTTTTGGACCTAGTCAATTGGCCAACAAATTCCATGACATTTCAATTTGGATCCCTAAACTATAGGGCATGACGGATCCTCTTAATATTTCATGCACGTAATAAAATTAGCATATTGCGGCAAGCATGGAATCCCCACATAGATTCTACATGTGGGGATTATTTACAACTTGTACATTTTTTTGGAACTAGTCAATTGGCCGACAAATTCCATGACATTTCAATTTGGATCCCCAAACTACAGGGCATGACGGATCCTCTTAATATTTCATGCACGTAATAAAATTAGCGTATTGCGGCAAGAATGGAATCCCCACATAGATTCTACATGTGGGGATTATTTACAACTTGTACATTTTTTTGGACCTAGTCAATTGGCCAACAAATTCCATGACATTTCAATTTGGATCCCTAAACTATAGGGCATGACGGATCCTCTTAATATTTCATGCACGTAATAAAATTAGCATATTGCGGCAAGCATGGAATCCCCACATAGATTCTACATGTGGGGATTATTTACAACTTGTACATTTTTTTGGAACTAGTCAATTGGCCGACAAATTCCATGACATTTGAATTTGGATCCCCAAACTACAGGGCATGACGGATCCTCTTAATATTTCATGCACGTAATAAAATTAGCGTATTGCGGCAAGAATGGAATCCCCACATAGATTCTACATGTGGGGATTATTTACAACTTGTACATTTTTTTGGAACTAGTCAATTGGCCAACAAATTCCATGACATTTGAATTTGGATCCCTAAACTATAGGGCATGACGGATCCACTTAATATTTCACGCACGTAATAAAATTAGCATATTGCGGCAAGAATGGAATCCCCACATGGATTCTACATGTGGGGATTATTTACAACTTGTACATTTTTTTGGAACTAGTCAATTGGCCAACAAATTCCATGACATTTGAATTTGGATCCCTAAACTATAGGGCATGACGGATCCACTTAATATTTCACGCACGTAATAAAATTAGCATATTGCGGCAAGAATGGAATCCCCACATGGATTCTACATGTGGGGATTATTTACAACTTGTACATTTTTTTGGAACTAGTCAATTGGCCGACAAATTCCATGACATTTCAATTTGGATCCCCAAACTACAGGGCATGACGGATCCTCTTAATATTTCACGCACGTAATAAAATTAGCATATTGCGGCAAGAATGGAATCCCCACATGGATTCTACATGTGGGGATTATTTACAACTTGTACATTTTTTTGGAACTAGTCAATTGACCGACAAATTCCATGACATTTCAATTTGGATCCCCAAACTACAGGGCATGACGGATCCTCTTAATATTTCATGCACGTAATAAAATTAGCGTATTGCGGCAAGAATGGAATCCCCACATGGATTTTACATGTGGGGATTATTTACAACTTGTACATTTTTTTGGAACTAGTCAATTGGCCGACAAATTCCATGACATTTCAATTTGGATCCCCAAACTACAGGGCATGACGGATCCTCTTAATATTTCATGCACGTAATAAAATTAGCGTATTGCGGCAAGAATGGAATCCCCACATAGATTCTACATGTGGGGATTATTTACAACTTGTACATTTTTTTGGAACTAGTCAATTGGCCGACAAATTCCATGACATTTCAATTTGGATCCCCAAACTACAGGGCATGACGGATCCTCTTAATATTTCATGCACGTAATAAAATTAGCGTATTGCGGCAAGAATGGAATCCCCACATAGATTCTACATGTGGGGATTATTTACAACTTGTACATTTTTTTGGAACTAGTCAATTGGCCGACAAATTCCATGACATTTCAATTTGGATCCCCAAACTACAGGGCATGACGGATCCTCTTAATATTTCATGCAGGTAATAAAATTAGCGTATTGCGGCAAGAATGGAATCCCCACATAGATTCTACATGTGGGGATTATTTACAACTTGTACATTTTTTTGGAACTAGTCAATTGGCCAACAAATTCCATGACATTTCAATTTGGATCCCCAAACTACAGGGCATGACGGATCCTCTTAATATTTCACGCACGTAATAAAATTAGCATATTGCGGCAAGAATGGAATCCCCACATGGATTCTACATGTGGGGATTATTTACAACTTGTACATTTTTTTGGAACTAGTCAATTGGCCGACAAATTCCATGACATTTCAATTTGGATCCCCAAACTACAGGGCATGACGGATCCTCTTAATATTTCATGCACGTAATAAAATTAGCGTATTGCGGCAAGAATGGAATCCCCACATAGATTCTACATGTGGGGATTATTTACAACTTGTACATTTTTTTGGAACTAGTCAATTGGCCAACAAATTCCATGACATTTCAATTTGGATCCCCAAACTACAGGGCATGACGGATCCTCTTAATATTTCATGCACGTAATAAAATTAGCGTATTGCGGCAAGAATGGAATCCCCACATGGATTCTACATGTGGGGATTATTTACAACTTGTACATTTTTTTGGAACTAGTCAATTGGCCAACAAATTCCATGACATTTGAATTTGGATCCCTAAACTATAGGGCATGACGGATCCACTTAATATTTCACGCACGTAATAAAATTAGCATATTGCGGCAAGAATGGAATCCCCACATAGATTCTACATGTGGGGATTATTTACAACTTGTACATTTTTTTGGAACTAGTCAATTGGCCAACAAATTCCATGACATTTGAATTTGGATCCCTAAACTATAGGGCATGACGGATCCACTTATTATTTCACGCACGTAATAAAATTAGCATATTGCGGCAAGAATGGAATCCCCACATAGATTCTACATGTGGGGATTATTTACAACTTGTACATTTTTTTGGAACTAGTCAATTGGCCAACAAATTCCATGACATTTGAATTTGGATCCCTAAACTATAGGGCATGACGGATCCACTTAATATTTCACGCACGTAATAAAATTAGCATATTGCGGCAAGAATGGAATCCCCACATGGATTCTACATGTGGGGATTATTTACAACTTGTACATTTTTTTGGAACTAGTCAATTGGCCGACAAATTCCATGACATTTCAATTTGGATCCCCAAACTACAGGGCATGACGGATCCACTTAATATTTCATGCACGTAATAAAATTAGCGTATTGCGGCAAGAATGGAATCCCCACATAGATTCTACATGTGGGGATTATTTACAACTTGTACATTTTTTTGGAACTAGTCAATTGGCCGACAAATTCCATGACATTTCAATTTGGATCCCCAAACTACAGGGCATGACGGATCCTCTTAATATTTCATGCACGTAATAAAATTAGCGTATTGCGGCAAGAATGGAATCCCCACATAGATTCTACATGTGGGGATTATTTACAACTTGTACATTTTTTTGGAACTAGTCAATTGGCCAACAAATTCCATGACATTTCAATTTGGATCCCTAAACTATAGGGCATGACGGATCCACTTAATATTTCACGCACGTAATAAAATTAGCATATTGCGGCAAGAATGGAATCCCCACATAGATTCTACATGTGGGGATTATTTACAACTTGTACATTTTTTTGGAACTAGTCAATTGGCCGACAAATTCCATGACATTTGAATTTGGATCCCCAAACTACAGGGCATGACGGATCCACTTAATATTTCACGCACGTAATAAAATTAGCATATTGCGGCAAGAATGGAATCCCCACATAGATTCTACATGTGGGGATTATTTACAACTTGTACATTTTTTTGGAACTAGTCAATTGGCCGACAAATTCCATGACATTTCAATTTGGATCCCCAAACTACAGGGCATGACGGATCCTCTTAATATTTCATGCACGTAATAAAATTAGCGTATTGCGGCAAGAATGGAATCCCCACATAGATTCTACATGTGGGGATTATTTACAACTTGTACATTTTTTTGGAACTAGTCAATTGGCCGACAAATTCCATGACATTTCAATTTGGATCCCCAAACTACAGGGCATGACGGATCCTCTTAATATTTCATGCACGTAATAAAATTAGCGTATTGCGGCAAGCATGGAATCCCCACATAGATTCTACATGTGGGGATTATTTACAACTTGTACATTTTTTTGGAACTAGTCAATTGGCCAACAAATTCCATGACATTTCAATTTGGATCCCTAAACTATAGGGCATGACGGATCCACTTAATATTTCACGCACGTAATAAAATTAGCATATTGCGGCAAGAATGGAATCCCCACATAGATTCTACATGTGGGGATTATTTACAACTTGTACATTTTTTTGGAACTAGTCAATTGGCCAACAAATTCCATGACATTTGAATTTGGATCCCTTAACTATAGGGCATGACGGATCCACTTAATATTTCACGCACGTAATAAAATTAGCATATTGCGGCAAGAATGGAATCCCCACATAGATTCTACATGTGGGGATTATTTACAACTTGTACATTTTTTTGGAACTAGTCAATTGGCCAACGAATTCCATGACATTTGAATTTGGATCCCTAAACTATAGGGCATGACGGATCCACTTAATATTTCACGCACGTAATAAAATTAGCATATTGCGGCAAGAATGGAATCCCCACATGGATTCTACATGTGGGGATTATTTACAACTTGTACATTTTTTTGGAACTAGTCAATTGGCCGACAAATTCCATGACATTTCAATTTGGATCCCCAAACTACAGGGCATGACGGATCCTCTTAATATTTCATGCACGTAATAAAATTAGCGTATTGCGGCAAGAATGGAATCCCCACATAGATTCTACATGTGGGGATTATTTACAACTTGTACATTTTTTTGGAACTAGTCAATTGGCCAACAAATTCCATGACATTTCAATTTGGATCCCTAAACTATAGGGCATGACGGATCCACTTAATATTTCACGCACGTAATAAAATTAGCATATTGCGGCAAGAATGGAATCCCCACATGGATTCTACATGTAGGGATTATTTACAACTTGTACATTTTTTTGGAACTAGTCAATTGGCCGACAAATTCCATGACATTTCAATTTGGATCCCCAAACTACAGGGCATGACGGATCCACTTAATATTTTATGCACGTAATAAAATTAGCGTATTGCGGCAAGAATGGAATCCCCACATAGATTCTACATGTGGGGATTATTTACAACTTGTACATTTTTTTGGAACTAGTCAATTGGCCGACAAATTCCATGACATTTCAATTTGGATCCCCAAACTACAGGGCATGACGGATCCTCTTAATATTTCATGCACGTAATAAAATTAGCGTATTGCGGCAAGAATGGAATCCCCACATAGATTCTACATGTGGGGATTATTTACAACTTGTACATTTTTTTGGAACTAGTCAATTGGCCAACAAATTCCATGACATTTGAATTTGGATCCCTAAACTATAGGGCATGACGGATCCACTTAATATTTCACGCACGTAATAAAATTAGCATATTGCGGCAAGAATGGAATCCCCACATAGATTCTACATGTGGGGATTATTTACAACTTGTACATTTTTTTGGAACTAGTCAATTGGCCAACAAATTCCATGACATTTGAATTTGGATCCCTAAACTATAGGGCATGACGGATCCACTTAATATTTCACGCACGTAATAAAATTAGCATATTGCGGCAAGAATGGAATCCCCACATGGATTCTACATGTGGGGATTATTTACAACTTGTACATTTTTTTGGAACTAGTCAATTGGCCGACAAATTCCATGACATTTCAATTTGGATCCCTAAACTACAGGGCATGACGGATCCACTTAATATTTCATGCACGTAATAAAATTAGCGTATTGCGGCAAGAATGGAATCCCCACATAGATTCTACATGTGGGGATTATTTACAACTTGTACATTTTTTTGGAACTAGTCAATTGGCCAACAAATTCCATGACATTTCAATTTGGATCCCTAAACTATAGGGCATGACGGATCCACTTAATATTTCACGCACGTAATAAAATTAGCATATTGCGGCAAGAATGGAATCCCCACATAGATTCTACATGTGGGGATTATTTACAACTTGTACATTTTTTTGGAACTAGTCAATTGGCCAACAAATTCCATGACATTTCAATTTGGATCCCTAAACTATAGGGCATGACGGATCCACTTAATATTTCACGCACGTAATAAAATTAGCATATTGCGGCAAGAATGGAATCCCCACATAGATTCTACATGTGGGGATTATTTACAACTTGTACATTTTTTTGGAACTAGTCAATTGGCCGACAAATTCCATGACATTTGAATTTGGATCCCCAAACTACAGGGCATGACGGATCCTCTTAATATTTCACGCACGTAATAAAATTAGCATATTGCGGCAAGAATGGAATCCCCACATAGATTCTACATGTGGGGATTATTTACAACTTGTACATTTTTTTGGAACTAGTCAATTGGCCGACAAATTCCATGACATTTCAATTTGGATCCCCAAACTACAGGGCATGACGGATCCTCTTAATATTTCATGCACGTAATAAAATTAGCGTATTGCGGCAAGAATGGAATCCCCACATAGATTCTACATGTGGGGATTATTTACAACTTGTACATTTTTTTGGAACTAGTCAATTGGCCGACAAATTCCATGACATTTCAATTTGGATCCCCAAACTACAGGGCATGACGGATCCTCTTAATATTTCATGCACGTAATAAAATTAGCGTATTGCGGCAAGAATGGAATCCCCACATAGATTCTACATGTGGGGATTATTTACAACTTGTACATTTTTTTGGAACTAGTCAATTGGCCAACAAATTCCATGACATTTCAATTTGGATCCCTAAACTATAGGGCATGACGGATCCACTTAATATTTCACGCACGTAATAAAATTAGCATATTGCGGCAAGAATGGAATCCCCACATAGATTCTACATGTGGGGATTATTTACAACTTGTACATTTTTTTGGAACTAGTCAATTGGCCAACAAATTCCATGACATTTGAATTTGGATCCCTTAACTATAGGGCATGACGGATCCACTTAATATTTCACGCACGTAATAAAATTAGCATATTGCGGCAAGAATGGAATCCCCACATAGATTCTACATGTGGGGATTATTTACAACTTGTACATTTTTTTGGAACTAGTCAATTGGCCGACAAATTCCATGACATTTGAATTTGGATCCCTAAACTATAGGGCATGACGGATCCACTTAATATTTCACGCACGTAATAAAATTAGCATATTGCGGCAAGAATGGAATCCCCACATGGATTCTACATGTGGGGATTATTTACAACTTGTACATTTTTTTGGAACTAGTCAATTGGCCGACAAATTCCATGACATTTCAATTTGGATCCCCAAACTACAGGGCATGACGGATCCTCTTAATATTTCATGCACGTAATAAAATTAGCGTATTGCGGCAAGAATGGAATCCCCACATAGATTCTACATGTGGGGATTATTTACAACTTGTACATTTTTTTGGAACTAGTCAATTGGCCAACAAATTCCATGACATTTCAATTTGGATCCCTAAACTATAGGGCATGACGGATCCACTTAATATTTCACGCACGTAATAAAATTAGCATATTGCGGCAAGAATGGAATCCCCACATAGATTCTACATGTGGGGATTATTTACAACTTGTACATTTTTTTGGAACTAGTCAATTGGCCAACAAATTCCATGACATTTGAATTTGGATCCCTAAACTATAAGGCATGACGGATCCTCTTAATATTTCATGCACGTAATAAAATTAGCGTATTGCGGCAAGCATGGAATCCCCACATAGATTCTACATGTGGGGATTATTTACAACTTGTACATTTTTTTGGAACTAGTCAATTGGCCGACAAATTCCATGACATTTCAATTTGGATCCCCAAACTACAGGGCATGAGGGATCCTCTTAATATTTCATGCACGTAATAAAATTAGCGTATTGCGGCAAGAATGGAATCCCCACATAGATTCTACATGTGGGGATTATTTACAACTTGTACATTTTTTTGGAACTAGTCAATTGGCCAACAAATTCCATGACATTTGAATTTGGATCCCTAAACTATAGGGCATGACGGATCCACTTAATATTTCACGCACGTAATAAAATTAGCATATTGCGGCAAGAATGGAATCCCCACATGGATTCTACATGTGGGGATTATTTACAACTTGTACATTTTTTTGGAACTAGTCAATTGGCCGACAAATTCCATGACATTTCAATTTGGATCCCCAAACTACAGGGCATGACGGATCCTCTTAATATTTCACGCACGTAATAAAATTAGCATATTGCGGCAAGAATGGAATCCCCACATAGATTCTACATGTGGGGATTATTTACAACTTGTACATTTTTTTGGAACTAGTCAATTGGCCGACAAATTCCATGACATTTCAATTTGGATCCCCAAACTACAGGGCATGACGGATCCTCTTAATATTTCATGCACGTAATAAAATTAGCGTATTGCGGCAAGAATGGAATCCCCACATAGATTCTACATGTGGGGATTATTTACAACTTGTACATTTTTTTGGAACTAGTCAATTGGCCGACAAATTCCATGACATTTGAATTTGGATCCCCAAACTACAGGGCATGACGGATCCTCTTAATATTTCACGCACGTAATAAAATTAGCATATTGCGGCAAGAATGGAATCCCCACATAGATTCTACATGTGGGGATTATTTACAACTTGTACATTTTTTTGGAACTAGTCAATTGGCCGACAAATTCCATGACATTTCAATTTGGATCCCCAAACTACAGGGCATGACGGATCCTCTTAATATTTCATGCACGTAATAAAATTAGCGTATTGCGGCAAGAATGGAATCCCCACATAGATTCTACATGTGGGGATTATTTACAACTTGTACATTTTTTTGGAACTAGTCAATTGGCCGACAAATTCCATGACATTTCAATTTGGATCCCCAAACTACAGGGCATGACGGATCCTCTTAATATTTCATGCACGTAATAAAATTAGCGTATTGCGGCAAGAATGGAATCCCCACATAGATTCTACATGTGGGGATTATTTACAACTTGTACATTTTTTTGGAACTAGTCAATTGGCCAACAAATTCCATGACATTTCAATTTGGATCCCTAAACTATAGGGCATGACGGATCCACTTAATATTTCACGCACGTAATAAAATTAGCATATTGCGGCAAGAATGGAATCCCCACATAGATTCTACATGTGGGGATTATTTACAACTTGTACATTTTTTTGGAACTAGTCAATTGGCCAACAAATTCCATGACATTTGAATTTGGATCCCTTAACTATAGGGCATGACGGATCCACTTAATATTTCACGCACGTAATAAAATTAGCATATTGCGGCAAGAATGGAATCCCCACATAGATTCTACATGTGGGGATTATTTACAACTTGTACATTTTTTTGGAACTAGTCAATTGGCCAACAAATTCCATGACATTTGAATTTGGATCCCTAAACTATAGGGCATGACGGATCCACTTAATATTTCACGCACGTAATAAAATTAGCATATTGCGGCAAGAATGGAATCCCCACATGGATTCTACATGTGGGGATTATTTACAACTTGTACATTTTTTTGGAACTAGTCAATTGGCCGACAAATTCCATGACATTTCAATTTGGATCCCCAAACTACAGGGCATGACGGATCCTCTTAATATTTCATGCACGTAATAAAATTAGCGTATTGCGGCAAGAATGGAATCCCCACATAGATTCTACATGTGGGGATTATTTACAACTTGTACATTTTTTTGGAACTAGTCAATTGGCCAACAAATTCCATGACATTTCAATTTGGATCCCTAAACTATAGGGCATGACGGATCCACTTAATATTTCACGCACGTAATAAAATTAGCATATTGCGGCAAGAATGGAATCCCCACATAGATTCTACATGTGGGGATTATTTACAACTTGTACATTTTTTTGGAACTAGTCAATTGGCCAACAAATTCCATGACATTTGAATTTGGATCCCTAAACTATAAGGCATGACGGATCCTCTTAATATTTCATGCACGTAATAAAATTAGCGTATTGCGGCAAGCATGGAATCCCCACATAGATTCTACATGTGGGGATTATTTACAACTTGTACATTTTTTTGGAACTAGTCAATTGGCCGACAAATTCCATGACATTTCAATTTGGATCCCCAAACTACAGGGCATGAGGGATCCTCTTAATATTTCATGCACGTAATAAAATTAGCGTATTGCGGCAAGAATGGAATCCCCACATAGATTCTACATGTGGGGATTATTTACAACTTGTACATTTTTTTGGAACTAGTCAATTGGCCAACAAATTCCATGACATTTGAATTTGGATCCCTAAACTATAGGGCATGACGGATCCACTTAATATTTCACGCACGTAATAAAATTAGCATATTGCGGCAAGAATGGAATCCCCACATGGATTCTACATGTGGGGATTATTTACAACTTGTACATTTTTTTGGAACTAGTCAATTGGCCGACAAATTCCATGACATTTCAATTTGGATCCCCAAACTACAGGGCATGACGGATCCTCTTAATATTTCACGCACGTAATAAAATTAGCATATTGCGGCAAGAATGGAATCCCCACATAGATTCTACATGTGGGGATTATTTACAACTTGTACATTTTTTTGGAACTAGTCAATTGGCCGACAAATTCCATGACATTTCAATTTGGATCCCCAAACTACAGGGCATGACGGATCCTCTTAATATTTCATGCACGTAATAAAATTAGCGTATTGCGGCAAGAATGGAATCCCCACATAGATTCTACATGTGGGGATTATTTACAACTTGTACATTTTTTTGGAACTAGTCAATTGGCCGACAAATTCCATGACATTTCAATTTGGATCCCCAAACTACAGGGCATGACGGATCCTCTTAATATTTCATGCACGTAATAAAATTAGCGTATTGCGGCAAGAATGGAATCCCCACATAGATTCTACATGTGGGGATTATTTACAACTTGTACATTTTTTTGGAACTAGTCAATTGGCCGACAAATTCCATGACATTTCAATTTGGATCCCCAAACTACAGGGCATGACGGATCCTCTTAATATTTCATGCACGTAATAAAATTAGCGTATTGCGGCAAGAATGGAATCCCCACATAGATTCTACATGTGGGGATTATTTACAACTTGTACATTTTTTTGGAACTAGTCAATTGGCCAACAAATTCCATGACATTTCAATTTGGATCCCTAAACTATAGGGCATGACGGATCCACTTAATATTTCACGCACGTAATAAAATTAGCATATTGCGGCAAGAATGGAATCCCCACATAGATTCTACATGTGGGGATTATTTACAACTTGTACATTTTTTTGGAACTAGTCAATTGGCCAACAAATTCCATGACATTTGAATTTGGATCCCTAAACTATAAGGCATGACGGATCCTCTTAATATTTCATGCACGTAATAAAATTAGCGTATTGCGGCAAGAATGGAATCCCCACATAGATTCTACATGTGGGGATTATTTACAACTTGTACATTTTTTTGGAACTAGTCAATTGGCCAACAAATTCCATGACATTTCAATTTGGATCCCCAAACTACAGGGCATGACGGATCCTCTTAATATTTCATGCACGTAATAAAATTAGCGTATTGCGGCAAGAATGGAATCCCCACATAGATTCTACATGTGGGGATTATTTACAACTTGTACATTTTTTTGGAACTAGTCAATTGGCCAACAAATTCCATGACATTTCAATTTGGATCCCTAAACTATAGGGCATGACGGATCCACTTAATATTTCACGCACGTAATAAAATTAGCATATTGCGGCAAGAATGGAATCCCCACATAGATTCTACATGTGGGGATTATTTACAACTTGTACATTTTTTTGGAACTAGTCAATTGGCCGACAAATTCCATGACATTTGAATTTGGATCCCCAAACTACAGGGCATGACGGATCCTCTTAATATTTCACGCACGTAATAAAATTAGCATATTGCGGCAAGAATGGAATCCCCACATAGATTCTACATGTGGGGATTATTTACAACTTGTACATTTTTTTGGAACTAGTCAATTGGCCGACAAATTCCATGACATTTCAATTTGGATCCCCAAACTACAGGGCATGACGGATCCTCTTAATATTTCATGCACGTAATAAAATTAGCGTATTGCGGCAAGAATGGAATCCCCACATAGATTCTACATGTGGGGATTATTTACAACTTGTACATTTTTTTGGAACTAGTCAATTGGCCGACAAATTCCATGACATTTCAATTTGGATCCCCAAACTACAGGGCATGACGGATCCTCTTAATATTTCATGCACGTAATAAAATTAGCGTATTGCGGCAAGAATGGAATCCCCACATAGATTCTACATGTGGGGATTATTTACAACTTGTACATTTTTTTGGAACTAGTCAATTGGCCAACAAATTCCATGACATTTCAATTTGGATCCCTAAACTATAGGGCATGACGGATCCACTTAATATTTCACGCACGTAATAAAATTAGCATATTGCGGCAAGAATGGAATCCCCACATAGATTCTACATGTGGGGATTATTTACAACTTGTACATTTTTTTGGAACTAGTCAATTGGCCAACAAATTCCATGACATTTGAATTTGGATCCCTTAACTATAGGGCATGACGGATCCACTTAATATTTCACGCACGTAATAAAATTAGCATATTGCGGCAAGAATGGAATCCCCACATAGATTCTACATGTGGGGATTATTTACAACTTGTACATTTTTTTGGAACTAGTCAATTGGCCAACAAATTCCATGACATTTGAATTTGGATCCCTAAACTATAGGGCATGACGGATCCACTTAATATTTCACGCACGTAATAAAATTAGCATATTGCGGCAAGAATGGAATCCCCACATGGATTCTACATGTGGGGATTATTTACAACTTGTACATTTTTTTGGAACTAGTCAATTGGCCGACAAATTCCATGACATTTCAATTTGGATCCCCAAACTACAGGGCATGACGGATCCTCTTAATATTTCATGCACGTAATAAAATTAGCGTATTGCGGCAAGAATGGAATCCCCACATAGATTCTACATGTGGGGATTATTTACAACTTGTACATTTTTTTGGAACTAGTCAATTGGCCGACAAATTCCATGACATTTGAATTTGGATCCCCAAACTATAGGGCATGACGGATCCACTTAATATTTCACGCACGTAATAAAATTAGCATATTGCGGCAAGAATGGAATCCCCACATAGATTCTACATGTGGGGATTATTTACAACTTGTACATTTTTTTGGAACTAGTCAATTGGCCAACAAATTCCATGACATTTGAATTTGGATCCCTAAACTATAAGGCATGACGGATCCTCTTAATATTTCATGCACGTAATAAAATTAGCGTATTGCGGCAAGAATGGAATCCCCACATAGATTCTACATGTGGGGATTATTTACAACTTGTACATTTTTTTGGAACTAGTCAATTGGCCGACAAATTCCATGACATTTCAATTTGGATCCCCAAACTACAGGGCATGAGGGATCCTCTTAATATTTCATGCACGTAATAAAATTAGCGTATTGCGGCAAGAATGGAATCCCCACATAGATTCTACATGTGGGGATTATTTACAACTTGTACATTTTTTTGGAACTAGTCAATTGGCCAACAAATTCCATGACATTTGAATTTGGATCCCTAAACTATAGGGCATGACGGATCCACTTAATATTTCACGCACGTAATAAAATTAGCATATTGCGGCAAGAATGGAATCCCCACATGGATTCTACATGTGGGGATTATTTACAACTTGCACATTTTTTTGGAACTAGTCAATTGGCCAACAAATTCCATGACATTTGAATTTGGATCCCTAAACTATAGGGCATGACGGATCCTCTTAATATTTCATGCACGTAATAAAATTAGCATATTGCGGCAAGCATGGAATCCCCACATAGATTCTACATGTGGGGATTATTTACAACTTGTACATTTTTTTGGAACTAGTCAATTGGCCAACAAATTCCATGACATTTCAATTTGGATCCCTAAACTATAGGGCATGACGGATCCACTTAATATTTCACGCACGTAATAAAATTAGCATATTGCGGCAAGAATGGAATCCCCACATGGATTCTACATGTGGGGATTATTTACAACTTGTACATTTTTTTGGAACTAGTCAATTGGCCGACAAATTCCATGACATTTCAATTTGGATCCCCAAACTACAGGGCATGACGGATCCTCTTAATATTTCACGCACGTAATAAAATTAGCATATTGCGGCAAGAATGGAATCCCCACATAGATTCTACATGTGGGGATTATTTACAACTTGTACATTTTTTTGGAACTAGTCAATTGGCCGACAAATTCCATGACATTTCAATTTGGATCCCCAAACTACAGGGCATGACGGATCCTCTTAATATTTCATGCACGTAATAAAATTAGCGTATTGCGGCAAGAATGGAATCCCCACATAGATTCTACATGTGGGGATTATTTACAACTTGTACATTTTTTTGGAACTAGTCAATTGGCCGACAAATTCCATGACATTTCAATTTGGATCCCCAAACTACAGGGCATGACGGATCCTCTTAATATTTCATGCACGTAATAAAATTAGCGTATTGCGGCAAGAATGGAATCCCCACATAGATTCTACATGTGGGGATTATTTACAACTTGTACATTTTTTTGGAACTAGTCAATTGGCCGACAAATTCCATGACATTTCAATTTGGATCCCCAAACTACAGGGCATGACGGATCCTCTTAATATTTCACGCACGTAATAAAATTAGCATATTGCGGCAAGAATGGAATCCCCACATGGATTCTACATGTGGGGATTATTTACAACTTGTACATTTTTTTGGAACTAGTCAATTGGCCGACAAATTCCATGACATTTCAATTTGGATCCCCAAACTACAGGGCATGACGGATCCTCTTAATATTTCATGCACGTAATAAAATTAGCGTATTGCGGCAAGAATGGAATCCCCACATAGATTCTACATGTGGGGATTATTTACAACTTGTACATTTTTTTGGAACTAGTCAATTGGCCGACAAATTCCATGACATTTCAATTTGGATCCCCAAACTACAGGGCATGACGGATCCTCTTAATATTTCATGCACGTAATAAAATTAGCGTATTGCGGCAAGAATGGAATCCCCACATAGATTCTACATGTGGGGATTATTTACAACTTGTACATTTTTTTGGAACTAGTCAATTGGCCAACAAATTCCATGACATTTCAATTTGGATCCCTAAACTATAGGGCATGACGGATCCACTTAATATTTCACGCACGTAATAAAATTAGCATATTGCGGCAAGAATGGAATCCCCACATGGATTCTACATGTGGGGATTATTTACAACTTGTACATTTTTTTGGAACTAGTCAATTGGCCGACAAATTCCATGACATTTCAATTTGGATCCCCAAACTACAGGGCATGACGGATCCTCTTAATATTTCATGCACGTAATAAAATTAGCGTATTGCGGCAAGAATGGAATCCCCACATAGATTCTACATGTGGGGATTATTTACAACTTGTACATTTTTTTGGAACTAGTCAATTGGCCAACAAATTCCATGACATTTGAATTTGGATCCCTAAACTATAGGGCATGACGGATCCTCTTAATATTTCATGCACGTAATAAAATTAGCATATTGCGGCAAGCATAGAATCCCCACATAGATTCTACATGTGGGGATAATTTACAACTTGTACATTTTTTTGGAACTAGTCAATTGGCCGACAAATTCCATGACATTTCAATTTGGATCTCGAAACTACAGGGCATGACGGATCCTCTTAATATTTCATGCACGTAATAAAATTAGCGTATTGCGGCAAGAATGGAATCCCCACATAGATTCTACATGTGGGGATTATTTACAACTTGTACATTTTTTTGGAACTAGTCAATTGGCCAACAAATTCCATGACATTTGAATTTGGATCCCTAAACTATAGGGCATGACGGATCCACTTAATATTTCACGCACGTAATAAAATTAGCATATTGCGGCAAGAATGGAATCCCCACATGGATTCTACATGTGGGGATTATTTACAACTTGTACATTTTTTTGGAACTAGTCAATTGGCCGACAAATTCCATGACATTTGAATTTGGATCCCCAAACTACAGGGCATGACGGATCCTCTTAATATTTCACGCACGTAATAAAATTAGCATATTGCGGCAAGAATGGAATCCCCACATAGATTCTACATGTGGGGATTATTTACAACTTGTACATTTTTTTGGAACTAGTCAATTGGCCGACAAATTCCATGACATTTCAATTTGGATCCCCAAACTACAGGGCATGACGGATCCTCTTAATATTTCATGCACGTAATAAAATTAGCGTATTGCGGCAAGAATGGAATCCCCACATAGATTCTACATGTGGGGATTATTTACAACTTGTACATTTTTTTGGAACTAGTCAATTGGCCAACAAATTCCATGACATTTGAATTTGGATCCCTAAACTATAGGGCATGACGGATCCACTTAATATTTCACGCACGTAATAAAATTAGCATATTGCGGCAAGAATGGAATCCCCACATGGATTCTACATGTGGGGATTATTTACAACTTGTACATTTTTTTGGAACTAGTCAATTGGCCGACAAATTCCATGACATTTCAATTTGGATCCCCAAACTACAGGGCATGACGGATCCTCTTAATATTTCATGCACGTAATAAAATTAGCGTATTGCGGCAAGAATGGAATCCGCACATAGATTCTACATGTGGGGATTATTTACAACTTGTACATTTTTTTGGAACTAGTCAATTGGCCGACAAATTCCATGACATTTCAATTTGGATCCCCAAACTACAGGGCATGACGGATCCTCTTAATATTTCATGCACGTAATAAAATTAGCGTATTGCGGCAAGAATGGAATCCCCACATAGATTCTACATGTGGGGATTATTTACAACTTGTACATTTTTTTGGAACTAGTCAATTGGCCAACAAATTCCATGACATTTCAATTTGGATCCCTAAACTATAGGGCATGACGGATCCACTTAATATTTCACGCACGTAATAAAATTAGCATATTGCGGCAAGAATGGAATCCCCACATGGATTCTACATGTGGGGATTATTTACAACTTGTACATTTTTTTGGAACTAGTCAATTGGCCAACAAATTCCATGACATTTGAATTTGGATCCCTAAACTATAGGGCATGACGGATCCTCTTAATATTTCATGCACGTAATAAAATTAGCATATTGCGGCAAGCATAGAATCCCCACATAGATTCTACATGTGGGGATAATTTACAACTTGTACATTTTTTTGGAACTAGTCAATTGGCCGACAAATTCCATGACATTTCAATTTGGATCTCGAAACTACAGGGCATGACGGATCCTCTTAATATTTCATGCACGTAATAAAATTAGCGTATTGCGGCAAGAATGGAATCCCCACATAGATTCTACATGTGGGGATTATTTACAACTTGTACATTTTTTTGGAACTAGTCAATTGGCCAACAAATTCCATGACATTTGAATATGGATCCCCAAACTATAGGGCATGACGGATCCACTTAATATTTCACGCACGTAATAAAATTAGCATATTGCGGCAAGAATGGAATCCCCACATGGATTCTACATGTGGGGATTATTTACAACTTGTACATTTTTTTGGAACTAGTCAATTGGCCGACAAATTCCATGACATTTCAATTTGGATCCCCAAACTACAGGGCATGACGGATCCTCTTAATATTTCACGCACGTAATAAAATTAGCATATTGCGGCAAGAATGGAATCCCCACATGGATTCTACATGTGGGGATTATTTACAACTTGTACATTTTTTTGGAACTAGTCAATTGGCCGACAAATTCCATGACATTTCAATTTGGATCCCCAAACTACCGGGCATGAGGGATCCTCTTAATATTTCATGCACGTAATAAAATTAGCGTATTGCGGCAAGAATGGAATCCCCACATAGATTCTACATGTGGGGATTATTTACAACTTGTACATTTTTTTGGAACTAGTCAATTGGCCAACAAATTCCATGACATTTCAATTTGGATCCCTAAACTATAGGGCATGACGGATCTATTTTATATTTCACGCACGTAATAAAATTAGCATATTGCGGCAAGAATGGAATCCCCACATGGATTCTACATGTGGGGATTATTTACAACTTGTACATTTTTTTGGAACTAGTCAATTGGCCAACAAATTCCATGACATTTCAATTTGGATCCCTAAACTATAGGGCATGACGGATCTATTTAATATTTCACGCACGTAATAAAATTAGCATATTGCGGCAAGAATGGAATCCCCACATGGATTCTACATGTGGGGATTATTTACAACTTGCACATTTTTTTGGAACTAGTCAATTGGCCGACAAATTCCATGACATTTGAATTTGGATCCCTAAACTATAGGGCATGACGGATCCTCTTAATATTTCATGCACGTAATAAAATTAGCATATTGCGGCAAGCATGGAATCCCCACATAGATTCTACATGTGGGGATTATTTACAACTTGTACATTTTTTTGGAACTAGTCAATTGGCCGACAAATTCCATGACATTTCAATTTGGATCCCCAAACTACAGGGCATGACGGATCCTCTTAATATTTCATGCACGTAATAAAATTAGCGTATTGCGGCAAGAATGGAATCCCCACATGGATTCTACATGTGGGGATTATTTACAACTTGTACATTTTTTTGGAACTAGTCAATTGGCCGACAAATTCCATGACATTTCAATTTGGATCCCCAAACTACAGGGCATGACGGATCCTCTTAATATTTCATGCACGTAATAAAATTAGCGTATTGCGGCAAGAATGGAATCCGCACATAGATTCTACATGTGGGGATTATTTACAACTTGTACATTTTTTTGGAACTAGTCAATTGGCCGACAAATTCCATGACATTTCAATTTGGATCCCCAAACTACAGGGCATGACGGATCCTCTTAATATTTCATGCACGTAATAAAATTAGCGTATTGCGGCAAGAATGGAATCCGCACATAGATTCTACATGTGGGGATTATTTACAACTTGTACATTTTTTTGGAACTAGTTAATTGGCCGACAAATTCCATGACATTTCAATTTGGATCCCCAAACTACAGGGCATGACGGATCCTCTTAATATTTCATGCACGTAATAAAATTAGCGTATTGCGGCAAGAATGGAATCCCCACATAGATTCTACATGTGGGGATTATTTACAACTTGTACATCTTTTTGGAACTAGTCAATTGGCCAACAAATTCCATGACATTTGAATTTGGATCCCTAAACTATAGGGCATGACGGATCCACTTAATATTTCACGCACGTAATAAAATTAGCATATTGCGGCAAGAATGGAATCCCCACATGGATTCTACATGTGGGGATTATTTACAACTTGTACATTTTTTTGGAACTAGTCAATTGGCCAACAAATTCCATGACATTTCAATTTGGATCCCTAAACTATAGGGCATGACGGATCCTCTTAATATTTCATGCACGTAATAAAATTAGCATATTGCGGCAAGCATAGAATCCCCACATAGATTCTACATGTGGGGATAATTTACAACTTGTACATTTTTTTGGAACTAGTCAATTGGCCGACAAATTCCATGACATTTCAATTTGGATCTCGAAACTACAGGGCATGACGGATCCTCTTAATATTTCATGCACGTAATAAAATTAGCGTATTGCGGCAAGAATGGAATCCCCACATAGATTCTACATGTGGGGATTATTTACAACTTGTACATTTTTTTGGAACTAGTCAATTGGCCAACAAATTCCATGACATTTGAATATGGATCCCCAAACTATAGGGCATGACGGATCCACTTAATATTTCACGCACGTAATAAAATTAGCATATTGCGGCAAGAATGGAATCCCCACATGGATTCTACATGTGGGGATTATTTACAACTTGTACATTTTTTTGGAACTAGTCAATTGGCCGACAAATTCCATGACATTTCAATTTGGATCCCCAAACTACAGGGCATGACGGATCCTCTTAATATTTCACGCACGTAATAAAATTAGCATATTGCGGCAAGAATGGAATCCCCACATGGATTCTACATGTGGGGATTATTTACAACTTGTACATTTTTTTGGAACTAGTCAATTGGCCGACAAATTCCATGACATTTCAATTTGGATCCCCAAACTACCGGGCATGAGGGATCCTCTTAATATTTCATGCACGTAATAAAATTAGCGTATTGCGGCAAGAATGGAATCCCCACATAGATTCTACATGTGGGGATTATTTACAACTTGTACATTTTTTTGGAACTAGTCAATTGGCCAACAAATTCCATGACATTTCAATTTGGATCCCTAAACTATAGGGCATGACGGATCTATTTTATATTTCACGCACGTAATAAAATTAGCATATTGCGGCAAGAATGGAATCCCCACATGGATTCTACATGTGGGGATTATTTACAACTTGTACATTTTTTTGGAACTAGTCAATTGGCCAACAAATTCCATGACATTTCAATTTGGATCCCTAAACTATAGGGCATGACGGATCTATTTAATATTTCACGCACGTAATAAAATTAGCATATTGCGGCAAGAATGGAATCCCCACATGGATTCTACATGTGGGGATTATTTACAACTTGCACATTTTTTTGGAACTAGTCAATTGGCCGACAAATTCCATGACATTTGAATTTGGATCCCTAAACTATAGGGCATGACGGATCCTCTTAATATTTCATGCACGTAATAAAATTAGCATATTGCGGCAAGCATGGAATCCCCACATAGATTCTACATGTGGGGATTATTTACAACTTGTACATTTTTTTGGAACTAGTCAATTGGCCGACAAATTCCATGACATTTCAATTTGGATCCCCAAACTACAGGGCATGACGGATCCTCTTAATATTTCATGCACGTAATAAAATTAGCGTATTGCGGCAAGAATGGAATCCCCACATGGATTCTACATGTGGGGATTATTTACAACTTGTACATTTTTTTGGAACTAGTCAATTGGCCGACAAATTCCATGACATTTCAATTTGGATCCCCAAACTACAGGGCATGACGGATCCTCTTAATATTTCATGCACGTAATAAAATTAGCGTATTGCGGCAAGAATGGAATCCGCACATAGATTCTACATGTGGGGATTATTTACAACTTGTACATTTTTTTGGAACTAGTCAATTGGCCGACAAATTCCATGACATTTCAATTTGGATCCCCAAACTACAGGGCATGACGGATCCTCTTAATATTTCATGCACGTAATAAAATTAGCGTATTGCGGCAAGAATGGAATCCGCACATAGATTCTACATGTGGGGATTATTTACAACTTGTACATTTTTTTGGAACTAGTTAATTGGCCGACAAATTCCATGACATTTCAATTTGGATCCCCAAACTACAGGGCATGACGGATCCTCTTAATATTTCATGCACGTAATAAAATTAGCGTATTGCGGCAAGAATGGAATCCCCACATAGATTCTACATGTGGGGATTATTTACAACTTGTACATTTTTTTGGAACTAGTCAATTGGCCAACAAATTCCATGACATTTGAATTTGGATCCCTAAACTATAGGGCATGACGGATCCACTTAATATTTCACGCACGTAATAAAATTAGCATATTGCGGCAAGAATGGAATCCCCACATGGATTCTACATGTGGGGATTATTTACAACTTGTACATTTTTTTGGAACTAGTCAATTGGCCAACAAATTCCATGACATTTGAATTTGGATCCCTAAACTATAGGGCATGACGGATCTTCTTAATATTTCATGCACGTAATAAAATTAGCATATTGCGGCAAGCATAGAATCCCCACATAGATTCTACATGTGGGGATAATTTACAACTTGTACATTTTTTTGGAACTAGTCAATTGGCCGACAAATTCCATGACATTTCAATTTGGATCTCGAAACTACAGGGCATGACGGATCCTCTTAATATTTCATGCACGTAATAAAATTAGCGTATTGCGGCAAGAATGGAATCCCCACATAGATTCTACATGTGGGGATTATTTACAACTTGTACATTTTTTTGGAACTAGTCAATTGGCCAACAAATTCCATGACATTTGAATATGGATCCCCAAACTATAGGGCATGACGGATCCACTTAATATTTCACGCACGTAATAAAATTAGCATATTGCGGCAAGAATGGAATCCCCACATGGATTCTACATGTGGGGATTATTTACAACTTGTACATTTTTTTGGAACTAGTCAATTGGCCGACAAATTCCAT
This sequence comes from Antitrichia curtipendula, assembly GCA_951230915.1. Classification (NCBI taxonomy): domain Eukaryota; kingdom Viridiplantae; phylum Streptophyta; class Bryopsida; order Hypnales; family Leucodontaceae; genus Antitrichia; species Antitrichia curtipendula. The sequence goes on along the minus strand of OX579637.1, from coordinate 21,303,519 downwards.
GACATTTGAATTTGGATCCCCAAACTACAGGGCATGACGGATCCTCTTAATATTTCACGCACGTAATAAAATTAGCATATTGCGGCAAGAATGGAATCCCCACATGGATTCTACATGTGGGGATTATTTACAACTTGTACATTTTTTTGGAACTAGTCAATTGGCCGACAAATTCCATGACATTTCAATTTGGATCCCCAAACTACAGGGCATGACGGATCCTCTTAATATTTCATGCACGTAATAAAATTAGCGTATTGCGGCAAGAATGGAATCCCCACATAGATTCTACATGTGGGGATTATTTACAACTTGTACATTTTTTTGGAACTAGTCAATTGGCCAACAAATTCCATGACATTTCAATTTGGATCCCTAAACTATAGGGCATGACGGATCTATTTAATATTTCACGCACGTAATAAAATTAGCATATTGCGGCAAGAATGGAATCCCCACATAGATTCTACATGTGGGGATTATTTACAACTTGTACATTTTTTTGGAACTAGTCAATTGGCCAACAAATTCCATGACATTTGAATTTGGATCCCTAAACTATAGGGCATGACGGATCCACTTAATATTTCACGCACGTAATAAAATTAGCATATTGCGGCAAGAATGGAATCCCCACATGGATTCTACATGTGGGGATTATTTACAACTTGTACATTTTTTTGGAACTAGTCAATTGGCCAACAAATTCCATGACATTTGAATTTGGATCCCTAAACTATAGGGCATGACGGATCCACTTAATATTTCACGCACGTAATAAAATTAGCATATTGTGGCAAGAATGGAATCCCCACATGGATTCTACATGTGGGGATTATTTACAACTTGCACATTTTTTTGGAACTAGTCAATTGGCCGACAAATTCCATGACATTTGAATTTGGATCCCTAAACTATAGGGCATGACGGATCCTCTTAATATTTCATGCACGTAATAAAATTAGCATATTGCGGCAAGCATGGAATCCCCACATAGATTCTACATGTGGGGATTATTTACAACTTGTACATTTTTTTGGAACTAGTCAATTGGCCGACAAATTCCATGACATTTCAATTTGGATCCCCAAACTACAGGGCATGACGGATCCTCTTAATATTTCACGCACGTAATAAAATTAGCATATTGCGGCAAGAATGGAATCCCCACATGGATTCTACATGTGGGGATTATTTACAACTTGTACATTTTTTTGGAACTAGTCAATTGGCCGACAAATTCCATGACATTTCAATTTGGATCCCCAAACTACAGGGCATGACGGATCCTCTTAATATTTCATGCACGTAATAAAATTAGCGTATTGCGGCAAGAATGGAATCCCCACATAGATTCTACATGTGGGGATTATTTACAACTTGTACATTTTTTTGGAACTAGTCAATTGGCCGACAAATTCCATGACATTTCAATTTGGATCCCCAAACTACAGGGCATGACGGATCCTCTTAATATTTCATGCACGTAATAAAATTAGCGTATTGCGGCAAGAATGGAATCCGCACATAGATTCTACATGTGGGGATTATTTACAACTTGTACATTTTTTTGGAACTAGTCAATTGGCCGACAAATTCCATGACATTTCAATTTGGATCCCCAAACTACAGGGCATGACGGATCCTCTTAATATTTCATGCACGTAATAAAATTAGCGTATTGCGGCAAGAATGGAATCCCCACATAGATTCTACATGTGGGGATTATTTACAACTTGTACATTTTTTTGGAACTAGTCAATTGGCCAACAAATTCCATGACATTTGAATTTGGATCCCTAAACTATAGGGCATGACGGATCCACTTAATATTTCACGCACGTAATAAAATTAGCATATTGCGGCAAGAATGGAATCCCCACATGGATTCTACATGTGGGGATTATTTACAACTTGTACATTTTTTTGGAACTAGTCAATTGGCCGACAAATTCCATGACATTTCAATTTGGATCCCCAAACTACAGGGCATGACGGATCCTCTTAATATTTCATGCACGTAATAAAATTAGCGTATTGCGGCAAGAATGGAATCCCCACATAGATTCTACATGTGGGGATTATTTACAACTTGTACATTTTTTTGGAACTAGTCAATTGGCCAACAAATTCCATGACATTTGAATTTGGATCCCTAAACTATAGGGCATGACGGATCCACTTAATATTTCACGCACGTAATAAAATTAGCATATTGCGGCAAGAATGGAATCCCCACATGGATTCTACATGTGGGGATTATTTACAACTTGTACATTTTTTTGGAACTAGTCAATTGGCCAACAAATTCCATGACATTTGAATTTGGATCCCTAAACTATAGGGCATGACGGATCCTCTTAATATTTCATGCACGTAATAAAATTAGCATATTGCGGCAAGCATAGAATCCCCACATAGATTCTACATGTGGGGATAATTTACAACTTGTACATTTTTTTGGAACTAGTCAATTGGCCGACAAATTCCATGACATTTCAATTTGGATCTCGAAACTACAGGGCATGACGGATCCTCTTAATATTTCATGCACGTAATAAAATTAGCGTATTGCGGCAAGAATGGAATCCCCACATAGATTCTACATGTGGGGATTATTTACAACTTGTACATTTTTTTGGAACTAGTCAATTGGCCAACAAATTCCATGACATTTGAATTTGGATCCCCAAACTATAGGGCATGACGGATCCACTTAATATTTCACGCACGTAATAAAATTAGCATATTGCGGCAAGAATGGAATCCCCACATGGATTCTACATGTGGGGATTATTTACAACTTGTACATTTTTTTGGAACTAGTCAATTGGCCGACAAATTCCATGACATTTGAATTTGGATCCCCAAACTACAGGGCATGACGGATCTATTTAATATTTCACGCACGTAATAAAATTAGCATATTGCGGCAAGAATGGAATCCCCACATGGATTCTACATGTGGGGATTATTTACAACTTGTACATTTTTTTGGAACTAGTCAATTGGCCGACAAATTCCATGACATTTCAATTTGGATCCCCAAACTACCGGGCATGAGGGATCCTCTTAATATTTCATGCACGTAATAAAATTAGCGTATTGCGGCAAGAATGGAATCCCCACATAGATTCTACATGTGGGGATTATTTACAACTTGTACATTTTTTTGGAACTAGTCAATTGGCCAACAAATTCCATGACATTTCAATTTGGATCCCTAAACTATAGGGCATGACGGATCTATTTAATATTTCACGCACGTAATAAAATTAGCATATTGCGGCAAGAATGGAATCCCCACATAGATTCTACATGTGGGGATTATTTACAACTTGTACATTTTTTTGGAACTAGTCAATTGGCCAACAAATTCCATGACATTTGAATTTGGATCCCTAAACTATAGGGCATGACGGATCCACTTAATATTTCACGCACGTAATAAAATTAGCATATTGCGGCAAGAATGGAATCCCCACATGGATTCTACATGTGGGGATTATTTACAACTTGTACATTTTTTTGGAACTAGTCAATTGGCCAACAAATTCCATGACATTTGAATTTGGATCCCTAAACTATAGGGCATGACGGATCCACTTAATATTTCACGCACGTAATAAAATTAGCATATTGCGGCAAGAATGGAATCCCCACATGGATTCTACATGTGGGGATTATTTACAACTTGCACATTTTTTTGGAACTAGTCAATTGGCCGACAAATTCCATGACATTTGAATTTGGATCCCTAAACTATAGGGCATGACGGATCCTCTTAATATTTCATGCACGTAATAAAATTAGCATATTGCGGCAAGAATGGAATCCCCACATAGATTCTACATGTGGGGATTATTTACAACTTGTACATTTTTTTGGAACTAGTCAATTGGCCAACAAATTCCATGACATTTCAATTTGGATCCCTAAACTATAGGGCATGACGGATCCACTTAATATTTCACGCACGTAATAAAATTAGCATATTGCGGCAAGAATGGAATCCCCACATGGATTCTACATGTGGGGATTATTTACAACTTGTACATTTTTTTGGAACTAGTCAATTGGCCGACAAATTCCATGACATTTCAATTTGGATCCCCAAACTACAGGGCATGACGGATCCTCTTAATATTTCACGCACGTAATAAAATTAGCATATTGCGGCAAGAATGGAATCCCCACATAGATTCTACATGTGGGGATTATTTACAACTTGTACATTTTTTTGGAACTAGTCAATTGGCCGACAAATTCCATGACATTTGAATTTGGTTCCCCAAACTACAGGGCATGACGGATCCACTTAATATTTCATGCACGTAATAAAATTAGCGTATTGCGGCAAGAATGGAATCCCCACATAGATTCTACATGTGGGGATTATTTACAACTTGTACATTTTTTTGGAACTAGTCAATTGGCCGACAAATTCCATGACATTTGAATTTGGATCCCCAAACTACAGGGCATGACGGATCCTCTTAATATTTCATGCACGTAATAAAATTAGCGTATTGCGGCAAGAATGGAATCCCCACATAGATTCTACATGTGGGGATTATTTACAACTTGTACATTTTTTTGGAACTAGTCAATTGGCCGACAAATTCCATGACATTTGAATTTGGATCCCTAAACTATAGGGCATGACGGATCCACTTAATATTTCACGCACGTAATAAAATTAGCATATTGCGGCAAGAATGGAATCCCCACATGGATTCTACATGTGGGGATTATTTACAACTTGTACATTTTTTTGGAACTAGTCAATTGGCCAACAAATTCCATGACATTTGAATTTGGATCCCTAAACTATAGGGCATGACGGATCCTCTTAATATTTCATGCACGTAATAAAATTAGCATATTGCGGCAAGCATAGAATCCCCACATAGATTCTACATGTGGGGATAATTTACAACTTGTACATTTTTTTGGAACTAGTCAATTGGCCGACAAATTCCATGACATTTCAATTTGGATCCCCAAACTACAGGGCATGACGGATCTTCTTAATATTTCACGCACGTAATAAAATTAGCATATTGCGGCAAGAATGGAATCCCCACATGGATTCTACATGTGGGGATTATTTACAACTTGTACATTTTTTTGGAACTAGTCAATTGGCCGACAAATTCCATGACATTTCAATTTGGATCCCCAAACTACAGGGCATGACGGATCCTCTTAATATTTCACGCACGTAATAAAATTAGCATATTGCGGCAAGAATGGAATCCCCACATGGATTCTACATGTGGGGATTATTTACAACTTGTACATTTTTTTGGAACTAGTCAATTGGCCGACAAATTCCATGACATTTCAATTTGGATCCCCAAACTACAGGGCATGACGGATCCTCTTAATATTTCACGCACGTAATAAAATTAGCATATTGCGGCAAGAATGGAATCCCCACATAGATTCTACATGTGGGGATTATTTACAACTTGTACATTTTTTTGGAACTAGTCAATTGGCCGACAAATTCCATGACATTTCAATTTGGATCCCCAAACTACAGGGCATGACGGATCCTCTTAATATTTCATGCACGTAATAAAATTAGCGTATTGCGGCAAGAATGGAATCCCCACATAGATTCTACATGTGGGGATTATTTACAACTTGTACATTTTTTTGGAACTAGTCAATTGGCCAACAAATTCCATGACATTTGAATTTGGATCCCTAAACTACAGGGCATGACGGATCCACTTAATATTTCACGCACGTAATAAAATTAGCATATTGCGGCAAGAATGGAATCCCCACATGGATTCTACATGTGGGGATTATTTACAACTTGTACATTTTTTTGGAACTAGTCAATTGGCCAACAAATTCCATGACATTTGAATTTGGATCCCTAAACTATAGGGCATGACGGATCCTCTTAATATTTCATGCACGTAATAAAATTAGCATATTGCGGCAAGCATAGAATCCCCACATAGATTCTACATGTGGGGATAATTTACAACTTGTACATTTTTTTGGAACTAGTCAATTGGCCGACAAATTCCATGACATTTCAATTTGGATCTCGAAACTACAGGGCATGACGGATCCTCTTAATATTTCATGCACGTAATAAAATTAGCGTATTGCGGCAAGAATGGAATCCCCACATAGATTCTACATGTGGGGATTATTTACAACTTGTACATTTTTTTGGAACTAGTCAATTGGCCAACAAATTCCATGACATTTGAATTTGGATCCCTAAACTATAGGGCATGACGGATCCACTTAATATTTCACGCACGTAATAAAATTAGCATATTGCGGCAAGAATGGAATCCCCACATGGATTCTACATGTGGGGATTATTTACAACTTGTACATTTTTTTGGAACTAGTCAATTGGCCGACAAATTCCATGACATTTGAATTTGGATCCCCAAACTACAGGGCATGACGGATCCTCTTAATATTTCACGCACGTAATAAAATTAGCATATTGCGGCAAGAATGGAATCCCCACATGGATTCTACATGTGGGGATTATTTACAACTTGTACATTTTTTTGGAACTAGTCAATTGGCCGACAAATTCCATGACATTTCAATTTGGATCCCCAAACTACAGGGCATGACGGATCCTCTTAATATTTCATGCACGTAATAAAATTAGCGTATTGCGGCAAGAATGGAATCCCCACATAGATTCTACATGTGGGGATTATTTACAACTTGTACATTTTTTTGGAACTAGTCAATTGGCCGACAAATTCCATGACATTTCAATTTGGATCCCCAAACTACAGGGCATGACGGATCCTCTTAATATTTCATGCACGTAATAAAATTAGCGTATTGCGGCAAGAATGGAATCCCCACATAGATTCTACATGTGGGGATTATTTACAACTTGTACATTTTTTTGGAACTAGTCAATTGGCCAACAAATTCCATGACATTTCAATTTGGATCCCTAAACTATAGGGCATGACGGATCCACTTAATATTTCACGCACGTAATAAAATTAGCATATTGCGGCAAGAATGGAATCCCCACATGGATTCTACATGTGGGGATTATTTACAACTTGTACATTTTTTTGGAACTAGTCAATTGGCCGACAAATTCCATGACATTTCAATTTGGATCCCCAAACTATAGGGCATGACGGATCCTCTTAATATTTCACGCACGTAATAAAATTAGCATATTGCGGCAAGAATGGAATCCCCACATGGATTCTACATGTGGGGATTATTTACAACTTGTACATTTTTTTGGAACTAGTCAATTGGCCAACAAATTCCATGACATTTCAATTTGGATCCCTAAACTATAGGGCATGACGGATCCACTTAATATTTCACGCACGTAATAAAATTAGCATATTGCGGCAAGAATGGAATCCCCACATGGATTCTACATGTGGGGATTATTTACAACTTGTACATTTTTTTGGAACTAGTCAATTGGCCGACAAATTCCATGACATTTCAATTTGGATCTCGAAACTACAGGGCATGACGGATCCTCTTAATATTTCATGCACGTAATAAAATTAGCGTATTGCGGCAAGAATGGAATCCCCACATAGATTCTACATGTGGGGATTATTTACAACTTGTACATTTTTTTGGAACTAGTCAATTGGCCAACAAATTCCATGACATTTGAATTTGGATCCCTAAACTATAGGGCATGACGGATCCACTTAATATTTCACGCACGTAATAAAATTAGCATATTGCGGCAAGAATGGAATCCCCACATGGATTCTACATGTGGGGATTATTTACAACTTGTACATTTTTTTGGAACTAGTCAATTGGCCGACAAATTCCATGACATTTGAATTTGGATCCCCAAACTACAGGGCATGACGGATCCTCTTAATATTTCACGCACGTAATAAAATTAGCATATTGCGGCAAGAATGGAATCCCCACATGGATTCTACATGTGGGGATTATTTACAACTTGTACATTTTTTTGGAACTAGACAATTGGCCGACAAATTCCATGACATTTCAATTTGGATCCCCAAACTACAGGGCATGACGGATCCTCTTAATATTTCATGCACGTAATAAAATTAGCGTATTGCGGCAAGAATGGAATCCCCACATAGATTCTACATGTGGGGATTATTTACAACTTGTACATTTTTTTGGAACTAGTCAATTGGCCGACAAATTCCATGACATTTCAATTTGGATCCCCAAACTACAGGGCATGACGGATCCTCTTAATATTTCATGCACGTAATAAAATTAGCGTATTGCGGCAAGAATGGAATCCCCACATAGATTCTACATGTGGGGATTATTTACAACTTGTACATTTTTTTGGAACTAGTCAATTGGCCAACAAATTCCATGACATTTCAATTTGGATCCCTAAACTATAGGGCATGACGGATCCACTTAATATTTCACGCACGTAATAAAATTAGCATATTGCGGCAAGAATGGAATCCCCACATGGATTCTACATGTGGGGATTATTTACAACTTGTACATTTTTTTGGAACTAGTCAATTGGCCGACAAATTCCATGACATTTCAATTTGGATCCCCAAACTATAGGGCATGACGGATCCTCTTAATATTTCACGCACGTAATAAAATTAGCATATTGCGGCAAGAATGGAATCCCCACATGGATTCTACATGTGGGGATTATTTACAACTTGTACATTTTTTTGGAACTAGTCAATTGGCCAACAAATTCCATGACATTTCAATTTGGATCCCTAAACTATAGGGCATGACGGATCCACTTAATATTTCACGCACGTAATAAAATTAGCATATTGCGGCAAGAATGGAATCCCCACATAGATTCTACATGTGGGGATTATTTACAACTTGTACATTTTTTTGGAACTAGTCAATTGGCCAACAAATTCCATGACATTTCAATTTGGATCCCTAAACTATAGGGCATGACGGATCCACTTAATATTTCACGCACGTAATAAAATTAGCATATTGCGGCAAGAATGGAATCCCCACATGGATTCTACATGTGGGGATTATTTACAACTTGTACATTTTTTTGGAACTAGTCAATTGGCCGACAAATTCCATGACATTTGAATTTGGATCCCTAAACTATAGGGCATGACGGATCCTCTTAATATTTCATGCACGTAATAAAATTAGCATATTGCGGCAAGCATGGAATCCCCACATAGATTCTACATGTGGGGATTATTTACAACTTGTACATTTTTTTGGAACTAGTCAATTGGCCAACAAATTCCATGACATTTGAATTTGGATCCCTAAACTATAAGGCATGAAGGATCCACTTAATATTTCACGCACCTAATAAAATTAGCATATTGCGGCAAGAATGGAATCCCCACATAGATTCTACATGTGGGGATTATTTACAACTTGTACATTTTTTTGGAACTAGTCAATTGGCCGACAAATTCCATGACATTTGAATTTGGATCCCTAAACTATAGGGCATGACGGATCCTCTTAATATTTCATGCACGTAATAAAATTAGCATATTGCGGCAAGAATGGAATCCCCACATAGATTCTACATGTGGGGATTATTTACAACTTGTACATGTTTTTGGAACTAGTCAATTGGCCAACAAATTCCATGACATTTCAATTTGGATCCCTAAACTATAGGGCATGACGGATCCTCTTAATATTTCATGCACGTAATAAAATTAGCATATTGCGGCAAGCATGGAATCCCCACATAGATTCTACATGTGGGGATTATTTACAACTTGTACATTTTTTTGGAACTAGTCAATTGGCCAACAAATTCCATGACATTTCAATTTGGATCCCTAAACTATAGGGCATGACGGATCCACTTAATATTTCACGCACGTAATAAAATTAGCATATTGCGGCAAGAATGGAATCCCCACATGGATTCTACATGTGGGGATTATTTACAACTTGTACATTTTTAGTTAATTGGCCGACAAATTCCATGACATTTGAATTTGGATCCCCAAACTACAGGGCATGACGGATCCTCTTAATATTTCATGCACGTAATAAAATTAGCGTATTGCGGCAAGAATGGATTCCCCACATAGATTCTACATGTGGGGATTATTTACAACCTGTACATTTTTTTGGAACTAGTCAATTGGCCGACAAATTCCATGACATTTGAATTTGGATCCCTAAACTATAGGGCATGACGGATCCTCTTAATATTTCATGCACGTAATAAAATTAGCATATTGCGGCAAGAATGGAATCCCCACATAGATTCTACATGTGGGGATTATTTACAACTTGTACATTTTTTTGGAACTAGTCAATTGGCCAACAAATTCCATGACATTTCAATTTGGATCCCTAAACTATAGGGCATGACGGATCCACTTAATATTTCACGCACGTAATAAAATTAGCACATTGCGGCAAGAATGGAATCCCCACATAGATTCTACATGTGGGGATTATTTACAACTTGTACATTTTTTTGGAACTAGTCAATTGGCCAACAAATTCCATGACATTTGAATTTGGATCCCTAAACTATAGGGCATGACGGATCCTCTTAATATTTCATGCACGTAATAAAATTAGCATATTGCGGCAAGCATGGAATCCCCACATAGATTCTACATGTGGGGATTATTTACAACTTGTACATTTTTTTGGAACTAGTCAATTGGCCAACAAATTCCATGACATTTGAATTTGGATCCCTAAACTATAAGGCATGAAGGATCCACTTAATATTTCACGCACCTAATAAAATTAGCATATTGCGGCAAGAATGGAATCCCCACATAGATTCTACATGTGGGGATTATTTACAACTTGTACATTTTTTTGGAACTAGTCAATTGGCCGACAAATTCCATGACATTTGAATTTGGATCCCTAAACTATAGGGCATGACGGATCCTCTTAATATTTCATGCACGTAATAAAATTAGCATATTGCGGCAAGAATGGAATCCCCACATAGATTCTACATGTGGGGATTATTTACAACTTGTACATGTTTTTGGAACTAGTCAATTGGCCAACAAATTCCATGACATTTCAATTTGGATCCCTAAACTATAGGGCATGACGGATCCTCTTAATATTTCATGCACGTAATAAAATTAGCATATTGCGGCAAGCATGGAATCCCCACATAGATTCTACATGTGGGGATTATTTACAACTTGTACATTTTTTTGGAACTAGTCAATTGGCCAACAAATTCCATGACATTTCAATTTGGATCCCTAAACTATAGGGCATGACGGATCCACTTAATATTTCACGCACGTAATAAAATTAGCATATTGCGGCAAGAATGTAATCCCTTCATGGATTCTACATGTGGGGATTATTTACAACTTGTACATTTTTAGTTAATTGGCCGACAAATTCCATGACATTTGAATTTGGATCCCCAAACTACAGGGCATGACGGATCCTCTTAATATTTCATGCACGTAATAAAATTAGCGTATTGCGGCAAGAATGGATTCCCCACATAGATTCTACATGAGGGGATTATTTACAACCTGTACATTTTTTTGGAACTAGTCAATTGGCCGACAAATTCCATGACATTTGAATTTGGATCCCTAAACTATAGGGCATGACGGATCCTCTTAATATTTCATGCACGTAATAAAATTAGCGTATTGCGGCAAGAATGGAATCCCCACATAGATTCTACATGTGGGGATTATTTACAACTTGTACATTTTTTTGGAACTAGTCAATTGGCCAACAAATTCCATGACATTTGAATTTGGATCCCCAAACTATAGGGCATGACGGATCCTCTTAATATTTCATGCACGTAATAAAATTAGCATATTGCGGCAAAAATGGAATCCCCACATAGATTCTACATGTGGGGATTATTTACAACTTGTACATTTTTTTGGAACTAGTCAATTGGCCGACAAATTCCATGACATCTCAATTTGGATCCCCAAACTACAGGGCATGACGGATCCTCTTAATATTTCATGCACGTAATAAAATTAGCGTATTGCGGCATGCATGGAATCCACACATGGATTCTACATGTGGGGATAATTTACAACTTGTACATTTTTTTGGAATTAGTCAATTGGCCAACAAATTCCATGACATTTGAATTTGGATCCCTAAACTATAGGGCATGAAGGATCCACTTAATATTTCACGCACGTAATAAAATTAGCATATTGCGGCAAGAATGGAATCCCCACATGGATTCTACATGTGGGGATTATTTACAACTTGTACATTTTTTTGGAACTAGTCAATTGGCCGACAAATTCCATGACATTTGAATTTGGATCCCCAAACTACAGGGCATGACAGATCCTCTTAATATTTCATGCACGTAATAAAATTAGCGTATTGCGGCAAGAATGGAATCCCCACATAGATTCTACATGTGGGGATTATTTACAACTTGTACACTTTTTTGGAACTAGTCAATTGGCCAACAAATTCCATGACATTTCAATTTGGATCCCCAAACTACCGGGCATGACGGATCCTCTTAATATTTCATGCACGTAATAAAATTAGCGTATTGCGGCAAGAATGGATTCCCCACATAGATTCTACATGTGGGAATTATTTACAACTTGTACATTTTTTGGGAACTAGTCAATTGGCCAACAAATTCCATGACATTTGAATTTGGATCCCTAAACTATAGGGCATGACGGATCGTCTTAATATTTCATGCACGTAATAAAATTAGCATATTGCGACAAGCATGGAATCCCCACATGGATTCTACATGTGGGGATTATTTACAACTTGTACATTTTTTGAACTAGTCAATTGGCCAACAAATTCCATGACATTTCAATTTGGATCCCCAAACTACAGGGCATGACGGATGCTTTTAATATTTCATGCACGTAATAAACTTAGCATATTGCGGCAAGAATAGAATCCCCAAATAGATTCTACATGTGGGGATAATTTACAACTTGTACATTTTTTTGGAACTAGTCAATTGGCCGACAAATTCCATGACATTTGAATTTGGATCCCCAAACTACAGGGCATGACGGATCCTTTTAATATTTCATGCACGTAATAAAATTAGCGTATTGCGGCATGCATGGAATCCCCACATAGATTCTACATGTGGGAATTATTTACAACTTGTACATTTTTTTGGAACAAGTCAATTGACCAACAAATTCCATGACATTTGAATTTGGAACCCCAAACTATAGGGCATGACGGAACCTTTTAATATTTCATGCACGTTATAAAATTAGCATATTGCGGCATGCATGGAATCCCCACATGGATTCTACATGTGGGGATTATTTACAACTTGTACATATTTTTGAACTAGTCAACTCGCCAACAAATTCCATGACATTTGAATTTGGATCCCCAAACTACAGGGCATGACGGATCCAATTAATATTTCACGCACGTAATAAAATTAGCATATTGCGGCAAGAATGGAATCCCCACATGGATTCTACATGAGGGGATTACTTACAACTTGTACATTTTTTTGGAACTAGTCAATTGGCCAACAAATTCCATGACATTTGAATTTGGATCCCTAAACTATAGGGCATGACGGATCCACTTAATATTTCACGCACGTAATAAAATTAGCGTATTGCGGCAAGAATGGAATCCCGACCTAGATTCTACATGTGGGAATTATTTACAACTTGTACATTTTTTTGGAACAAGTCAATTGACCAACAAATTCCATGACATTTGAATTTGGAACCCCAAACTACAGGGCATGACGGATCCTCTTAATATTTCATGCACGTAATAAAATTAGCATATTGCGGCATGCATGGAATCCCCACATGGATTCTACATGTGGGGATTATTTACAACTTGTACATATTTTTGAACTAGTCAACTCGCCAACAAATTCCATGACATTTGAATTTGGATCCCTAAACTATAGGGCATGACGGATCCTCTTAATATTTCATGCACGTAATAAAATTAGCATATTGCGGCAAGCATGGAATCCCCACATAGATTCTACATGTGGGGATTATTTACAACTTGTACATTTTTTTGGAACTAGTCAATTGGCCGACAAATTCCATGACATTTGAATTTGGAACCCCAAACTACAGGGCATGACGGATCCTCTTAATATTTCATGCACGTAATAAAATTAGCGTATTGCGGCAAGAATGGAATCCCCACATAGATTCTACATGTGGGGATTATTTACAACTTGTACATTTTTTTGGAACTAGTCAATTGGCCAACAAATTCCATGACATTTGAATTTGGATCCCTAAACTATAGGGCATGACGGATCCAATTAATATTTCACGCACGTAATAAAATTAGCATATTGCGGCAAGAATGGAATCTCCACATGGATTCTACATGTGGGGATTATTTACAACTTGTACATTTTTTTCGAACTAGTCAATTGGCCAAGAAACTCCATGACATTTGAATTTGGATCCCCAAACTACAGGGCATGACGGATCCTTTTAATATTTCATGCACGTAATAAAATTAGCGTATTGCGGCATGCATGGAATCCCCACATAGATTCTACATGTGGGAATTATTTACAACTTGTACATTTTTTTGGAACAAGTCAATTGACCAACAAATTCCATGACATTTGAATTTGGAACCCCAAACTATAGGGCATGACGGATCCTTTTAATATTTCATGCACGTTATAAAATTAGCATATTGCGGCATGCATGGAATCCCCACATGGATTCTACATGTGGGGATTATTTACAACTTGTACATATTTTTGAACTAGTCAACTCGCCAACAAATTCCATGACATTTGAATTTGGATCCCCAAACTACAGGGCATGACGGATCCAATTAATATTTCACGCACGTAATAAAATTAGCATATTGCGGCAAGAATGGAATCCCCACATGGACTCTACACGTGGGGATTATTTACAACTTGTACATTTTTTTGGAACTAGTCAATTGGCCAACAAATTCCATGACATTTGAATTTGGATCCCTAAACTATAGGGCATGACGGATCCACTTAATATTTCACGCACGTAATAAAATTAGCGTATTGCGGCAAGAATGGAATCCCCACCTAGATTCTACATGTGGGAATTATTTACAACTTGTACATTTTTTTGGAACAAGTCAATTGACCAACAAATTCCATGACATTTGAATTTGGAACCCCAAACTACAGGGCATGACGGATCCTCTTAATATTTCATGCACGTAATAAAATTAGCATATTGCGGCATGCATGGAATCCCCACATGGATTCTACATGTGGGGATTATTTACAACTTGTACATATTTTTGAACTAGTCAACTCGCCAACAAATTCCATGACATTTGAATTTGGATCCCCAAACTACAGGGCATGACGGATGCACTTAATATTTCATGCACGTAATAAACTTAGCATATTGCGGCAAGAATAGAATCCCCAAATAGATTCTACATGTGGGGATAATTTACAACTTGTACATTTTTTTGGAACTAGTCAATTGGCCAACAAACTCCATGACATTTGAATTTGGATCCCCAAACTACAGGGCATGACGGATCCTTTTAATATTTCATGCACGTAATAAAATTAGCATATTGCGGCAAGCATGGAATCCCCACATAGATTCTACATGTGGGGATTATTTACAACTTGTACATTTTTTTGGAACTAGTCAATTGGCCGACAAATTCCATGACATTTCAATTTGGATCCCCAAACTACAGGGCATGACGAATCCACTTAATATTTCACGCACGTAATAAAATTAGCGTATTGCGGCAAGAATGGAATCCCCACATAGATTCTACATGTGGGGATTATTTACAACTTGTACATTTTTTTGGAACTAGTCAATTGGCCAACAAATTCCATGACATTTGAATTTGGATCCCTAAACTATAGGGCATGACGGATCCAATTAATATTTCACGCACGTAATAAAATTAGCATATTGCGGCAAGAATGGAATCCCCACATGGATTCTACATGTGGGGATTATTTACAACTTGTACATTTGTTTGGAACTAGTCAATTGGCCAACAAATTCCATGACATTTGAATTTGGATCCCCAAACTACAGGGCATGACGGATCCTTTTAATATTTCATGCACGTAATAAAATTAGCGTATTGCGGCAAGAATGGAATTCCCACATAGATTCTACACGTGGGGATTATTTACAACTTGTACATTTTTCTGGAACTAGTCAATTGGCCAACAAATTCCATGACATTTGAATTTGGATCCCCAAACTATAGGGCATGACGGATCGTTTTAATATTTCATGCACGTAATAAAATTAGCGTAGTGCGGCAAGAATGGAATCCCCACATAGATTCTACATGTGGGGATTATTTACAACTTGTACATTTTTTTGGAACTAGTCAATTGGCCAACAAATTCCATGACATTTGAATTTGGATCCCCAAACTACAGGGCATGACGGATCCTTTTAATATTTCATGCACGTAAAAAAATTAGCGTATTGCGGCAAGAATGGAATCCCCACATAGATTCTACACGTGGGGATTATTTACAACTTGTACATTTTTTTGGAACTAGTCAATTGGCCAACAAATTCCATGACATTTGAATTTGGATCCCCAAACTATAGGGCATGACGGATCCTTTTAATATTTCATGCACGTAATAAAATTAGCGTAGTGCGGCAAGAATGGAATCCCCACATAGATTCTACATGTGGGGATTATTTACAACTTGTACATTTTTTTGGAACTAGTCAATTGGCCAACAAATTCCATGACATTTCAATTTGGATCCCCAAACTACAGGGCATGACGGATCCTTTTAATATTTCATGCACGTAAAAAAATTAGCGTATTGCGGCAAGAATGGAATCCCCACATAGATTCTACACGTGGGGATTATTTACAACTTGTACATTTTTTTGGAACTAGTCAATTGGCCAACAAATTCCATGACATTTGAATTTGGATCCCCAAACTATAGGGGATGACGGATCCTTTTAATATTTCATGCACGTAATAAAATTAGCATATTGCGGCAAGCATGGAATCCCCACATGGATTGTACATGTGGGGATTATTTACAACTTGTACATTTTTTTGAACTAGTCAATTGGCCAACAAATTCCATGACATTTCAATTTGGATCCCCAAACTACAGGGCATGACGGATCCTCTTAATATTTCACGCACGTAATAAAATTAGCATATTGCGGCAAGAATGGAATCATTACATAGATTCTACACGTGGGGATTATTTACAACTTGTACACTTTTTTGGACTAGTCAATTGGCCATCAAATTCCATGACATTTGAATTTGGATCCCCAAACTACAGGGCATGACGGATCCACTTAATATTTCATGCACGTAATAAACTTAGCATATTGCGGCAAGAATAGAATCCCCAAATAGATTCTACATGTGGGGATAATTTACAACTTGTACATTTTTTTGGAACTAGTCAATTGGCCAACAAACTCCATGACATTTGAATTTGGATCCCCAAACTACAGGGCATGACGGATCCTTTTAATATTTCATGCACGTAATAAAATTAGCGTATTGCGGCAAGAATGGAATCCCCACATAGATTCTACATGTGGGAATTATTTACAACTTGTACATTTTTTTGAACTAATCAATTGGCCAACAAATTCCATGACATTTCAACTTGGATCCCCAAACTACAGGGCATGACGGATCCTCTTAATATTTCATGCACGTAATAAAATTAGCATATTGCGGCAAGAATGGAATCGCCACATAGATTCTACATGTGGGGATTATTTACAACTGGTACATTTTTTTGAACTAGTCAATTGGCCAAGAAATTCCATGACATTTCAATTTGGATCCCCAAACTACAGGGCATGACGGATCCTCGTAATATTTCATGCACGTAATAAAATTAGCGTATTGCGGCAAGAATGGAGTCCCCACATAGATTCTACATCTGGGCACTATTAACAACTTGTACATTTTTTTGGAACGAGTCAGTTGGCCAACAAATTCCATGACATTTCAATTTGGATCCCCAAACTACAGGGCATGACGGATCCTCTTAATATTTCATGCACGTAATAAAATTAGCATATTGCGGCAAGAATGGAATCCCCACATGGATTCTACATGTGGGGATTATTTACAACTTGTACATTTTTTTGGACTAGTCAATTGGCCAACAAATTCCATGACATTTGAATTTGGATCCCCAAACTACAGGGCATGACGGATCCTCTTAATATTTCATGCACGTAATAAACTTAGCATATTGCGGCAAGAATAGAATCCCCAAATAGATTCTACATGTGGGGATAATTTACAACTTGTACATTTTTTTGAACTAGTCAATTGGCCAACAAATTCCATGACATTTCAATTTGGATCCCCAAACTACAGGGCATGACGGATCCTCTTAATATTTCATGCACGTAATAAAATTAGCATATTGCGGCAAGCATGGAATCCCCACATGGATTCTACATGTGGGGATTATTTACAACTTGTACATTTTTTTGAACTAGTCAATTGGCCGACAAATTCCATGACATTTCAATTTGGATCCCCAAACTACAGGGCATGACGGATCCTCTTAATATTTCATGCACGTAATAAAATTAGCGTATTGCGGCAAGAATGGAACCCCACATAGATTCTACATGTGGGGATTATTTACAACTTGTACATTTTTTTGGAACTAGTCAATTGGCCAACAAATTCCATGACATTTGAATTTGGATCCCCAAACTATAGGGCATGACGGATCCTTTTAATATTTCATGCACGTAATAAAATTAGCGTATTGCGGCAAAAATGGAATCCCCACATAGATTCTACATGTGGGAATTATTTACAACTTGTACATTTTTTTGAACTAGTCAATTGGCCAACAAATTCCATGACATTTCAATTTGGATCCCCAAACTACAGGGCATGACGGATCCTCTTAATATTTCATGCACGTAATAAACTTAGCATATTGCGGCAAGCATGGAATCCCCACATGGATTCTACATGTGGGGATTATTTACAACTTGTACATTTTTTTGGAACTAGTCAATTGGCCGACAAATTCCATGACATTTCAATTTGGATCCCCAAACTACAGGGCATGACGGATCCTCTTAATATTTCATGCACGTAATAAAATTAGCATATTGCGGCAAGCATGGAATCCCCACATGGATTCTACATGTGGGGATTATTTACAACTTGTACATATTTTTGAACTAGTCAACTCGCCAACAAATTCCATGACATTTGAATTTCGATCCCCAAACTACAGGGCATGACGGATCCAATTAATATTTCACGCACGTAATAAAATTAGCATATTGCGGCAAGAATGGAATCCCCACATGGATTCTACATGTGGGGATTATTTACAACTTGTACATTTTTTTGGAACTAGTCAATTGGCCAACAAATTCCATGACATTTGAATTTGGATCCCAAACTACAGGGCATGACGGATCCTTTTAATATTTCATGCACGTAAAAAAATTAGCGTATTGCGGCAAGAATGGAATTCCCACATAGATTCTACACGTGGGGATTATTTACAACTTGTACATTTTTTTGGAACTAGTCAATTGGCCAACAAATTCCATGACATTTGAATTTGGATCCCCAAACTACAGGGCATGACGGATCCTTTTAATATTTCATCAACGTAATAAAATTAGCGTATTGCGGCATGCATGGAATCCCCACATAGATTCTACATGTGGGAATTATTTACAACTTGTACATTTTTTTGGAACAAGTCAATTGACCAACAAATTCCATGACATTTGAATTTGGAATCCCAAACTATAGGGCATGACGGATCCTTTTAATATTTCATGCACGTAATAAAATTAGCATATTGCGGCATGCATGGAATCCCCACATGGATTCTACATGTGGGGATTATTTACAACTTGTACATTTTTTGAACTAGTCAACTCGCCAACAAATTCCATGACATTTGAATTTGGATCCCCAAACTACAGGGCATGACGGATCCAATTAATATTTCACGCACGTAATAAAATTAGCATATTGCGGCAAGAATGGAATCCCCACATGGACTCTACACGTGGGGATTATTTACAACTTGTACATTTTTTTGAACAAGTCAATTGGCCAACAAATTCCATGACATTTGAATTTGGATCCCTAAACTATAGGGCATGACGGATCCACTTAATATTTCACGCACGTAATAAAATTAGCGTATTGCGGCAAGAATGGAATCCCCACCTAGATTCTACATGTGGGAATTATTTACAACTTGTACATTTTTTTGGAACAAGTCAATTGACCAACAAATTCCATGACATTTGAATTTGGAACCCCAAACTACAGGGCATGACGGATCCTCTTAATATTTCATGCACGTAATAAAATTAGCATATTGCGGCATGCATGGAATCCCCACATGGATTCTACATGTGGGGATTATTTACAACTTGTACATATTTTTGAACTAGTCAACTCGCCAACAAATTCCATGACAATCTTATTTGGATCCCAAAACTACAGGGCATGACGGATCCACTTAATATTTCATGCACGTAATAAACTTAGCATATTGCGGCAAGAATAGAATCCCCAAATAGATTCTACATGTGGGGATAATTTACAACTTGTACATTTTTTTGGAACTAGTCAATTGGCCAACAAACTCCATGACATTTGAATTTGGATCCCCAAACTACAGGGCATGACGGATCCTTTTAATATTTCATGCACGTAATAAAATTAGCATATTGCGGCAAGGATGGAATCCCCACATAGATTCTACATGTGGGGATTATTTACAACTTGTACATTTTTTTGGAACTAGTCAATTGGCCGACAAATTCCATGACATTTCAATTTGGATCCCCAAACTACAGGGCATGACGGATCCTCTTAATATTTCATGCACGTAATAAAATTAGCGTATTGCGGCAAGAATGGAACCCCACATAGATTCTACATGTGGGGATTATTTACAACTTGTACATTTTTTTGGAACTAGTCAATTGGCCAACAAATTCCATGACATTTGAATTTGGATCCCTAAACTATAGGGCATGACGGATCCAATTAATATTTCACGCACGTAATAAAATTAGCATATTGCGGCAAGAATGGAATCCCCACATGGATTCTACATGTGGGGATTATTTACAACTTGTACATTTGTTTGGAACTAGTCAATTGGCCAACAAATTCCATGACATTTGAATTTGGATCCCCAAACTACAGGGCATGACGGATCCTTTTAATATTTCATGCACGTAAAAAAATTAGCGTATTGCGGCAAGAATGGAATTCCCACATAGATTCTACACGTGGGGATTATTTACAACTTGTACATTTGTTTGGAACTAGTCAATTGGCCAACAAATTCCATGACATTTGAATTTGGATCCCCAAACTATAGGGCATGACGGATCCTTTTAATATTTCATGCACGTAATAAAATTAGCGTAGTGCGGCAAGAATGGAATCCCCACACAGATTCTACATGTGGGGATTATTTACAACTTGTACATTTTTTTGAACTAGTCAATTGGCCAACAAATTCCATGACATTTGAATTTGGATCCCCAAACTACAGGGCATGACGGATCCTCTTAATATTTCACGCACGTAATAAAATTAGCATATTGCGGCAAGAATGGAATCATTACATAGATTCTACACGTGGGGATTATTTACAACTTGTACACTTTTTTGGACTAGTCAATTGGCCATCAAATTCCATGACATTTGAATTTGGATCCGCAAACTACAGGGCATGACGGATCCACTTAATATTTCATGCACGTAATAAACTTAGCATATTGCGGCAAGAATAGAATCCCCAAATAGATTCTACATGTGGGGATAATTTACAACTTGTACATTTTTTTGGAACTAGTCAATTGGCCAACAAACTCCATGACATTTGAATTTGGATCCCCAAACTACAGGGCATGACGGATCCTTTTAATATTTCATGCACGTAATAAAATTAGCGTATTGCGGCAAGAATGGAATCCCCACATAGATTCTACATGTGGGAATTATTTACAACTTGTACATTTTTTTGAATAGTCAATTGGCCAACAAATTCCATGACATTTCAACTTGGATCCCCAAACTACAGGGCATGACGGATCCTCTTAATATTTCATGCACGTAATAAAATTAGCATATTGCGGCAAGAATGGAATCGCCCCATAGATTCTACATGTGGGGATTATTTACAACTGGTACATTTTTTTGAACTAGTCAATTGGCCAAGAAATTCCATGACATTTCAATTTGGATCCCCAAACTACAGGGCATGACGGATCCTCTTAATATTTCATGCACGTAATAAAATTAGCGTATTGCGGCAAGAATGGAGTCCCCACATAGATTCTACATCTGGGCACTATTAACAACTTGTACATTTTTTTGGAACGAGTCAGTTGGCCAACAAATTCCATGACATTTGAATTTGGATCCCCAAACTACAGGGCATGACGGATCCTCTTAATATTTCATGCACGTAATAAAATTAGCATATTGCGGCAAGAATAGAATCCCCACATGGATTCTACATGTGGGGATATTTTACAACTTGTACATTTTTTTGGACTAGTCAATTGGCCAACAAATTCCATGACATTTGAATTTGGATCCCCAAACTACAGGGCATCACGGATGCTTTTAATATTTCATGCACGTAATAAACTTAGCATATTGCGGCAAGAATAGAATCCCCAAATAGATTCTACATGTGGGGATAATTTACAACTTGTACATTTTTTTGGAACTAGTCAATTGGCCGACAAATTCCATGACATTTCAATTTGGATCCCCAAACTACAGGGCATGACGGATCCTCTTAATATTTCATGCACGTAATAAAATTAGCGTATTGCGGCAAGAATGGAACCCCACATAGATTCTACATGTGGGGATTATTTACAACTTGTACATTTTTTTGGAACTAGTCAATTGGCCAACAAATTCCATGACATTTGAATTTGGATCCCTAAACTATAGGGCATGACGGATCCAATTAATATTTCACGCACGTAATAAAATTAGCATATTGCGGCAAGAATGGAATCCCCACATGGATTCTACATGTGGGGATTATTTACAACTTGTACATTTGTTTGGAACTAGTCAATTGGCCAACAAATTCCATGACATTTGAATTTGGATCCCCAAACTACAGGGCATGACGGATCCTTTTAATATTTCATGCACGTAAAAAAATTAGCGTATTGCGGCAAGAATGGAATTCCCACATAGATTCTACACGTGGGGATTATTTACAACTTGTACATTTGTTTGGAACTAGTCAATTGGCCAACAAATTCCATGACATTTGAATTTGGATCCCCAAACTATAGGGCATGACGGATCCTTTTAATATTTCATGCACGTAATAAAATTAGCGTAGTGCGGCAAGAATGGAATCCCCACACAGATTCTACATGTGGGGATTATTTACAACTTGTACATTTTTTTGAACTAGTCAATTGGCCAACAAATTCCATGACATTTGAATTTGGATCCCCAAACTACAGGGCATGACGGATCCTCTTAATATTTCACGCACGTAATAAAATTAGCATATTGCGGCAAGAATGGAATCATTACATAGATTCTACACGTGGGGATTATTTACAACTTGTACACTTTTTTGGACTAGTCAATTGGCCATCAAATTCCATGACATTTGAATTTGGATCCGCAAACTACAGGGCATGACGGATCCACTTAATATTTCATGCACGTAATAAACTTAGCATATTGCGGCAAGAATAGAATCCCCAAATAGATTCTACATGTGGGGATAATTTACAACTTGTACATTTTTTTGGAACTAGTCAATTGGCCAACAAACTCCATGACATTTGAATTTGGATCCCCAAACTACAGGGCATGACGGATCCTTTTAATATTTCATGCACGTAATAAAATTAGCGTATTGCGGCAAGAATGGAATCCCCACATAGATTCTACATGTGGGAATTATTTACAACTTGTACATTTTTTTGAATAGTCAATTGGCCAACAAATTCCATGACATTTCAACTTGGATCCCCAAACTACAGGGCATGACGGATCCTCTTAATATTTCATGCACGTAATAAAATTAGCATATTGCGGCAAGAATGGAATCGCCCCATAGATTCTACATGTGGGGATTATTTACAACTGGTACATTTTTTTGAACTAGTCAATTGGCCAAGAAATTCCATGACATTTCAATTTGGATCCCCAAACTACAGGGCATGACGGATCCTCTTAATATTTCATGCACGTAATAAAATTAGCGTATTGCGGCAAGAATGGAGTCCCCACATAGATTCTACATCTGGGCACTATTAACAACTTGTACATTTTTTTGGAACGAGTCAGTTGGCCAACAAATTCCATGACATTTGAATTTGGATCCCCAAACTACAGGGCATGACGGATCCTCTTAATATTTCATGCACGTAATAAAATTAGCATATTGCGGCAAGAATAGAATCCCCACATGGATTCTACATGTGGGGATATTTTACAACTTGTACATTTTTTTGGACTAGTCAATTGGCCAACAAATTCCATGACATTTGAATTTGGATCCCCAAACTACAGGGCATCACGGATGCTTTTAATATTTCATGCACGTAATAAACTTAGCATATTGCGGCAAGAATAGAATCCCCAAATAGATTCTACATGTGGGGATAATTTACAACTTGTACATTTTTTTGAACTAGTCAATTGGCCAACAAATTCCATGACATTTCAATTTGGATCCCCAAACTACAGGGCATGACGGATCCTCTTAATATTTCATGCACGTAATAAAATTAGCATATTGCGGCAAGCATGGAATCCCCACATGGATTCTACATGTGGGGATTATTTACAACTTGTACATTTTTTTGAACTAGTCAATTGGCCGACAAATTCCATGACATTTCAATTTGGATCCCCAAACTACAGGGCATGACGGATCCTCTTAATATTTCATGCACGTAATAAAATTAGCATATTGCGGCAAGCATGGAATCCCCACATGGATTCTACATGTGGGGATTATTTACAACTTGTACATTTTTTTGAACTAGTCAATTGGCCAACAAATTCCATGACATTTCAACTTGGATCCCCAAACTACAGGGCATGACGGATCCTTTTAATATTTCATGCACGTAATAAAATTAGCGTATTGCGGCAAAAATGGAATCCCCACATAGATTCTACATGTGGGAATTATTTACAACTTGTACATTTTTTTGAACTAGTCAATTGGCCAACAAATTCCATGACATTTCAATTTGGATCCCCAAACTACAGGGCATGACGGATCCTCTTAATATTTCATGCACGTAATAAAATTAGCATATTGCGGCAAGCATGGAATCCCCACATGGATTCTACATGTGGGGATTATTTACAACTTGTACATTTTTTTGAACTAGTCAATTGGCCAACAAATTCCATGACATTTCAACTTGGATCCCCAAACTACAGGGCATGACGGATCCTTTTAATATTTCATGCACGTAATAAAATTAGCGTATTGCGGCAAGCATGGAATCCGCACATGGATTCTACATGTGGGGATTATTTACAACTTGTACATTTTTTTGAACTAGTCAATTGGCCGACAAATTCCATGACATTTCAATTTGGATCCCCAAACTACAGGGCATGACGGATCCTCTTAATATTTCATGCACGTAATAAAATTAGCATATTGCGGCAAGAATGGAATCCCCACATGGATTCTACATGTGGGGATTATTTATAACTTGTACATTTTTTTGGACTAGTCAATTGGCC
Source organism: Antitrichia curtipendula (assembly GCA_951230915.1). Classification (NCBI taxonomy): domain Eukaryota; kingdom Viridiplantae; phylum Streptophyta; class Bryopsida; order Hypnales; family Leucodontaceae; genus Antitrichia; species Antitrichia curtipendula. Next base: position 21,277,779 of record OX579637.1, on the reverse strand, counting down.
AACAAATTCCATGACATTTGAATTTGGATCCCCAAACTACAGGGCATGACGGATCCTTTTAATATTTCATGCACGTAATAAACTTAGCATATTGCGGCAAGAATAGAATCCCCAAATAGATTCTACATGTGGGGATAATTTACAACTTGTACATTTTTTTGGAACCAGTCAATTGGCCAAGAAATTCCATGACATTTCAATTTGGATCCCCAAACTACAGGGCATGACGGATCCTCTTAATATTTCATGCACGTAATAAAATTAGCGTATTGCGGCAAGAATGGAATCCCCACATAGATTCTACATGTGGGGATTATTTACAACTTGTACATTTTTTTGGAACTAGTCAATTGGCCGACAAATTCCATGACATTTCAATTTGGATCCCCAAAGTACAGGGCATGACGGATCCTCTTAATATTTCATGCACGTAATAAAATTAGCATATTGCGGCAAGAATGGAATCCCCACATAGATTCTACATGTGGGGATTATTTACAACTGGTACATTTTTTTGAACTAGTCAATTGGCCAACAAATTCCATGACATTTCAATTTGGATCCCCAAACTACAGGGCATGACGGATCGTCTTAATATTTCATGCACGTAATAAAATTAGCGTATTGCGGCATGAATGGAATCCCCACATAGATTCTACATCTGGGCACTATTAACAACTTGTACATTTTTTTGGACCGAGTCAGTTGGCCAACAAATTCCATGACATTTCAATTTGGATCCCCAAACTACAGGGCATGACGGATCCTTTTAATATTTCATGCACGTAATAAAATTAGCATATTGCGGCAAGAATGGAATCCCCACATGGATTCTACATGTGGGGATTATTTACAACTTGTACATTTTCTTGGAACTAGTCAATTGGCCAACAAACTCCATGACATTTCAATTTGGATCTCAAAACTACAGGGCATGACGGATCCTCTTAATATTTCATGCACGTAATAAAATTAGCATATTGCGGCAGGAATGGAATCACCACATAGATTCTACATGTGGGATGATTTACAACTTGTACATTTTTTTGAACTAGTCAATTGGCCAACAAATTCCATGACATTTCAATTTGGATCCCCAAACTACAGGGCATGACGGATCCTTTTAATATTTCATGCACGTAATAAAATTAGCATATTGCGGCAAGAATGGAATCCCCACATGGATTCTACATGTGGGGATTATTTACAACTTGTACATTTTTTTGGAACTAGTCAATTGGCCAACAAATTCCATGACATTTCAATTTGGATCCCCAAACTACAGGGCATGACGGATCCTCTTAATGTTTCATGCACGTAATAAAATTAGCATATTGCGGCAAGCATGGAATCCCCACATAGATTCTACATGTGGGGATTATTTACAACTTGTACATTTTTTTGAACTAGTCAACTGGCCAACAAATTCCATGACATTTGAATTTGGATCCCCAAACTACAGGGCATGACGGATCCACTTAATATTTCACGCACGTAATAAAATTAGCATATTGCGGCAAGAATGGAATCCCCACATAGATTCTACATGTGGGGATTATTTACAACTTGTACATTTTTTTGGAACTAGTCAATTGGCCAACAAATTCCATGACAATTGAATTTGGATCCCCAAACTACAGGGCGTGACGGATCCTTTTAATATTTCATGCACGTAATAAAATTAGCGTATTGCGGCAAGAATGGAATCCCCACATAGATTCTACATGTGGGAATTATTTACAACTTCTACATTTTTTTGAACTAGTCAATTGGCCAACAAATTCCATGACATTTCAATTTGGATCCCCAAACTACAGGGCATGACGGATCCTCTTAATATTTCATGCACGTAATAAAATTAGCGTATTGCGGCAAGAATGGAATCCCCACATAGATTCTACATCTGGGCACTATTAACAACTTGTACATTTTTTTGGAACGAGTCAGTTGGCCAACAAATTCCATGACATTTCAATTTGGATCCCCAAACTACAGGGCATGACGGATCCTCTTAATATTTCATGCACGTAATAAAATTAGCATATTGCGGCAAGAATGGAATCCCCACATAGATTCTACATGTGGGGATTATTTACAACTTGTACATTTTTTTGGAACTAGTCAATTGGCCAACAAATTCCATGACAATTGAATTTGGATCCCCAAACTACAGGGCATGACGGAACCTTTTAATATTTCATGCACGTAATAAAATTAGCGTATTGCGGCAAGAATGGAATCCCCACATAGATTCTACATGTGGGGATTATTTACAACTTGTACATTTTTTTGGAACTAGTCAATTGGCCAACAAATTCCATGACATTTGAATTTGGATCCCCAAACTATAGGGCATGACGGATCCTTTTAATATTTCATGCACGTAATAAAATTAGCGTATTGCGGCAAGAATGGAATCCCCACATAGATTCTACATGTGGGGATTATTTACAACTTGTACATTTTTTGGAACTAGTCAAGTGGCCAACTAATTCCATGACATTTCAATTTGGATTCCCAAACTACAGGGCATGACGGATCCTTTTAATATTTCATGCACGTAATAAAATTAGCGTATTGCGGCAAGAATGGAATCCCCACATAGATTCTACATGTGGGGATTATTTACAACTTGTACATTTTTTTGGAACTAGTCAATTGGCCAACAAATTCCATGACAATTGAATTTGGATCCCCAAACTACAGGGCATGACGGATCCTTTTAATATTTCATGCACGTAATAAAATTAGCGTATTGCGGCAAGAATGGAATCCCCACATAGATTCTACATGTGGGAATTATTTACAACTTGTACATTTTTTTGAACAAGTCAATTGGCCAACAAATTCCATGACATTTGAATTTGGATCCCCAAACTACAGGGCATGACGGATCCTCTTAATATTTCAGGCACGTAATAAAATTAGCGTATTGCGGCAAGAATGGAATCCCCACATAGAATCTACATCTGGGCACTATTAACAACTTGTACATTTTTTTGGAACGAGTCAGTTGGCCAACAAATTCCATGACATTTCAATTTGGATCCCCAAACTACAGGGCATGACGGATCCACTTAATATTTCACGCATGTAATAAAATTAGCATATTGCGGCAAGAATGGAATCACCACATAGATTCTACATGTGGGGATTATTTACAACTTGTACATTTTTTTGAACTAGTCAATTGGCCAACAAATTCCATGACATTTGAATTTGGATCCCCAAACTACAGGGCATGACGGATCGTCTTAATATTTCATGCACGTAATAAAATTAGCGTATTGCGGCAAGAATGGAATCCCCACATAGATTCTACATGTGGGAATTATTTACAACTTGTACATTTTTTTGAAACTAGTCAATTGGCCAACAAATTCCATGACATTTGAATTTGGATCCCAAACTATAGGGCATGACGGATCCACTTAATATTTCACGCATGTAATAAAATTAGCATATTGCGGCAAGAATGGAATCACCACATAGATTCTACATGTGGGGATTATTTACAACTTGTACATTTTTTGGAACTAGTCAATTGGCCAACAAATTCCATGACATTTCAATTTGGATCCCCAAACTACAGGGCATGACGGATCCTCTTAATATTTCATGCACGTAATAAAATTAGCGTATTGCGGCAAGAATGGAATCCCCACATAGATTCTACATGTGGGAATTATTTACAACTTGTACATTTTTTTGAACTAGTCAATTGGCCAACAAATTCCATGACATTTCAATTTGAATCCCCAAACTACAGGGCATGACGGATCCTTTTAATATTTCATGCACGTAAAAAAATTAGCGTATTGCGGCAAGAATGGAATCCCCACATAGATTCTACATGTGGGGATTATTTACAACTTGTACATTTTTTTGGAACTAGTCAATTGGCCAACAAATTCCATGACATTTGAATTTGGATCCCCAAACTATAGGGCATGACGGATCCTTTTAATATTTCATGCACGTAATAAAATTAGCGTATTGCGGCAAGAATGGAATCCGCACATGGATTCTACATGTGGGAATTATTTACAACTTGTACATTTTTTTGGAACTAGTCAATTGGCCAACAAATTCCATGACATTTGAATTTGGAACCCCAAACTATAGGGCATGACGGATCCTCTTAATATTTCATGCACGTAATAAAATTAGCATATTGCGGCAAGCATGGAATCCCCATAAAGATTCTACATGTGGGGATTATTTACAACTTGTACATATATTTGAACTAGTCAACTGGCCAACAAATTCCATGACATCTGAATTTGGATCCCCAAACTACAGGGCATGACGGATCCACTTAATATTTCATGCACGTAATAAAATTAGCATATTGCGGCAAGAATGGAATCGCCACATAGATTCTACATGTGGGGATTATTTACAACTTGTACATTTTTTTGGAACTAGTCAATTGGCCGACAAATTCCATGACATTTCAATTTGGATCCCCAAACTACAGGGCATGACGGATCCTCTTAATATTTCATGCACGTAATAAAATTAGCGTATTGCGGCAAGAATGGAATCCCCACATCGATTCTACATGTGGGGATTATTTACAACTTGTACATTTTTTTGAACTAGTCAATTGGCCAACAAATTCCATGACATTTGAATTTGGATCCCTAAACTGTAGGGTATGACGGATCCACTTAATATTTCACGCACGTAATAAAATTAGCATATTGCGGCAAGAATGGAATCACCACATAGATTCTACACGTGGGGATTATTTACAACTTGTACATTTTTTTGGAACTAGTCAATTGGCCGACCAATTCCATGACATTTGAATTTGGATCCCCAAACTACAGGGCATGACGGATCCAGTTAATATTTCATGCACGTAATAAAATTAGCATATTGCGACAAGCATGGAATCCCCACATGGATTCTACACGTGGGGATTATTTACAACTTGTACATTTTTTTGGAACTAGTCAATTGGCCAACAAACTCCATGACATTTGAATTTGGATCCCTAAACTACAGGGCATGACGGATCCTCTTAATATTTTATGCACGTAATAAAATTAGCATATTGCGGCAAGCATGGAATCCCCACATAGATTCTACATGTGGGGATTATTTACAACTTGTACATTTTTTTGAACTAGTCAACTGGCCAACAAATTCCATGACATTTGAACTTGGATCCCCAAACTACAGGGCATGACGGATCCACTTAATATTTCACGCACGTAATAAAATTAGCATATTGCGGCAAGAATGGAATCCCCACATAGATTCTACATGTGGGGATTATTTACAACTTGTACATTTTTTTGGAACTAGTCAATTGGCCAACAAATTCCATGACAATTGAATTTGGATCCCCAAACTACAGGGCATGACGGATCCTTTTAATATTTCATGCACGTAATAAAATTAGCGTATTGCGGCAAGAATGGAATCCCCACATAGATTCTACATGTGGGAATTATTTACAACTTGTACATTTTTTTGAACAAGTCAATTGGCCAACAAATTCCATGACATTTCAATTTGGATCCCCAAACTACAGGGCATGACGGATCCTCTTAATATTTCAGGCACGTAATAAAATTAGCGTATTGCGGCAAGAATGGAATCCCCACATAGATTCTACATCTGGGCACTATTAACAACTTGTACATTTTTTTGGAACGAGTCAGTTGGCCAACAAATTCCATGACATTTCAATTTGGATCCCCAAACAACAGGGTATGGCGGATCATTTCATATTTCATGCACGTAATAAAATTAGCATATTGCGGCAAGAATGGAATCCCACAATAGATTCTACATGTCGGGATTATTTACAACTTGTACATTTTTTTGGAACTAGTCAATTGGCCCACAAATTCCATGACACTTGAATTTGGATCCCCAAACTACAGGGCATGACGGATCCACTTAATATTTCACGCACGTAATAAAATTAGCGTATTGCGGCAAGAATGGAATCCCCACATAGATTCTACATGTGGGAATTATTTACAACTTGTACATTTTTTTGGAACTAGTCAATTGGCCCACAAATTCCATGACATTTGAATTTGGATCCCCAAACTACAGGGCATGACGGATCCACTTAATATTTCACGCACGTAATAAAATTAGCATATTGCGGCAAGCATGGAATCCCCACATAGATTCTACATGTGGGAATTATTTACAACTTGTACATTTTTTTGAACTAGTCAATTGGCCAACAAATTCCATGACATTTGAATTTGGATCCCCAAACTACAGGGCATGACGGATCCTCTTAATATTTCATGCACGTAAAAAAATTAGCGTATTGCGGCAAGAATGGAATCCCCACATAGATTCTACACGTGGGGATTATTTACAACTTGTACATTTTTTTGGAACTAGTCAATTGGCCAACAAATTCCATGACATTTGAATTTGGATCCCCAAACTATAGGGCATGACGGATCCACTTAATATTTCATGCACGTAATAAAATTAGCATATTGCGGCAAGCATGGAATCCCCACATGGATTCTACATGTGGGGATTATTTACAACTTGTACATTTTTTTGGAACTAGTCAATTGGCCAACAAATTCCATGACATTTGAATTTGGATCCCTAAACTATAGGGCATGACGGATCCTCTTAATATTTCATGCACGTAATAAAATTAGCATATTGCGGCAAGCATAGAATCCCCACATAGATTCTACATGTGGGGATAATTTACAACTTGTACATTTTTTTGGAACTAGTCAATTGGCCGACAAATTCCATGACATTTCAATTTGGATCTCGAAACTACAGGGCATGACGGATCCTCTTAATATTTCATGCACGTAATAAAATTAGCGTATTGCGGCAAGAATGGAATCCCCACATAGATTCTACATGTGGGGATTATTTACAACTTGTACATTTTTTTGGAACTAGTCAATTGGCCAACAAATTCCATGACATTTGAATTTGGATCCCTAAACTATAGGGCATGACGGATCCACTTAATATTTCACGCACGTAATAAAATTAGCATATTGCGGCAAGAATGGAATCCCCACATGGATTCTACATGTGGGGATTATTTACAACTTGTACATTTTTTTGGAACTAGTCAATTGGCCGACAAATTCCATGACATTTCAATTTGGATCCCCAAACTACAGGGCATGACGGATCCTCTTAATATTTCACGCACGTAATAAAATTAGCATATTGCGGCAAGAATGGAATCCCCACATGGATTCTACATGTGGGGATTATTTACAACTTGTACATTTTTTTGGAACTAGTCAATTGGCCGACAAATTCCATGACATTTCAATTTGGATCCCCAAACTACCGGGCATGAGGGATCCTCTTAATATTTCATGCACGTAATAAAATTAGCGTATTGCGGCAAGAATGGAATCCCCACATAGATTCTACATGTGGGGATTATTTACAACTTGTACATTTTTTTGGAACTAGTCAATTGGCCAACAAATTCCATGACATTTGAATTTGGATCCCTAAACTATAGGGCATGACGGATCCACTTAATATTTCACGCACGTAATAAAATTAGCATATTGCGGCAAGAATGGAATCCCCACATGGATTCTACATGTGGGGATTATTTACAACTTGTACATTTTTTTGGAACTAGTCAATTGGCCGACAAATTCCATGACATTTCAATTTGGATCCCCAAACTACAGGGCATGACGGATCCTCTTAATATTTCATGCACGTAATAAAATTAGCGTATTGCGGCAAGAATGGAATCCGCACATAGATTCTACATGTGGGGATTATTTACAACTTGTACATTTTTTTGGAACTAGTCAATTGGCCGACAAATTCCATGACATTTCAATTTGGATCCCCAAACTACAGGGCATGACGGATCCTCTTAATATTTCATGCACGTAATAAAATTAGCGTATTGCGGCAAGAATGGAATCCCCACATAGATTCTACATGTGGGGATTATTTACAACTTGTACATTTTTTTGGAACTAGTCAATTGGCCAACAAATTCCATGACATTTGAATTTGGATCCCTAAACTATAGGGCATGACGGATCCACTTAATATTTCACGCACGTAATAAAATTAGCATATTGCGGCAAGAATGGAATCCCCACATGGATTCTACATGTGGGGATTATTTACAACTTGTACATTTTTTTGGAACTAGTCAATTGGCCAACAAATTCCATGACATTTCAATTTGGATCCCCAAACTACAGGGCATGACGGATCCTCTTAATATTTCATGCACGTAATAAAATTAGCGTATTGCGGCAAGAATGGAATCCGCACATAGATTCTACATGTGGGGATTATTTACAACTTGTACATTTTTTTGGAACTAGTCAATTGGCCGACAAATTCCATGACATTTCAATTTGGATCCCCAAACTACAGGGCATGACGGATCCTCTTAATATTTCATGCACGTAATAAAATTAGCGTATTGCGGCAAGAATGGAATCCCCACATAGATTCTACATGTGGGGATTATTTACAACTTGTACATTTTTTTGGAACTAGTCAATTGGCCAACAAATTCCATGACATTTGAATTTGGATCCCTAAACTATAGGGCATGACGGATCCACTTAATATTTCACGCACGTAATAAAATTAGCATATTGCGGCAAGAATGGAATCCCCACATGGATTCTACATGTGGGGATTATTTACAACTTGTACATTTTTTTGGAACTAGTCAATTGGCCAACAAATTCCATGACATTTCAATTTGGATCCCTAAACTATAGGGCATGACGGATCCTCTTAATATTTCATGCACGTAATAAAATTAGCATATTGCGGCAAGCATAGAATCCCCACATAGATTCTACATGTGGGGATAATTTACAACTTGTACATTTTTTTGGAACTAGTCAATTGGCCGACAAATTCCATGACATTTCAATTTGGATCTCGAAACTACAGGGCATGACGGATCCTCTTAATATTTCATGCACGTAATAAAATTAGCGTATTGCGGCAAGAATGGAATCCCCACATAGATTCTACATGTGGGGATTATTTACAACTTGTACATTTTTTTGGAACTAGTCAATTGGCCAACAAATTCCATGACATTTGAATTTGGATCCCCAAACTATAGGGCATGACGGATCCACTTAATATTTCACGCACGTAATAAAATTAGCATATTGCGGCAAGAATGGAATCCCCACATGGATTCTACATGTGGGGATTATTTACAACTTGTACATTTTTTTGGAACTAGTCAATTGGCCGACAAATTCCATGACATTTCAATTTGGATCCCCAAACTACAGGGCATGACGGATCCTCTTAATATTTCACGCACGTAATAAAATTAGCATATTGCGGCAAGAATGGAATCCCCACATGGATTCTACATGTGGGGATTATTTACAACTTGTACATTTTTTTGGAACTAGTCAATTGGCCGACAAATTCCATGACATTTCAATTTGGATCCCCAAACTACCGGGCATGAGGGATCCTCTTAATATTTCATGCACGTAATAAAATTAGCGTATTGCGGCAAGAATGGAATCCCCACATAGATTCTACATGTGGGGATTATTTACAACTTGTACATTTTTTTGGAACTAGTCAATTGGCCAACAAATTCCATGACATTTCAATTTGGATCCCTAAACTATAGGGCATGACGGATCTATTTAATATTTCACGCACGTAATAAAATTAGCATATTGCGGCAAGAATGGAATCCCCACATGGATTCTACATGTGGGGATTATTTACAACTTGTACATTTTTTTGGAACTAGTCAATTGGCCAACAAATTCCATGACATTTCAATTTGGATCCCTAAACTATAGGGCATGACGGATCTATTTAATATTTCACGCACGTAATAAAATTAGCATATTGCGGCAAGAATGGAATCCCCACATGGATTCTACATGTGGGGATTATTTACAACTTGCACATTTTTTTGGAACTAGTCAATTGGCCGACAAATTCCATGACATTTGAATTTGGATCCCTAAACTATAGGGCATGACGGATCCTCTTAATATTTCATGCACGTAATAAAATTAGCATATTGCGGCAAGCATGGAATCCCCACATAGATTCTACATGTGGGGATTATTTACAACTTGTACATTTTTTTGGAACTAGTCAATTGGCCGACAAATTCCATGACATTTCAATTTGGATCCCTAAACTATAGGGCATGACGGATCCTCTTAATATTTCATGCACGTAATAAAATTAGCGTATTGCGGCAAGAATGGAATCCCCACATGGATTCTACATGTGGGGATTATTTACAACTTGTACATTTTTTTGGAACTAGTCAATTGGCCGACAAATTCCATGACATTTCAATTTGGATCCCCAAACTACAGGGCATGACGGATCCTCTTAATATTTCATGCACGTAATAAAATTAGCGTATTGCGGCAAGAATGGAATCCGCACATAGATTCTACATGTGGGGATTATTTACAACTTGTACATTTTTTTGGAACTAGTCAATTGGCCGACAAATTCCATGACATTTCAATTTGGATCCCCAAACTACAGGGCATGACGGATCCTCTTAATATTTCATGCACGTAATAAAATTAGCGTATTGCGGCAAGAATGGAATCCGCACATAGATTCTACATGTGGGGATTATTTACAACTTGTACATTTTTTTGGAACTAGTTAATTGGCCGACAAATTCCATGACATTTCAATTTGGATCCCCAAACTACAGGGCATGACGGATCCTCTTAATATTTCATGCACGTAATAAAATTAGCGTATTGCGGCAAGAATGGAATCCCCACATAGATTCTACATGTGGGGATTATTTACAACTTGTACATTTTTTTGGAACTAGTCAATTGGCCAACAAATTCCATGACATTTGAATTTGGATCCCTAAACTATAGGGCATGACGGATCCACTTAATATTTCACGCACGTAATAAAATTAGCATATTGCGGCAAGAATGGAATCCCCACATGGATTCTACATGTGGGGATTATTTACAACTTGTACATTTTTTTGGAACTAGTCAATTGGCCAACAAATTCCATGACATTTGAATTTGGATCCCTAAACTATAGGGCATGACGGATCTTCTTAATATTTCATGCACGTAATAAAATTAGCATATTGCGGCAAGCATAGAATCCCCACATAGATTCTACATGTGGGGATAATTTACAACTTGTACATTTTTTTGGAACTAGTCAATTGGCCGACAAATTCCATGACATTTCAATTTGGATCTCGAAACTACAGGGCATGACGGATCCTCTTAATATTTCATGCACGTAATAAAATTAGCGTATTGCGGCAAGAATGGAATCCCCACATAGATTCTACATGTGGGGATTATTTACAACTTGTACATTTTTTTGGAACTAGTCAATTGGCCAACAAATTCCATGACATTTGAATATGGATCCCCAAACTATAGGGCATGACGGATCCACTTAATATTTCACGCACGTAATAAAATTAGCATATTGCGGCAAGAATGGAATCCCCACATGGATTCTACATGTGGGGATTATTTACAACTTGTACATTTTTTTGGAACTAGTCAATTGGCCGACAAATTCCATGACATTTGAATTTGGATCCCCAAACTACAGGGCATGACGGATCCTCTTAATATTTCACGCACGTAATAAAATTAGCATATTGCGGCAAGAATGGAATCCCCACATGGATTCTACATGTGGGGATTATTTACAACTTGTACATTTTTTTGGAACTAGTCAATTGGCCGACAAATTCCATGACATTTCAATTTGGATCCCCAAACTACAGGGCATGACGGATCCTCTTAATATTTCATGCACGTAATAAAATTAGCGTATTGCGGCAAGAATGGAATCCCCACATAGATTCTACATGTGGGGATTATTTACAACTTGTACATTTTTTTGGAACTAGTCAATTGGCCAACAAATTCCATGACATTTCAATTTGGATCCCTAAACTATAGGGCATGACGGATCTATTTAATATTTCACGCACGTAATAAAATTAGCATATTGCGGCAAGAATGGAATCCCCACATAGATTCTACATGTGGGGATTATTTACAACTTGTACATTTTTTTGGAACTAGTCAATTGGCCAACAAATTCCATGACATTTGAATTTGGATCCCTAAACTATAGGGCATGACGGATCCACTTATTATTTCACGCACGTAATAAAATTAGCATATTGCGGCAAGAATGGAATCCCCACATGGATTCTACATGTGGGGATTATTTACAACTTGTACATTTTTTTGGAACTAGTCAATTGGCCAACAAATTCCATGACATTTGAATTTGGATCCCTAAACTATAGGGCATGACGGATCCACTTAATATTTCACGCACGTAATAAAATTAGCATATTGCGGCAAGAATGGAATCCCCACATGGATTCTACATGTGGGGATTATTTACAACTTGCACATTTTTTTGGAACTAGTCAATTGGCCGACAAATTCCATGACATTTGAATTTGGATCCCTAAACTATAGGGCATGACGGATCCTCTTAATATTTCATGCACGTAATAAAATTAGCATATTGCGGCAAGCATGGAATCCCCACATAGATTCTACATGTGGGGATTATTTACAACTTGTACATTTTTTTGGAACTAGTCAATTGGCCGACAAATTCCATGACATTTCAATTTGGATCCCCAAACTACAGGGCATGACGGATCCTCTTAATATTTCATGCACGTAATAAAATTAGCGTATTGCGGCAAGAATGGAATCCCCACATAGATTCTACATGTGGGGATTATTTACAACTTGTACATTTTTTTGGAACTAGTCAATTGGCCGACAAATTCCATGACATTTCAATTTGGATCCCCAAACTACAGGGCATGACGGATCCTCTTAATATTTCATGCACGTAATAAAATTAGCGTATTGCGGCAAGAATGGAATCCGCACATAGATTCTACATGTGGGGATTATTTACAACTTGTACATTTTTTTGGAACTAGTCAATTGGCCGACAAATTCCATGACATTTCAATTTGGATCCCCAAACTACAGGGCATGACGGATCCTCTTAATATTTCATGCACGTAATAAAATTAGCGTATTGCGGCAAGAATGGAATCCCCACATAGATTCTACATGTGGGGATTATTTACAACTTGTACATTTTTTTGGAACTAGTCAATTGGCCAACAAATTCCATGACATTTGAATTTGGATCCCTAAACTATAGGGCATGACGGATCCACTTAATATTTCACGCACGTAATAAAATTAGCATATTGCGGCAAGAATGGAATCCCCACATGGATTCTACATGTGGGGATTATTTACAACTTGTACATTTTTTTGGAACTAGTCAATTGGCCGACAAATTCCATGACATTTCAATTTGGATCCCCAAACTACAGGGCATGACGGATCCTCTTAATATTTCATGCACGTAATAAAATTAGCGTATTGCGGCAAGAATGGAATCCCCACATAGATTCTACATGTGGGGATTATTTACAACTTGTACATTTTTTTGGAACTAGTCAATTGGCCAACAAATTCCATGACATTTGAATTTGGATCCCTAAACTATAGGGCATGACGGATCTATTTAATATTTCACGCACGTAATAAAATTAGCATATTGCGGCAAGAATGGAATCCCCACATGGATTCTACATGTGGGGATTATTTACAACTTGTACATTTTTTTGGAACTAGTCAATTGGCCAACAAATTCCATGACATTTGAATTTGGATCCCTAAACTATAGGGCATGACGGATCCTCTTAATATTTCATGCACGTAATAAAATTAGCATATTGCGGCAAGCATAGAATCCCCACATAGATTCTACATGTGGGGATAATTTACAACTTGTACATTTTTTTGGAACTAGTCAATTGGCCGACAAATTCCATGACATTTGAATTTGGATCTCGAAACTACAGGGCATGACGGATCCTCTTAATATTTCATGCACGTAATAAAATTAGCGTATTGCGGCAAGAATGGAATCCCCACATAGATTCTACATGTGGGGATTATTTACAACTTGTACATTTTTTTGGAACTAGTCAATTGGCCAACAAATTCCATGACATTTGAATTTGGATCCCCAAACTATAGGGCATGACGGATCCACTTAATATTTCACGCACGTAATAAAATTAGCATATTGCGGCAAGAATGGAATCCCCACATGGATTCTACATGTGGGGATTATTTACAACTTGTACATTTTTTTGGAACTAGTCAATTGGCCGACAAATTCCATGACATTTGAATTTGGATCCCCAAACTACAGGGCATGACGGATCTATTTAATATTTCACGCACGTAATAAAATTAGCATATTGCGGCAAGAATGGAATCCCCACATGGATTCTACATGTGGGGATTATTTACAACTTGTACATTTTTTTGGAACTAGTCAATTGGCCGACAAATTCCATGACATTTCAATTTGGATCCCCAAACTACCGGGCATGAGGGATCCTCTTAATATTTCATGCACGTAATAAAATTAGCGTATTGCGGCAAGAATGGAATCCCCACATAGATTCTACATGTGGGGATTATTTACAACTTGTACATTTTTTTGGAACTAGTCAATTGGCCAACAAATTCCATGACATTTCAATTTGGATCCCTAAACTATAGGGCATGACGGATCTATTTAATATTTCACGCACGTAATAAAATTAGCATATTGCGGCAAGAATGGAATCCCCACATGGATTCTACATGTGGGGATTATTTACAACTTGTACATTTTTTTGGAACTAGTCAATTGGCCAACAAATTCCATGACATTTGAATTTGGATCCCTAAACTATAGGGCATGACGGATCCACTTAATATTTCACGCACGTAATAAAATTAGCATATTGCGGCAAGAATGGAATCCCCACATGGATTCTACATGTGGGGATTATTTACAACTTGTACATTTTTTTGGAACTAGTCAATTGGCCAACAAATTCCATGACATTTGAATTTGGATCCCTAAACTATAGGGCATGACGGATCCACTTAATATTTCACGCACGTAATAAAATTAGCATATTGCGGCAAGAATGGAATCCCCACATGGATTCTACATGTGGGGATTATTTACAACTTGCACATTTTTTTGGAACTAGTCAATTGGCCGACAAATTCCATGACATTTGAATTTGGATCCCTAAACTATAGGGCATGACGGATCCTCTTAATATTTCATGCACGTAATAAAATTAGCATATTGCGGCAAGAATGGAATCCCCACATAGATTCTACATGTGGGGATTATTTACAACTTGTACATTTTTTTGGAACTAGTCAATTGGCCAACAAATTCCATGACATTTCAATTTGGATCCCTAAACTATAGGGCATGACGGATCCACTTAATATTTCACGCACGTAATAAAATTAGCATATTGCGGCAAGAATGGAATCCCCACATGGATTCTACATGTGGGGATTATTTACAACTTGTACATTTTTTTGGAACTAGTCAATTGGCCGACAAATTCCATGACATTTCAATTTGGATCCCCAAACTACAGGGCATGACGGATCCTCTTAATATTTCACGCACGTAATAAAATTAGCATATTGCGGCAAGAATGGAATCCCCACATAGATTCTACATGTGGGGATTATTTACAACTTGTACATTTTTTTGGAACTAGTCAATTGGCCGACAAATTCCATGACATTTGAATTTGGTTCCCCAAACTACAGGGCATGACGGATCCACTTAATATTTCATGCACGTAATAAAATTAGCGTATTGCGGCAAGAATGGAATCCCCACATAGATTCTACATGTGGGGATTATTTACAACTTGTACATTTTTTTGGAACTAGTCAATTGGCCGACAAATTCCATGACATTTGAATTTGGATCCCCAAACTACAGGGCATGACGGATCCTCTTAATATTTCATGCACGTAATAAAATTAGCGTATTGCGGCAAGAATGGAATCCCCACATAGATTCTACATGTGGGGATTATTTACAACTTGTACATTTTTTTGGAACTAGTCAATTGGCCGACAAATTCCATGACATTTGAATTTGGATCCCTAAACTATAGGGCATGACGGATCCACTTAATATTTCACGCACGTAATAAAATTAGCATATTGCGGCAAGAATGGAATCCCCACATGGATTCTACATGTGGGGATTATTTACAACTTGTACATTTTTTTGGAACTAGTCAATTGGCCAACAAATTCTATGACATTTGAATTTGGATCCCTAAACTATAGGGCATGACGGATCCTCTTAATATTTCATGCACGTAATAAAATTAGCATATTGCGGCAAGCATAGAATCCCCACATAGATTCTACATGTGGGGATAATTTACAACTTGTACATTTTTTTGGAACTAGTCAATTGGCCGACAAATTCCATGACATTTCAATTTGGATCCCCAAACTACAGGGCATGACGGATCTTCTTAATATTTCACGCACGTAATAAAATTAGCATATTGCGGCAAGAATGGAATCCCCACATGGATTCTACATGTGGGGATTATTTACAACTTGTACATTTTTTTGGAACTAGTCAATTGGCCGACAAATTCCATGACATTTCAATTTGGATCCCCAAACTACAGGGCATGACGGATCCTCTTAATATTTCACGCACGTAATAAAATTAGCATATTGCGGCAAGAATGGAATCCCCACATGGATTCTACATGTGGGGATTATTTACAACTTGTACATTTTTTTGGAACTAGTCAATTGGCCGACAAATTCCATGACATTTCAATTTGGATCCCCAAACTACAGGGCATGACGGATCCTCTTAATATTTCACGCACGTAATAAAATTAGCATATTGCGGCAAGAATGGAATCCCCACATAGATTCTACATGTGGGGATTATTTACAACTTGTACATTTTTTTGGAACTAGTCAATTGGCCGACAAATTCCATGACATTTCAATTTGGATCCCCAAACTACAGGGCATGACGGATCCTCTTAATATTTCATGCACGTAATAAAATTAGCGTATTGCGGCAAGAATGGAATCCCCACATAGATTCTACATGTGGGGATTATTTACAACTTGTACATTTTTTTGGAACTAGTCAATTGGCCAACAAATTCCATGACATTTGAATTTGGATCCCTAAACTATAGGGCATGACGGATCCACTTAATATTTCACGCACGTAATAAAATTAGCATATTGCGGCAAGAATGGAATCCCCACATGGATTCTACATGTGGGGATTATTTACAACTTGTACATTTTTTTGGAACTAGTCAATTGGCCAACAAATTCCATGACATTTGAATTTGGATCCCTAAACTATAGGGCATGACGGATCCTCTTAATATTTCATGCACGTAATAAAATTAGCATATTGCGGCAAGCATAGAATCCCCACATAGATTCTACATGTGGGGATAATTTACAACTTGTACATTTTTTTGGAACTAGTCAATTGGCCGACAAATTCCATGACATTTCAATTTGGATCTCGAAACTACAGGGCATGACGGATCCTCTTAATATTTCATGCACGTAATAAAATTAGCATATTGCGGCAAGAATGGAATCCCCACATAGATTCTACATGTGGGGATTATTTACAACTTGTACATTTTTTTGGAACTAGTCAATTGGCCAACAAATTCCATGACATTTGAATTTGGATCCCTAAACTATAGGGCATGACGGATCCACTTAATATTTCACGCACGTAATAAAATTAGCATATTGCGGCAAGAATGGAATCCCCACATGGATTCTACATGTGGGGATTATTTACAACTTGTACATTTTTTTGGAACTAGTCAATTGGCCGACAAATTCCATGACATTTGAATTTGGATCCCCAAACTACAGGGCATGACGGATCCTCTTAATATTTCACGCACGTAATAAAATTAGCATATTGCGGCAAGAATGGAATCCCCACATGGATTCTACATGTGGGGATTATTTACAACTTGTACATTTTTTTGGAACTAGTCAATTGGCCGACAAATTCCATGACATTTCAATTTGGATCCCCAAACTACAGGGCATGACGGATCCTCTTAATATTTCATGCACGTAATAAAATTAGCGTATTGCGGCAAGAATGGAATCCCCACATAGATTCTACATGTGGGGATTATTTACAACTTGTACATTTTTTTGGAACTAGTCAATTGGCCGACAAATTCCATGACATTTCAATTTGGATCCCCAAACTACAGGGCATGACGGATCCTCTTAATATTTCATGCACGTAATAAAATTAGCGTATTGCGGCAAGAATGGAATCCCCACATAGATTCTACATGTGGGGATTATTTACAACTTGTACATTTTTTTGGAACTAGTCAATTGGCCAACAAATTCCATGACATTTCAATTTGGATCCCTAAACTATAGGGCATGACGGATCCACTTAATATTTCACGCACGTAATAAAATTAGCATATTGCGGCAAGAATGGAATCCCCACATGGATTCTACATGTGGGGATTATTTACAACTTGTACATTTTTTTGGAACTAGTCAATTGGCCGACAAATTCCATGACATTTCAATTTGGATCCCCAAACTATAGGGCATGACGGATCCTCTTAATATTTCACGCACGTAATAAAATTAGCATATTGCGGCAAGAATGGAATCCCCACATGGATTCTACATGTGGGGATTATTTACAACTTGTACATTTTTTTGGAACTAGTCAATTGGCCAACAAATTCCATGACATTTCAATTTGGATCCCTAAACTATAGGGCATGACGGATCCACTTAATATTTCACGCACGTAATAAAATTAGCATATTGCGGCAAGAATGGAATCCCCACATAGATTCTACATGTGGGGATTATTTACAACTTGTACATTTTTTTGGAACTAGTCAATTGGCCAACAAATTCCATGACATTTGAATTTGGATCCCTAAACTATAGGGCATGACGGATCCTCTTAATATTTCATGCACGTAATAAAATTAGCATATTGCGGCAAGCATGGAATCCCCACATAGATTCTACATGTGGGGATTATTTACAACTTGTACATTTTTTTGGAACTAGTCAATTGGCCAACAAATTCCATGACATTTGAATTTGGATCCCTAAACTATA
Organism: Antitrichia curtipendula; assembly: GCA_951230915.1. Taxonomy (NCBI): domain Eukaryota; kingdom Viridiplantae; phylum Streptophyta; class Bryopsida; order Hypnales; family Leucodontaceae; genus Antitrichia; species Antitrichia curtipendula. The sequence goes on along the minus strand of OX579637.1, from coordinate 21,258,709 downwards.
AGGCATGAAGGATCCACTTAATATTTCACGCACCTAATAAAATTAGCATATTGCGGCAAGAATGGAATCCCCACATAGATTCTACATGTGGGGATTATTTACAACTTGTACATTTTTTTGGAACTAGTCAATTGGCCGACAAATTCCATGACATTTGAATTTGGATCCCTAAACTATAGGGCATGACGGATCCTCTTAATATTTCATGCACGTAATAAAATTAGCATATTGCGGCAAGAATGGAATCCCCACATAGATTCTACATGTGGGGATTATTTACAACTTGTACATGTTTTTGGAACTAGTCAATTGGCCAACAAATTCCATGACATTTGAATTTGGATCCCCAAACTATAGGGCATGACGGATCCTCTTAATATTTCATGCACGTAATAAAATTAGCATATTGCGGCAAGCATGGAATCCCCACATAGATTCTACATGTGGGGATTATTTACAACTTGTACATTTTTTTGGAACTAGTCAATTGGCCAACAAATTCCATGACATTTCAATTTGGATCCCTAAACTATAGGGCATGACGGATCCACTTAATATTTCACGCACGTAATAAAATTAGCATATTGCGGCAAGAATGTAATCCCTTCATGGATTCTACATGTGGGGATTATTTACAACTTGTACATTTTTAGTTAATTGGCCGACAAATTCCATGACATTTGAATTTGGATCCCCAAACTACAGGGCATGACGGATCCTCTTAATATTTCATGCACGTAATAAAATTAGCGTATTGCGGCAAGATTGGATTCCCCACATAGATTCTACATGAGGGGATTATTTACAACCTGTACATTTTTTTGGAACTAGTCAATTGGCCGACAAATTCCATGACATTTGAATTTGGATCCCTAAACTATAGGGCATGACGGATCCTCTTAATATTTCATGCACGTAATAAAATTAGCATATTGCGGCAAGCATGGAATCCCCACATAGATTCTACATGTGGGGATTATTTACAACTTGTACATTTTTTTGGAACTAGTCAATTGGCCAACAAATTCCATGACATTTCAATTTGGATCCCTAAACTATAGGGCATGACGGATCCTCTTAATATTTCATGCACGTAATAAAATTAGCATATTGCGGCAAGCATGGAATCCCCACATAGATTCTACATGTGGGGATTATTTACAACTTGTACATTTTTTTGGAACTAGTCAATTGGCCGACAAATTCCATGACATTTCAATTTGGATCCCCAAACTACAGGGCATGACGGATCCTCTTAATATTTCATGCACGTAATAAAATTAGCGTATTGCGGCAAGAATGGAATCCCCACATAGATTCTACATGTGGGGATTATTTACAACTTGTACATTTTTTTGGAACTAGTCAATTGGCCAACAAATTCCATGACATTTGAATTTGGATCCCCAAACTATAGGGCATGACGGATCCTCTTAATATTTCATGCACGTAATAAAATTAGCATATTGCGGCAAAAATGGAATCCCCACATAGATTCTACATGTGGGGATTATTTACAACTTGTACATTTTTTTGGAACTAGTCAATTGGCCGACAAATTCCATGACATCTCAATTTGGATCCCCAAACTACAGGGCATGACGGATCCTCTTAATATTTCATGCACGTAATAAAATTAGCGTATTGCGGCATGCATGGAATCCACACATGGATTCTACATGTGGGGATAATTTACAACTTGTACATTTTTTTGGAATTAGTCAATTGGCCAACAAATTCCATGACATTTGAATTTGGATCCCTAAACTATAGGGCATGAAGGATCCACTTAATATTTCACGCACGTAATAAAATTAGCATATTGCGGCAAGAATGGAATCCCCACATGGATTCTACATGTGGGGATTATTTACAACTTGTACATTTTTTTGGAACTAGTCAATTGGCCGACAAATTCCATGACATTTCAATTTGGATCCCCAAACTACAGGGCATGACGGATCCTCTTAATATTTCATGCACGTAATAAAATTAGCGTATTGCGGCAAGAATGGAATCCCCACATAGATTCTACATGTGGGGATTATTTACAACTTGTACACTTTTTTGGAACTAGTCAATTGGCCAACAAATTCCATGACATTTCAATTTGGATCCCCAAACTACCGGGCATGACGGATCCTCTTAATATTTCATGCACGTAATAAAATTAGCGTATTGCGGCAAGAATGGATTCCCCACATAGATTCTACATGTGGGAATTATTTACAACTTGTACATTTTTTTGGAACTAGTCAATTGGCCAACAAATTCCATGACATTTGAATTTGGATCCCTAAACTATAGGGCATGACGGATCGTCTTAATATTTCATGCACGTAATAAAATTAGCATATTGCGACAAGCATGGAATCCCCACATGGATTCTACATGTGGGGATTATTTACAACTTGTACATTTTTTGAACTAGTCAATTGGCCAACAAATTCCATGACATTTCAATTTGGATCCCCAAACTACAGGGCATGACGGATGCTTTTAATATTTCATGCACGTAATAAACTTAGCATATTGCGGCAAGAATAGAATCCCCAAATAGATTCTACATGTGGGGATAATTTACAACTTGTACATTTTTTTGGAACTAGTCAATTGGCCGACAAATTCCATGACATTTGAATTTGGATCCCCAAACTACAGGGCATGACGGATCCTTTTAATATTTCATGCACGTAATAAAATTAGCGTATTGCGGCATGCATGGAATCCCCACATAGATTCTACATGTGGGAATTATTTACAACTTGTACATTTTTTTGGAACAAGTCAATTGACCAACAAATTCCATGACATTTGAATTTGGAACCCCAAACTATAGGGCATGACGGAACCTTTTAATATTTCATGCACGTTATAAAATTAGCATATTGCGGCATGCATGGAATCCCCACATGGATTCTACATGTGGGGATTATTTACAACTTGTACATATTTTTGAACTAGTCAACTCGCCAACAAATTCCATGACATTTGAATTTGGATCCCCAAACTACAGGGCATGACGGATCCAATTAATATTTCACGCACGTAATAAAATTAGCATATTGCGGCAAGAATGGAATCCCCACATGGATTCTACATGTGGGGATTACTTACAACTTGTACATTTTTTTGGAACTAGTCAATTGGCCAACAAATTCCATGACATTTGAATTTGGATCCCTAAACTATAGGGCATGACGGATCCACTTAATATTTCACGCACGTAATAAAATTAGCGTATTGCGGCAAGAATGGAATCCCCACCTAGATTCTACATGTGGGAATTATTTACAACTTGTACATTTTTTTGGAACAAGTCAATTGACCAACAAATTCCATGACATTTGAATTTGGAACCCCAAACTACAGGGCATGACGGATCCTCTTAATATTTCATGCACGTAATAAAATTAGCATATTGCGGCATGCATGGAATCCCCACATGGATTCTACATGTGGGGATTATTTACAACTTGTACATATTTTTGAACTAGTCAACTCGCCAACAAATTCCATGACATTTGAATTTGGATCCCTAAACTATAGGGCATGACGGATCCTCTTAATATTTCATGCACGTAATAAAATTAGCATATTGCGGCAAGCATGGAATCCCCACATAGATTCTACATGTGGGGATTATTTACAACTTGTACATTTTTTTGGAACTAGTCAATTGGCCGACAAATTCCATGACATTTGAATTTGGAACCCCAAACTACAGGGCATGACGGATCCTCTTAATATTTCATGCACGTAATAAAATTAGCGTATTGCGGCAAGAATGGAATCCCCACATAGATTCTACATGTGGGGATTATTTACAACTTGTACATTTTTTTGGAACTAGTCAATTGGCCAACAAATTCCATGACATTTGAATTTGGATCCCTAAACTATAGGGCATGACGGATCCAATTAATATTTCACGCACGTAATAAAATTAGCATATTGCGGCAAGAATGGAATCTCCACATGGATTCTACATGTGGGGATTATTTACAACTTGTACATTTTTTTCGAACTAGTCAATTGGCCAAGAAACTCCATGACATTTGAATTTGGATCCCCAAACTACAGGGCATGACGGATCCTTTTAATATTTCATGCACGTAATAAAATTAGCGTATTGCGGCATGCATGGAATCCCCACATAGATTCTACATGTGGGAATTATTTACAACTTGTACATTTTTTTGGAACAAGTCAATTGACCAACAAATTCCATGACATTTGAATTTGGAACCCCAAACTATAGGGCATGACGGATCCTTTTAATATTTCATGCACGTAATAAAATTAGCATATTGCGGCATGCATGGAATCCCCACATGGATTCTACATGTGGGGATTATTTACAACTTGTACATATTTTTGAACTAGTCAACTCGCCAACAAATTCCATGACATTTGAATTTGGATCCCCAAACTACAGGGCATGACGGATCCAATTAATATTTCACGCACGTAATAAAATTAGCATATTGCGGCAAGAATGGAATCCCCACATGGACTCTACACGTGGGGATTATTTACAACTTGTACATTTTTTTGGAACTAGTCAATTGGCCAACAAATTCCATGACATTTGAATTTGGATCCCTAAACTATAGGGCATGACGGATCCACTTAATATTTCACGCACGTAATAAAATTAGCGTATTGCGGCAAGAATGGAATCCCCACCTAGATTCTACATGTGGGAATTATTTACAACTTGTACATTTTTTTGGAACAAGTCAATTGACCAACAAATTCCATGACATTTGAATTTGGAACCCCAAACTACAGGGCATGACGGATCCTCTTAATATTTCATGCACGTAATAAAATTAGCATATTGCGGCATGCATGGAATCCCCACATGGATTCTACATGTGGGGATTATTTACAACTTGTACATATTTTTGAACTAGTCAACTCGCCAACAAATTCCATGACATTTGAATTTGGATCCCTAAACTATAGGGCATGACGGATCCAATTAATATTTCACGCACGTAATAAAATTAGCATATTGCGGCAAGAATGGAATCCCCACATGGATTCTACATGTGGGGATTATTTACAACTTGTACATTTGTTTGGAACTAGTCAATTGGCCAACAAATTCCATGACATTTGAATTTGGATCCCCAAACTACAGGGCATGACGGATCCTTTTAATATTTCATGCACGTAATAAAATTAGCGTATTGCGGCAAGAATGGAATTCCCACATAGATTCTACACGTGGGGATTATTTACAACTTGTACATTTTTCTGGAACTAGTCAATTGGCCAACAAATTCCATGACATTTGAATTTGGATCCCCAAACTATAGGGCATGACGGATCGTTTTAACATTTCATGCACGTAATAAAATTAGCGTAGTGCGGCAAGAATGGAATCCCCACATAGATTCTACATGTGGGGATTATTTACAACTTGTACATTTTTTTGGAACTAGTCAATTGGCCAACAAATTCCATGACATTTGAATTTGGATCCCCAAACTACAGGGCATGACGGATCCTTTTAATATTTCATGCACGTAAAAAAATTAGCGTATTGCGGCAAGAATGGAATCCCCACATAGATTCTACACGTGGGGATTATTTACAACTTGTACATTTTTTTGGAACTAGTCAATTGGCCAACAAATTCCATGACATTTGAATTTGGATCCCCAAACTATAGGGCATGACGGATCCTTTTAATATTTCATGCACGTAATAAAATTAGCGTAGTGCGGCAAGAATGGAATCCCCACATAGATTCTACATGTGGGGATTATTTACAACTTGTACATTTTTTTGGAACTAGTCAATTGGCCAACAAATTCCATGACATTTCAATTTGGATCCCCAAACTACAGGGCATGACGGATCCTTTTAATATTTCATGCACGTAAAAAAATTAGCGTATTGCGGCAAGAATGGAATCCCCACATAGATTCTACACGTGGGGATTATTTACAACTTGTACATTTGTTTGGAACTAGTCAATTGGCCAACAAATTCCATGACATTTGAATTTGGATCCCCAAACTATAGGGGATGACGGATCCTTTTAATATTTCATGCACGTAATAAAATTAGCATATTGCGGCAAGCATGGAATCCCCACATGGATTGTACATGTGGGGATTATTTACAACTTGTACATTTTTTTGAACTAGTCAATTGGCCAACAAATTCCATGACATTTCAATTTGGATCCCCAAACTACAGGGCATGACGGATCCTCTTAATATTTCACGCACGTAATAAAATTAGCATATTGCGGCAAGAATGGAATCATTACATAGATTCTACACGTGGGGATTATTTACAACTTGTACACTTTTTTGGACTAGTCAATTGGCCATCAAATTCCATGACATTTGAATTTGGATCCCCAAACTACAGGGCATGACGGATCCACTTAATATTTCATGCACGTAATAAACTTAGCATATTGCGGCAAGAATAGAATCCCCAAATAGATTCTACATGTGGGGATAATTTACAACTTGTACATTTTTTTGGAACTAGTCAATTGGCCAACAAACTCCATGACATTTGAATTTGGATCCCCAAACTACAGGGCATGACGGATCCTTTTAATATTTCATGCACGTAATAAAATTAGCGTATTGCGGCAAGAATGGAATCCCCACATAGATTCTACATGTGGGAATTATTTACAACTTGTACATTTTTTTGAACTAATCAATTGGCCAACAAATTCCATGACATTTCAACTTGGATCCCCAAACTACAGGGCATGACGGATCCTCTTAATATTTCATGCACGTAATAAAATTAGCATATTGCGGCAAGAATGGAATCGCCACATAGATTCTACATGTGGGGATTATTTACAACTGGTACATTTTTTTGAACTAGTCAATTGGCCAAGAAATTCCATGACATTTCAATTTGGATCCCCAAACTACAGGGCATGACGGATCCTCGTAATATTTCATGCACGTAATAAAATTAGCGTATTGCGGCAAGAATGGAGTCCCCACATAGATTCTACATCTGGGCACTATTAACAACTTGTACATTTTTTTGGAACGAGTCAGTTGGCCAACAAATTCCATGACATTTCAATTTGGATCCCCAAACTACAGGGCATGACGGATCCTCTTAATATTTCATGCACGTAATAAAATTAGCATATTGCGGCAAGAATGGAATCCCCACATGGATTCTACATGTGGGGATTATTTACAACTTGTACATTTTTTTGGACTAGTCAATTGGCCAACAAATTCCATGACATTTGAATTTGGATCCCCAAACTACAGGGCATGACGGATCCTCTTAATATTTCATGCACGTAATAAAATTAGCGTATTGCGGCAAGAATGGAACCCCACATAGATTCTACATGTGGGGATTATTTACAACTTGTACATTTTTTTGAACTAGTCAATTGGCCAACAAATTCCATGACATTTCAATTTGGATCCCCAAACTACAGGGCATGACGGATCCTCTTAATATTTCATGCACGTAATAAAATTAGCATATTGCGGCAAGCATGGAATCCCCACATGGATTCTACATGTGGGGATTATTTACAACTTGTACATTTTTTTGAACTAGTCAATTGGCCGACAAATTCCATGACATTTCAATTTGGATCCCCAAACTACAGGGCATGACGGATCCTCTTAATATTTCATGCACGTAATAAAATTAGCGTATTGCGGCAAGAATGGAACCCCACATAGATTCTACATGTGGGGATTATTTACAACTTGTACATTTTTTTGGAACTAGTCAATTGGCCAACAAATTCCATGACATTTGAATTTGGATCCCCAAACTATAGGGCATGACGGATCCTTTTAATATTTCATGCACGTAATAAAATTAGCGTATTGCGGCAAAAATGGAATCCCCACATAGATTCTACATGTGGGAATTATTTACAACTTGTACATTTTTTTGAACTAGTCAATTGGCCAACAAATTCCATGACATTTCAATTTGGATCCCCAAACTACAGGGCATGACGGATCCTCTTAATATTTCATGCACGTAATAAACTTAGCATATTGCGGCAAGCATGGAATCCCCACATGGATTCTACATGTGGGGATTATTTACAACTTGTACATTTTTTTGGAACTAGTCAATTGGCCGACAAATTCCATGACATTTCAATTTGGATCCCCAAACTACAGGGCATGACGGATCCTCTTAATATTTCATGCACGTAATAAAATTAGCATATTGCGGCAAGCATGGAATCCCCACATGGATTCTACATGTGGGGATTATTTACAACTTGTACATATTTTTGAACTAGTCAACTCGCCAACAAATTCCATGACATTTGAATTTCGATCCCCAAACTACAGGGCATGACGGATCCAATTAATATTTCACGCACGTAATAAAATTAGCATATTGCGGCAAGAATGGAATCCCCACATGGATTCTACATGTGGGGATTATTTACAACTTGTACATTTTTTTGGAACTAGTCAATTGGCCAACAAATTCCATGACATTTGAATTTGGATCCCAAACTACAGGGCATGACGGATCCTTTTAATATTTCATGCACGTAAAAAAATTAGCGTATTGCGGCAAGAATGGAATTCCCACATAGATTCTACACGTGGGGATTATTTACAACTTGTACATTTTTTTGGAACTAGTCAATTGGCCAACAAATTCCATGACATTTGAATTTGGATCCCCAAACTACAGGGCATGACGGATCCTTTTAATATTTCATGCACGTAATAAAATTAGCGTATTGCGGCATGCATGGAATCCCCACATAGATTCTACATGTGGGAATTATTTACAACTTGTACATTTTTTTGGAACAAGTCAATTGACCAACAAATTCCATGACATTTGAATTTGGAATCCCAAACTATAGGGCATGACGGATCCTTTTAATATTTCATGCACGTAATAAAATTAGCATATTGCGGCATGCATGGAATCCCCACATGGATTCTACATGTGGGGATTATTTACAACTTGTACATTTTTTGAACTAGTCAACTCGCCAACAAATTCCATGACATTTGAATTTGGATCCCCAAACTACAGGGCATGACGGATCCAATTAATATTTCACGCACGTAATAAAATTAGCACATTGCGGCAAGAATGGAATCCCCACATGGACTCTACACGTGGGGATTATTTACAACTTGTACATTTTTTTGAACAAGTCAATTGGCCAACAAATTCCATGACATTTGAATTTGGATCCCTAAACTATAGGGCATGACGGATCCACTTAATATTTCACGCACGTAATAAAATTAGCGTATTGCGGCAAGAATGGAATCCCCACCTAGATTCTACATGTGGGAATTATTTACAACTTGTACATTTTTTTGGAACAAGTCAATTGACCAACAAATTCCATGACATTTGAATTTGGAACCCCAAACTACAGGGCATGACGGATCCTCTTAATATTTCATGCACGTAATAAAATTAGCATATTGCGGCATGCATGGAATCCCCACATGGATTCTACATGTGGGGATTATTTACAACTTGTACATATTTTTGAACTAGTCAACTCGCCAACAAATTCCATGACAATCTTATTTGGATCCCAAAACTACAGGGCATGACGGATCCACTTAATATTTCATGCACGTAATAAACTTAGCATATTGCGGCAAGAATAGAATCCCCAAATAGATTCTACATGTGGGATAATTTACAACTTGTACATTTTTTTGGAACTAGTCAATTGGCCAACAAACTCCATGACATTTGAATTTGGATCCCCAAACTACAGGGCATGACGGATCCTTTTAATATTTCATGCACTTAATAAAATTAGCATATTGCGGCAAGGATGGAATCCCCACATAGATTCTACATGTGGGGATTATTTACAACTTGTACATTTTTTTGGAACTAGTCAATTGGCCGACAAATTCCATGACATTTCAATTTGGATCCCCAAACTACAGGGCATGACGGATCCTCTTAATATTTCATGCACGTAATAAAATTAGCGTATTGCGGCAAGAATGGAACCCCACATAGATTCTACATGTGGGGATTATTTACAACTTGTACATTTTTTTGGAACTAGTCAATTGGCCAACAAATTCCATGACATTTGAATTTGGATCCCTAAACTATAGGGCATGACGGATCCAATTAATATTTCACGCACGTAATAAAATTAGCATATTGCGGCAAGAATGGAATCCCCACATGGATTCTACATGTGGGGATTATTTACAACTTGTACATTTGTTTGGAACTAGTCAATTGGCCAACAAATTCCATGACATTTGAATTTGGATCCCCAAACTACAGGGCATGACGGATCCTTTTAATATTTCATGCACGTAAAAAAATTAGCGTATTGCGGCAAGAATGGAATTCCCACATAGATTCTACACGTGGGGATTATTTACAACTTGTACATTTGTTTGGAACTAGTCAATTGGCCAACAAATTCCATGACATTTGAATTTGAATCCCCAAACTATAGGGCATGACGGATCCTTTTAATATTTCATGCACGTAATAAAATTAGCGTAGTGCGGCAAGAATGGAATCCCCACACAGATTCTACATGTGGGGATTATTTACAACTTGTACATTTTTTTGAACTAGTCAATTGGCCAACAAATTCCATGACATTTGAATTTGGATCCCCAAACTACAGGGCATGACGGATCCTCTTAATATTTCACGCACGTAATAAAATTAGCATATTGCGGCAAGAATGGAATCATTACATAGATTCTACACGTGGGGATTATTTACAACTTGTACACTTTTTTGGACTAGTCAATTGGCCATCAAATTCCATGACATTTGAATTTGGATCCGCAAACTACAGGGCATGACGGATCCACTTAATATTTCATGCACGTAATAAACTTAGCATATTGCGGCAAGAATAGAATCCCCAAATAGATTCTACATGTGGGGATAATTTACAACTTGTACATTTTTTTGGAACTAGTCAATTGGCCAACAAACTCCATGACATTTGAATTTGGATCCCCAAACTACAGGGCATGACGGATCCTTTTAATATTTCATGCACGTAATAAAATTAGCGTATTGCGGCAAGAATGGAATCCCCACATAGATTCTACATGTGGGAATTATTTACAACTTGTACATTTTTTTGAATAGTCAATTGGCCAACAAATTCCATGACATTTCAATTTGGATCCCCAAACTACAGGGCATGACGGATCCTCTTAATATTTCATGCACGTAATAAAATTAGCATATTGCGGCAAGCATGGAATCCCCACATGGATTCTACATGTGGGGATTATTTACAACTTGTACATTTTTTTGAACTAGTCAATTGGCCAAGAAATTCCATGACATTTCAATTTGGATCCCCAAACTACAGGGCATGACGGATCCTCTTAATATTTCATGCACGTAATAAAATTAGCGTATTGCGGCAAGAATGGAGTCCCCACATAGATTCTACATCTGGGCACTATTAACAACTTGTACATTTTTTTGGAACGAGTCAGTTGGCCAACAAATTCCATGACATTTCAATTTGGATCCCCAAACTACAGGGCATGACGGATCCTCTTAATATTTCATGCACGTAATAAAATTAGCATATTGCGGCAAGAATAGAATCCCCACATGGATTCTACATGTGGGGATATTTTACAACTTGTACATTTTTTTGGACTAGTCAATTGGCCAACAAATTCCATGACATTTGAATTTGGATCCCCAAACTACAGGGCATCACGGATGCTTTTAATATTTCATGCACGTAATAAACTTAGCATATTGCGGCAAGAATAGAATCCCCAAATAGATTCTACATGTGGGGATAATTTACAACTTGTACATTTTTTTGAACTAGTCAATTGGCCAACAAATTCCATGACATTTCAATTTGGATCCCCAAACTACAGGGCATGACGGATCCTCTTAATATTTCATGCACGTAATAAAATTAGCATATTGCGGCAAGCATGGAATCCCCACATGGATTCTACATGTGGGGATTATTTACAACTTGTACATTTTTTTGAACTAGTCAATTGGCCGACAAATTCCATGACATTTCAATTTGGATCCCCAAACTACAGGGCATGACGGATCCTCTTAATATTTCATGCACGTAATAAAATTAGCATATTGCGGCAAGCATGGAATCCCCACATGGATTCTACATGTGGGGATTATTTACAACTTGTACATTTTTTTGAACTAGTCAATTGGCCAACAAATTCCATGACATTTCAACTTGGATCCCCAAACTACAGGGCATGACGGATCCTTTTAATATTTCATGCACGTAATAAAATTAGCGTATTGCGGCAAAAATGGAATCCCCACATAGATTCTACATGTGGGAATTATTTACAACTTGTACATTTTTTTGAACTAGTCAATTGGCCAACAAATTCCATGACATTTCAATTTGGATCCCCAAACTACAGGGCATGACGGATCCTCTTAATATTTCATGCACGTAATAAAATTAGCATATTGCGGCAAGCATGGAATCCCCACATGGATTCTACATGTGGGGATTATTTACAACTTGTACATTTTTTTGAACTAGTCAATTGGCCAACAAATTCCATGACATTTCAACTTGGATCCCCAAACTACAGGGCATGACGGATCCTTTTAATATTTCATGCACGTAATAAAATTAGCGTATTGCGGCAAGCATGGAATCCGCACATGGATTCTACATGTGGGGATTATTTACAACTTGTACATTTTTTTGAACTAGTCAATTGGCCGACAAATTCCATGACATTTCAATTTGGATCCCCAAACTACAGGGCATGACGGCTCCTCTTAATATTTCATGCACGTAATAAAATTAGCATATTGCGGCAAGAATGGAATCCCCACATGGATTCTACATGTGGGGATTATTTATAACTTGTACATTTTTTTGGACTAGTCAATTGGCCAACAAATTCCATGACATTTGAATTTGGATCCCCAAACTACAGGGCATGACGGATCCTTTTAATATTTCATGCACGTAATAAACTTAGCATATTGCGGCAAGAATAGAATCCCCAAATAGATTCTACATGTGGGGATAATTTACAACTTGTACATTTTTTTGGAACCAGTCAATTGGCCAACAAATTCCATGACATTTGAATTTGGATCCCCAAACTACAGGGCATGACGGATCCTTTTAATATTTCATGCACGTAATAAAATTAGCGTATTGCGGCAAGAATGGAATCCCCACATAGATTCTACATGTGGGGATTATTTACAACTTGTACATTTTTTTGGAACTAGTCAATTGGCCGACAAATTCCATGACATTTCAATTTGGATCCCCAAAGTACAGGGCATGACGGATCCTCTTAATATTTCATGCACGTAATAAAATTAGCATATTGCGGCAAGAATGGAATCCCCACATAGATTCTACATGTGGGGATTATTTACAACTGGTACATTTTTTTGAACTAGTCAATTGGCCAACAAATTCCATGACATTTCAATTTGGATCCCCAAACTACAGGGCATGACGGATCGTCTTAATATTTCATGCACGTAATAAAATTAGCGTATTGCGGCATGAATGGAATCCCCACATAGATTCTACATCTGGGCACTATTAACAACTTGTACATTTTTTTGGACCGAGTCAGTTGGCCAACAAATTCCATGACATTTCAATTTGGATCCCCAAACTACAGGGCATGACGGATCCTTTTAATATTTCATGCACGTAATAAAATTAGCATATTGCGGCAAGAATGGAATCCCCACATGGATTCTACATGTGGGGATTATTTACAACTTGTACATTTTCTTGGAACTAGTCAATTGGCCAACAAACTCCATGACATTTCAATTTGGATCTCAAAACTACAGGGCATGACGGATCCTCTTAATATTTCATGCACGTAATAAACTTAGCATATTGCGGCAGGAATGGAATCACCACATAGATTCTACATGTGGGATGATTTACAACTTGTACATTTTTTTGAACTAGTCAATTGGCCAACAAATTCCATGACATTTCAATTTGGATCCCCAAACTACAGGGCATGACGGATCCTTTTAATATTTCATGCACGTAATAAAATTAGCATATTGCGGCAAGAATGGAATCCCCACATGGATTCTACATGTGGGGATTATTTACAACTTGTACATTTTTTTGGAACTAGTCAATTGGCCAACAAATTCCATGACATTTCAATTTGGATCCCCAAACTACAGGGCATGACGGATCCTCTTAATGTTTCATGCACGTAATAAAATTAGCATATTGCGGCAAGCATGGAATCCCCACATAGATTCTACATGTGGGGATTATTTACAACTTGTACATTTTTTTGAACTAGTCAACTGGCCAACAAATTCCATGACATTTGAATTTGGATCCCCAAACTACAGGGCATGACGGATCCACTTAATATTTCACGCACGTAATAAAATTAGCATATTGCGGCAAGAATGGAATCCCCACATAGATTCTACATGTGGGGATTATTTACAACTTGTACATTTTTTTGGAACTAGTCAATTGGCCAACAAATTCCATGACAATTGAATTTGGATCCCCAAACTACAGGGCATGACGGATCCTTTTAATATTTCATGCACGTAATAAAATTAGCGTATTGCGGCAAGAATGGAATCCCCACATAGATTCTACATGTGGGAATTATTTACAACTTCTACATTTTTTTGAACTAGTCAATTGGCCAACAAATTCCATGACATTTCAATTTGGATCCCCAAACTACAGGGCATGACGGATCCTCTTAATATTTCATGCACGTAATAAAATTAGCGTATTGCGGCAAGAATGGAATCCCCACATAGATTCTACATGTGGGAATTATTTACAACTTGTACATTTTTTTGAACTAGTCAATTGGCCAACAAATTCCATGACATTTCAACTTGGATCCCCAAACTACAGGGCGTGACGGATCCTTTTAATATTTCATGCACGTAATAAAATTAGCGTATTGCGGCAAGAATGGAATCCCCACATAGATTCTACATGTGGGAATTATTTACAACTTCTACATTTTTTTGAACTAGTCAATTGGCCAACAAATTCCATGACATTTCAATTTGGATCCCCAAACTACAGGGCATGACGGATCCTCTTAATATTTCATGCACGTAATAAAATTAGCATATTGCGGCAAGAATAGAATCCCCACATGGATTCTACATGTGGGGATATTTTACAACTTGTACATTTTTTTGAACTAGTCAATTGGCCAACAAATTCCATGACATTTCAATTTGGATCCCCAAACTACAGGGCATGACGGATCCTCTTAATATTTCATGCACGTAATAAAATTAGCATATTGCGGCAAGCATGGAATCCCCACATGGATTCTACATGTGGGGATTATTTACAACTTGTACATTTTTTTGAACTAGTCAATTGGCCAACAAATTCCATGACATTTCAACTTGGATCCCCAAACTACAGGGCATGACGGATCCTCTTAATATTTCATGCACGTAATAAAATTAGCATATTGCGGCAAGAATAGAATCCCCACATGGATTCTACATGTGGGGATATTTTACAACTTGTACATTTTTTTGGACTAGTCAATTGGCCAACAAATTCCATGACATTTGAATTTGGATCCCCAAACTACAGGGCATGACGGATCCTCTTAATATTTCATGCACGTAATAAAATTAGCATATTGCGGCAAGAATAGAATCCCCACATGGATTCTACATGTGGGGATATTTTACAACTTGTACATTTTTTTGAACTAGTCAATTGGCCAACAAATTCCATGACATTTCAATTTGGATCCCCAAACTACAGGGCATGACGGATCCTCTTAATATTTCATGCACGTAATAAAATTAGCATATTGCGGCAAGAATAGAATCCCCACATGGATTCTACATGTGGGGATATTTTACAACTTGTACATTTTTTTGGACTAGTCAATTGGCCAACAAATTCCATGACATTTGAATTTGGATCCCCAAACTACAGGGCATCACGGATGCTTTTAATATTTCATGCACGTAATAAACTTAGCATATTGCGGCAAGAATAGAATCCCCAAATAGATTCTACATGTGGGGATAATTTACAACTTGTACATTTTTTTGAACTAGTCAATTGGCCAACAAATTCCATGACATTTCAATTTGGATCCCCAAACTACAGGGCATGACGGATCCTCTTAATATTTCATGCACGTAATAAAATTAGCATATTGCGGCAAGCATGGAATCCCCACATGGATTCTACATGTGGGGATTATTTACAACTTGTACATTTTTTTGAACTAGTCAATTGGCCGACAAATTCCATGACATTTCAATTTGGATCCCCAAACTACAGGGCATGACGGATCCTCTTAATATTTCATGCACGTAATAAAATTAGCATATTGCGGCAAGCATGGAATCCCCACATGGATTCTACATGTGGGGATTATTTACAACTTGTACATTTTTTTGAACTAGTCAATTGGCCAACAAATTCCATGACATTTCAACTTGGATCCCCAAACTACAGGGCATGACGGATCCTTTTAATATTTCATGCACGTAATAAAATTAGCGTATTGCGGCAAAAATGGAATCCCCACATAGATTCTACATGTGGGAATTATTTACAACTTGTACATTTTTTTGAACTAGTCAATTGGCCAACAAATTCCATGACATTTCAATTTGGATCCCCAAACTACAGGGCATGACGGATCCTCTTAATATTTCATGCACGTAATAAAATTAGCATATTGCGGCAAGCATGGAATCCCCACATGGATTCTACATGTGGGGATTATTTACAACTTGTACATTTTTTTGAACTAGTCAATTGGCCAACAAATTCCATGACATTTCAACTTGGATCCCCAAACTACAGGGCATGACGGATCCTTTTAATATTTCATGCACGTAATAAAATTAGCGTATTGCGGCAAGCATGGAATCCGCACATGGATTCTACATGTGGGGATTATTTACAACTTGTACATTTTTTTGAACTAGTCAATTGGCCGACAAATTCCATGACATTTCAATTTGGATCCCCAAACTACAGGGCATGACGGCTCCTCTTAATATTTCATGCACGTAATAAAATTAGCATATTGCGGCAAGAATGGAATCCCCACATGGATTCTACATGTGGGGATTATTTATAACTTGTACATTTTTTTGGACTAGTCAATTGGCCAACAAATTCCATGACATTTCAATTTGGATCCCCAAACTACAGGGCATGACGGATCCTCTTAATATTTCATGCACGTAATAAAATTAGCATATTGCGGCAAGAATAGAATCCCCACATGGATTCTACATGTGGGGATATTTTACAACTTGTACATTTTTTTGAACTAGTCAATTGGCCAACAAATTCCATGACATTTCAATTTGGATCCCCAAACTACAGGGCATGACGGATCCTCTTAATATTTCATGCACGTAATAAAATTAGCATATTGCGGCAAGCATGGAATCCCCACATGGATTCTACATGTGGGGATTATTTACAACTTGTACATTTTTTTGAACTAGTCAATTGGCCAACAAATTCCATGACATTTCAACTTGGATCCCCAAACTACAGGGCATGACGGATCCTCTTAATATTTCATGCACGTAATAAAATTAGCATATTGCGGCAAGAATAGAATCCCCACATGGATTCTACATGTGGGGATATTTTACAACTTGTACATTTTTTTGGACTAGTCAATTGGCCAACAAATTCCATGACATTTGAATTTGGATCCCCAAACTACAGGGCATGACGGATCCTCTTAATATTTCATGCACGTAATAAAATTAGCATATTGCGGCAAGAATAGAATCCCCACATGGATTCTACATGTGGGGATATTTTACAACTTGTACATTTTTTTGAACTAGTCAATTGGCCAACAAATTCCATGACATTTCAATTTGGATCCCCAAACTACAGGGCATGACGGATCCTCTTAATATTTCATGCACGTAATAAAATTAGCATATTGCGGCAAGAATAGAATCCCCACATGGATTCTACATGTGGGGATATTTTACAACTTGTACATTTTTTTGGACTAGTCAATTGGCCAACAAATTCCATGACATTTGAATTTGGATCCCCAAACTACAGGGCATCACGGATGCTTTTAATATTTCATGCACGTAATAAACTTAGCATATTGCGGCAAGAATAGAATCCCCAAATAGATTCTACATGTGGGGATAATTTACAACTTGTACATTTTTTTGAACTAGTCAATTGGCCAACAAATTCCATGACATTTCAATTTGGATCCCCAAACTACAGGGCATGACGGATCCTCTTAATATTTCATGCACGTAATAAAATTAGCATATTGCGGCAAGCATGGAATCCCCACATGGATTCTACATGTGGGGATTATTTACAACTTGTACATTTTTTTGAACTAGTCAATTGGCCGACAAATTCCATGACATTTCAATTTGGATCCCCAAACTACAGGGCATGACGGATCCTCTTAATATTTCATGCACGTAATAAAATTAGCATATTGCGGCAAGCATGGAATCCCCACATGGATTCTACATGTGGGGATTATTTACAACTTGTACATTTTTTTGAACTAGTCAATTGGCCAACAAATTCCATGACATTTCAACTTGGATCCCCAAACTACAGGGCATGACGGATCCTTTTAATATTTCATGCACGTAATAAAATTAGCGTATTGCGGCAAAAATGGAATCCCCACATAGATTCTACATGTGGGAATTATTTACAACTTGTACATTTTTTTGAACTAGTCAATTGGCCAACAAATTCCATGACATTTCAATTTGGATCCCCAAACTACAGGGCATGACGGATCCTCTTAATATTTCATGCACGTAATAAAATTAGCATATTGCGGCAAGCATGGAATCCCCACATGGATTCTACATGTGGGGATTATTTACAACTTGTACATTTTTTTGAACTAGTCAATTGGCCAACAAATTCCATGACATTTCAACTTGGATCCCCAAACTACAGGGCATGACGGATCCTTTTAATATTTCATGCACGTAATAAAATTAGCGTATTGCGGCAAGCATGGAATCCGCACATGGATTCTACATGTGGGGATTATTTACAACTTGTACATTTTTTTGAACTAGTCAATTGGCCGACAAATTCCATGACATTTCAATTTGGATCCCCAAACTACAGGGCATGACGGCTCCTCTTAATATTTCATGCACGTAATAAAATTAGCATATTGCGGCAAGAATGGAATCCCCACATGGATTCTACATGTGGGGATTATTTATAACTTGTACATTTTTTTGGACTAGTCAATTGGCCAACAAATTCCATGACATTTGAATTTGGATCCCCAAACTACAGGGCATGACGGATCCTTTTAATATTTCATGCACGTAATAAACTTAGCATATTGCGGCAAGAATAGAATCCCCAAATAGATTCTACATGTGGGGATAATTTACAACTTGTACATTTTTTTGGAACCAGTCAATTGGCCAACAAATTCCATGACATTTGAATTTGGATCCCCAAACTACAGGGCATGACGGATCCTTTTAATATTTCATGCACGTAATAAAATTAGCGTATTGCGGCAAGAATGGAATCCCCACATAGATTCTACATGTGGGGATTATTTACAACTTGTACATTTTTTTGGAACTAGTCAATTGGCCGACAAATTCCATGACATTTCAATTTGGATCCCCAAAGTACAGGGCATGACGGATCCTCTTAATATTTCATGCACGTAATAAAATTAGCATATTGCGGCAAGAATGGAATCCCCACATAGATTCTACATGTGGGGATTATTTACAACTGGTACATTTTTTTGAACTAGTCAATTGGCCAACAAATTCCATGACATTTCAATTTGGATCCCCAAACTACAGGGCATGACGGATCGTCTTAATATTTCATGCACGTAATAAAATTAGCGTATTGCGGCATGAATGGAATCCCCACATAGATTCTACATCTGGGCACTATTAACAACTTGTACATTTTTTTGGACCGAGTCAGTTGGCCAACAAATTCCATGACATTTCAATTTGGATCCCCAAACTACAGGGCATGACGGATCCTTTTAATATTTCATGCACGTAATAAAATTAGCATATTGCGGCAAGAATGGAATCCCCACATGGATTCTACATGTGGGGATTATTTACAACTTGTACATTTTCTTGGAACTAGTCAATTGGCCAACAAACTCCATGACATTTCAATTTGGATCTCAAAACTACAGGGCATGACGGATCCTCTTAATATTTCATGCACGTAATAAAATTAGCATATTGCGGCAGGAATGGAATCACCACATAGATTCTACATGTGGGATGATTTACAACTTGTACATTTTTTTGAACTAGTCAATTGGCCAACAAATTCCATGACATTTCAATTTGGATCCCCAAACTACAGGGCATGACGGATCCTTTTAATATTTCATGCACGTAATAAAATTAGCATATTGCGGCAAGAATGGAATCCCCACATGGATTCTACATGTGGGGATTATTTACAACTTGTACATTTTTTTGGAACTAGTCAATTGGCCAACAAATTCCATGACATTTCAATTTGGATCCCCAAACTACAGGGCATGACGGATCCTCTTAATGTTTCATGCACGTAATAAAATTAGCATATTGCGGCAAGCATGGAATCCCCACATAGATTCTACATGTGGGGATTATTTACAACTTGTACATTTTTTTGAACTAGTCAACTGGCCAACAAATTCCATGACATTTGAATTTGGATCCCCAAACTACAGGGCATGACGGATCCACTTAATATTTCACGCACGTAATAAAATTAGCATATTGCGGCAAGAATGGAATCCCCACATAGATTCTACATGTGGGGATTATTTACAACTTGTACATTTTTTTGGAACTAGTCAATTGGCCAACAAATTCCATGACAATTGAATTTGGATCCCCAAACTACAGGGCGTGACGGATCCTTTTAATATTTCATGCACGTAATAAAATTAGCGTATTGCGGCAAGAATGGAATCCCCACATAGATTCTACATGTGGGAATTATTTACAACTTCTACATTTTTTTGAACTAGTCAATTGGCCAACAAATTCCATGACATTTCAATTTGGATCCCCAAACTACAGGGCATGACGGATCCTCTTAATATTTCATGCACGTAATAAAATTAGCGTATTGCGGCAAGAATGGAATCCCCACATAGATTCTACATCTGGGCACTATTAACAACTTGTACATTTTTTTGGAACGAGTCAGTTGGCCAACAAATTCCATGACATTTCAATTTGGATCCCCAAACTACAGGGCATGACGGATCCTCTTAATATTTCATGCACGTAATAAAATTAGCATATTGCGGCAAGAATGGAATCCCCACATAGATTCTACATGTGGGGATTATTTACAACTTGTACATTTTTTTGGAACTAGTCAATTGGCCAACAAATTCCATGACAATTGAATTTGGATCCCCAAACTACAGGGCATGACGGAACCTTTTAATATTTCATGCACGTAATAAAATTAGCGTATTGCGGCAAGAATGGAATCCCCACATAGATTCTACATGTGGGGATTATTTACAACTTGTACATTTTTTTGGAACTAGTCAATTGGCCAACAAATTCCATGACATTTGAATTTGGATCCCCAAACTATAGGGCATGACGGATCCTTTTAATATTTCATGCACGTAATAAAATTAGCGTATTGCGGCAAGAATGGAATCCCCACATAGATTCTACATGTGGGGATTATTTACAACTTGTACATTTTTTGGAACTAGTCAAGTGGCCAACTAATTCCATGACATTTCAATTTGGATTCCCAAACTACAGGGCATGACGGATCCTTTTAATATTTCATGCACGTAATAAAATTAGCGTATTGCGGCAAGAATGGAATCCCCACATAGATTCTACATGTGGGGATTATTTACAACTTGTACATTTTTTTGGAACTAGTCAATTGGCCAACAAATTCCATGACAATTGAATTTGGATCCCCAAACTACAGGGCATGACGGATCCTTTTAATATTTCATGCACGTAATAAAATTAGCGTATTGCGGCAAGAATGGAATCCCCACATAGATTCTAAATGTGGGAATTATTTACAACTTGTACATTTTTTTGAACAAGTCAATTGGCCAACAAATTCCATGACATTTGAATTTGGATCCCCAAACTACAGGGCATGACGGATCCTCTTAATATTTCAGGCACGTAATAAAATTAGCGTATTGCGGCAAGAATGGAATCCCCACATAGAATCTACATCTGGGCACTATTAACAACTTGTACATTTTTTTGGAACGAGTCAGTTGGCCAACAAATTCCATGACATTTCAATTTGGATCCCCAAACTACAGGGCATGACGGATCCACTTAATATTTCACGCATGTAATAAAATTAGCATATTGCGGCAAGAATGGAATCACCACATAGATTCTACATGTGGGGATTATTTACAACTTGTACATTTTTTTGAACTAGTCAATTGGCCAACAAATTCCATGACATTTGAATTTGGATCCCCAAACTACAGGGCATGACGGATCGTCTTAATATTTCATGCACGTAATAAAATTAGCGTATTGCGGCAAGAATGGAATCCCCACATAGATTCTACATGTGGGAATTATTTACAACTTGTACATTTTTTTGAAACTAGTCAATTGGCCAACAAATTCCATGACATTTGAATTTGGATCCCAAACTATAGGGCATGACGGATCCACTTAATATTTCACGCATGTAATAAAATTAGCATATTGCGGCAAGAATGGAATCACCACATAGATTCTACATGTGGGGATTATTTACAACTTGTACATTTTTTGGAACTAGTCAATTGGCCAACAAATTCCATGACATTTGAATTTGGATCCCCAAACTACAGGGCATGACGGATCCTCTTAATATTTCATGCACGTAATAAAATTAGCGTATTGCGGCAAGAATGGAATCCCCACATAGATTCTACATGTGGGAATTATTTACAACTTGTACATTTTTTTGAACTAGTCAATTGGCCAATAAATTCCATGACATTTCAATTTGAATCCCCAAACTACAGGGCATGACGGATCCTTTTAATATTTCATGCACGTAAAAAAATTAGCGTATTGCGGCAAGAATGGAATCCCCACATAGATTCTACATGTGGGGATTATTTACAACTTGTACATTTTTTTGGAACTAGTCAATTGGCCAACAAATTCCATGACATTTGAATTTGGATCCCCAAACTATAGGGCATGACGGATCCTTTTAATATTTCATGCACGTAATAAAATTAGCGTATTGCGGCAAGAATGGAATCCGCACATGGATTCTACATGTGGGAATTATTTACAACTTGTACATTTTTTTGGAACTAGTCAATTGGCCAACAAATTCCATGACATTTGAATTTGGAACCCCAAACTATAGGGCATGACGGATCCTCTTAATATTTCATGCACGTAATAAAATTAGCATATTGCGGCAAGCATGGAATCCCCATAAAGATTCTACATGTGGGGATTATTTACAACTTGTACATATATTTGAACTAGTCAACTGGCCAACAAATTCCATGACATCTGAATTTGGATCCCCAAACTACAGGGCATGACGGATCCACTTAATATTTCATGCACGTAATAAAATTAGCATATTGCGGCAAGAATGGAATCGCCACATAGATTCTACATGTGGGGATTATTTACAACTTGTACATTTTTTTGGAACTAGTCAATTGGCCGACAAATTCCATGACATTTCAATTTGGATCCCCAAACTACAGGGCATGACGGATCCTCTTAATATTTCATGCACGTAATAAAATTAGCGTATTGCGGCAAGAATGGAATCCCCACATCGATTCTACATGTGGGGATTATTTACAACTTGTACATTTTTTTGAACTAGTCAATTGGCCAACAAATTCCATGACATTTGAATTTGGATCCCTAAACTGTAGGGTATGACGGATCCACTTAATATTTCACGCACGTAATAAAATTAGCATATTGCGGCAAGAATGGAATCACCACATAGATTCTACACGTGGGGATTATTTACAACTTGTACATTTTTTTGGAACTAGTCAATTGGCCGACAAATTCCATGACATTTGAATTTGGATCCCCAAACTACAGGGCATGACGGATCCAGTTAATATTTCATGCACGTAATAAAATTAGCATATTGCGACAAGCATGGAATCCCCACATGGATTCTACACGTGGGGATTATTTACAACTTGTACATTTTTTTGGAACTAGTCAATTGGCCAACAAACTCCATGACATTTGAATTTGGATCCCTAAACTACAGGGCATGACGGATCCTCTTAATATTTTATGCACGTAATAAAATTAGCATATTGCGGCAAGCATGGAATCCCCACATAGATTCTACATGTGGGGATTATTTACAACTTGTACATTTTTTTGAACTAGTCAACTGGCCAACAAATTCCATGACATTTGAACTTGGATCCCCAAACTACAGGGCATGACGGATCCACTTAATATTTCACGCACGTAATAAAATTAGCATATTGCGGCAAGAATGGAATCCCCACATAGATTCTACATGTGGGGATTATTTACAACTTGTACATTTTTTTGGAACTAGTCAATTGGCCAACAAATTCCATGACAATTGAATTTGGATCCCCAAACTACAGGGCATGACGGATCCTTTTAATATTTCATGCACGTAATAAAATTAGCGTATTGCGGCAAGAATGGAATCCCCACATAGATTCTACATGTGGGAATTATTTACAACTTGTACATTTTTTTGAACTAGTCAACTGGCCAACAAATTCCATGACATTTGAACTTGGATCCCCAAACTACAGGGCATGACGGATCCACTTAATATTTCACGCACGTAATAAAATTAGCATATTGCGGCAAGAATGGAATCCCCACATAGATTCTACATGTGGGGATTATTTACAACTTGTACATTTTTTTGGAACTAGTCAATTGGCCAACAAATTCCATGACAATTGAATTTGGATCCCCAAACTACAGGGCATGACGGATCCTTTTAATATTTCATGCACGTAATAAAATTAGCGTATTGCGGCAAGAATGGAATCCCCACATAGATTCTACATGTGGGAATTATTTACAACTTGTACATTTTTTTGAACAAGTCAATTGGCCAACAAATTCCATGACATTTCAATTTGGATCCCCAAACTACAGGGCATGACGGATCCTCTTAATATTTCAGGCACGTAATAAAATTAGCGTATTGCGGCAAGAATGGTATCCCCACATAGATTCTACATCTGGGCACTATTAACAACTTGTACATTTTTTTGGAACGAGTCAGTTGGCCAACAAATTCCATGACATTTCAATTTGGATCCCCAAACAACAGGGTATGGCGGATCATTTCATATTTCATGCACGTAATAAAATTAGCATATTGCGGCAAGAATGGAATCCCACAATAGATTCTACATGTGGGGATTATTTACAACTTGTACATTTTTTTGGAACTAGTCAATTGGCCCACAAATTCCATGACACTTGAATTTGGATCCCCAAACTACAGGGCATGACGGATCCACTTAATATTTCACGCACGTAATAAAATTAGCGTATTGCGGCAAGAATGGAATCCCCACATAGATTCTACATGTGGGAATTATTTACAACTTGTACATTTTTTTGGAACTAGTCAATTGGCCCACAAATTCCATGACATTTGAATTTGGATCCCCAAACTACAGGGCATGACGGATCCACTTAATATTTCACGCACGTAATAAAATTAGCATATTGCGGCAAGCATGGAATCCCCACATAGATTCTACATGTGGGAATTATTTACAACTTGTACATTTTTTTGAACTAGTCAATTGGCCAACAAATTCCATGACATTTGAATTTGGATCCCCAAACTACAGGGCATGACGGATCCTCTTAATATTTCATGCACGTAAAAAAATTAGCGTATTGCGGCAAGAATGGAATCCCCACATAGATTCTACACGTGGGGATTATTTACAACTTGTACATTTTTTTGGAACTAGTCAATTGGCCAACAAATTCCATGACATTTGAATTTGGATCCCCAAACTATAGGGCATGACGGATCCAGTTAATATTTCATGCACGTAATAAAATTAGCATATTGCGACAAGCATGGAATCCCCACATGGATTCTACACGTGGGGATTATTTACAACTTGTACATTTTTTTGGAACTAGTCAATTGGCCAACAAACTCCATGACATTTGAATTTGGATCCCCAAACTACAGGGCATGACGGATCCTCTTAATATTTCATGCACGTAATAAAATTAGCATATTGCGGCAAGCATGGAATCCCCACATAGATTCTACATGTGGGGATTATTTACAACTTGTACATTTTTTTGAACTAGTCAACAAGCCAACAAATTCCATGACATTTGAATTTGGATCCCCAAACTACAGGGCATGACTGATCCACTTAATATTTCACGCACGTAATAAAATTAGCATATTGCGGCAAGAATGGAATCCCCACATAGATTCTACATGTGGGGATTATTTACAACTTGTACATTTTTTTGGAACTAGTCAATTGGCCAACAAACTCCATGACAATTGAATTTGGATCCCCAAACTACAGGGCATGACGGATCCTTTTAATATTTCAAGCACGTAATAAAATTAGCGTATTGCGGCAAGAATGGAATCCCCACATAGATTCTACATGTGGGAATTATTTACAACTTGTACATTTTTTTGAACAAGTCAATTGGCCAACAAATTCCATGACATTTCAATTTGGATCCCCAAACTACAGGGCATGACGTATCCTCTTAATATTTCAGGCACGTAATAAAATTAGCGTATTGCGGCAAGAATGGAATCCCCACATAGATTCTACATCTGGGCACTATTAACAACTTGTACATTTTTTTGGAACGAGTCAGTTGGCCAACAAATTCCATGACATTTCAATTTGGATCCCCAAACAACAGGGCATGGCGGATCATTTCATATTTCATGCACGTAATAAAATTAGCATATTGCGGCAAGAATGGAATCCCCACATAGATTCTACATGTGGGGATTATTTACAACTTGTACATTTTTTTGGAACTAGTCAATTGGCCAACAAATTCCATGACAATTGAATTTGGATCCCCAAACTATAGGGCATGACGGATCCTTTTAGTATTTCATGCACGTAATAAAATTAGCGTATTGCGGCAAGAATGGAATCCCCACATAGATTCTACATGTGGGAATTATTTACAACTTGTACATTTTTTTGAAACTAGTCAATTGGCCAACAAATTCCATGACATTTGAATTTGGATCCCCAAACTATAGGGCATGACGGATCCACTTAATATTTCACGCATGTAATAAAATTAGCATATTGCGGCAAGAATGGAATCCCCACATAGATTCTACATGTGGGAATTATTTACAACTTGTACATTTTTTTGGAACTAGTCAATTGGCCCACAAATTCCATGACACTTGAATTTGGATCCCCAAACTACAGGGCATGACGGATCCACTTAATATTTC
This sequence comes from Antitrichia curtipendula, assembly GCA_951230915.1. Taxonomy (NCBI): domain Eukaryota; kingdom Viridiplantae; phylum Streptophyta; class Bryopsida; order Hypnales; family Leucodontaceae; genus Antitrichia; species Antitrichia curtipendula. The sequence continues at coordinate 21,231,189 of OX579637.1, read as the reverse complement.
ACGCACGTAATAAAATTAGCGTATTGCGGCAAGAATGGAATCCCCACATAGATTCTACATGTGGGAATTATTTACAACTTGTACATTTTTTTGGAACTAGTCAATTGGCCCACAAATTCCATGACATTTGAATTTGGATCCCAAACTACAGGGCATGACGGATCCACTTAATATTTCACGCACGTAATAAAATTAGCGTATTGCGGCAAGAATGGAATCCCCACATAGATTCTACATGTGGGAATTATTTACAACTTGTACATTTTTTTGGAACTAGTCAATTGGCCCACAAATTCCATGACATTTGAATTTGGATCCCCAAACTACAGGGCATGACGGATCCACTTAATATTTCACGCACGTAATAAAATTAGCATATTGCGGCAAGAATGGAATCCCCACATAGATTCTACATGTGGGAATTATTTACAACTTGTACATTTTTTTGAACTAGTCAATTGGCCAACAAATTCCATGACATTTGAATTTGGATCCCCAAACTACAGGGCATCACGGATCCTTTTAATATTTCATGCACGTAATAAAATTAGCGTATTGCGGCAAGAATGGAATCCCCACATAGATTCTACATGTGGGGATTATTTACAACTTGTACATTTTTTTGAACTAGTCAATTGGCCAACAAATTCCATGACATTTCAATTTGGATCCCCAAACTACAGGGCATGACGGATCCACTTAATATTTCACGCACGTAATAAAATTAGCATATTGCGGCAAGAATGGAATCCCCACATAGATTCTACATGTGGGAATTATTTACAACTTGTACATTTTTTTGGAACTAGTCAATTGGCCAACAAATTCCATGACATTTGAATTTGGATCCCCAAACTACAGGGCATCACGGATCCTTTTAATATTTCATGCACGTAATAAAATTAGCGTATTGCGGCAAGCATGGAATCCCCACATAGATTCTACATGTGGGGATTATTTACAACTTGTACATTTTTTTGAACTAGTCAATTGGCCAACAAATTCCATGACATTTCAATTTGGATCCCCAAACTACAGGGCATGACGGATCCACTTAATATTTCACGCACGTAATAAAATTAGCATATTGCGGCAAGAATGGAATCACCACATAGATTCTACATGTGGGGATTATTTACAACTTGTACACTTTTTTGGACTAGTCAATTGGCCAACAAATTCCATGACATTTCAATTTGGATCCCCAAACTACAGGGCATGACGGATGCTTTTAATATTTCATGCACGTAATAAACTTAGCATATTGCGGCAAGAATAGAATCCCCAAATAGATTCTACATGTGGGAATTATTTACAACTTGTACATTTTTTTGGAACTAGTCAATTGGCCAACAAATTCCATGACATTTGAATTTGGATCCCCAAACTACAGGGCATGACGGATCCTTTTAATATTTCATGCACGTAATAAAATTAGCGTATTGCGGCAAGAATGGAATCCCCACATAGATTCTACATCTGGGAATTATTTACAACTTGTACATTTTTTTGAAACTAGTCAATTAGCCAACAAATTCCATGACATTTGAATTTGGATCCCCAAACTATAGGGCATGACGGATCCTCTTAATATTTCATGCACGTAAAAAAATTAGCGTATTGCGGCAAGAATGGAATCCCCACATAGATTCTACACGTGGGGATAATTTACAACTTGTACATTTTTTTGGAACTAGTCAATTGGCCAACAAATTCCTTGACATTTGAATTTGGATCCCCAAACTATAGGGCATGACGGATCCTTTTAATATTTCATGCACGTAATAAAATTAGCATATTGCGGCAAGCATGGAATCCCCACATGGATTCTATTTGTGGGGATTATTTACAACTTGTACATTTTTTTGAACTAGTCAATTGGCCAACAAATTCCATGACATTTGAATTTGGATCCCCAAACTACAGGGCATGACGGATCCTCTTAATATTTCATGCACGTAAAAAAATTAGCGTATTGCGGCAAGAATGGAATCCCCACATAGATTCTACACGTGGAGATTATTTACAACTTGTACATTTTTTTGGAACTAGTCAATTGGCCAACAAATTCCATGACATTTGAATTTGGATCCCCAAACTACAGGGCATGACGGATCCTTTTAATATTTCATGCACGTAATAAAATTAGCGTATTGCGGCAAGAATGGAATCCCCACATAGATTCTACATATGGGAATTATTTACAACTTGTACATTTTTTTGAAACTAGTGAATTAGCCAACAAATTCCATGACATTTGAATTTGGATCCCCAAACTATAGGGCATGACGGATCCACATAATATTTCATGCACGTAAAAAAATTAGCGTATTGCGGCAAGAATGGAATCCCCACATAGATTCTACACGTGGGGATTATTTACAACTTGTACATTTTTTGGAACTAGTCAATTGGCCAACAAATTCCTTGACATTTGAATTTGAATCCCCAAACTATAGGGCATGACGGATCCTCCTAATATTTCATGCACGTAATAAAATTAGCATATTGCGGCAAGAATGGAATCCCTACATGGATTCTATTTGTGGGGATTATTTACAACTTGTACATTTTTTTGAACTAGTCAATTGGCCAACAAATTCCATGACATTTGAATTTGGATCCCCAAACTACAGGGCATGACGGATCCTCTTAATATTTCATGCACGTAAAAAAATTAGCGTATTGCGGCAAGAATGGAATCCCCACATAGATTCTACACGTGGGGATTATTTACAACTTGTACATTTTTTTGGAACTAGTCAATTGGCCATCAAATTCCATGACATTTGAATTTGGATCCCCAAACTACAGGGCATGACGGATCCACTTAATATTTCATGCACGTAATAAAATTAGCATATTGCGGCAAGCATGGAATCCCCACATGGATTCTACATGTGGGGATTATTTACAACTTGTACATTTTTTTGAACTAGTCAATTGGCCAACAAATTCCATGACATTTGAATTTGGATCCCCAAACTACAGGGCATGACGGATCCTCTTAATATTTCATGCACGTAAAAAAATTAGCGTATTGCGGCAAGAATGGAATCCCCACATAGATTCTACACGTGGGGATTATTTACAACTTGTACATTTTTTTGGAACTAGTCAATTGGCCAACAAATTCCATGACATTTGAATTTGGATCCCCAAACTATAGGGCATGACGGATCCACATAATATTTCATGCACGTAAAAAAATTAGCGTATTGCGGCAAGAATGAAATCCCCACATGGATTCTATTTGTGGGGATTATTTACAACTTGTACATTTTTTTGAACTAGTCAATTGGCCAACAAATTCCATGACATTTGAATTTGGATCCCCAAACTACAGGGCATGACGGATCCTCTTAATATTTCATGCACGTAAAAAAATTAGCGTATTGCGGCAAGAATGGAATCCCCACATAGATTCTACACGTGGGGATTATTTACAACTTGTACATTTTTTTGGAACTAGTCAATTGGCCAACAAATTCCATGACATTTGAATTTGGATCCCCAAACTACAGGGCATGACGGATCCTTTTAATATTTCATGCACGTAATAAAATTAGCGTATTGCGGCAAGAATGGAATCCCCACATAGATTCTACATATGGGAATTATTTACAACTTGTACATTTTTTTGAAACTAGTCAATTAGCCAACAAATTCCATGACATTTGAATTTGGATCCCCAAACTATAGGGCATGACGGATCCACATAATATTTCATGCACGTAAAAAAATTAGCGTATTGCGGCAAGAATGGAATCCCCACATAGATTCTACACGTGGGGATTATTTACAACTTGTACATTTTTTTGGAACTAGTCAATTGGCCAACAAATTCCTTGACATTTGAATTTGAATCCCCAAACTATAGGGCATGACGGATCCTTTTAATATTTCATGCACGTAATAAAATTAGCATATTGCGGCAAGAATGGAATCCCCACATAGATTCTACACGTGGGGATTATTTACAACTTGTACATTTTTTTGGAACTAGTCAATTGGCCAACAAATTCCTTGACATTTGAATTTGGATCCCCAAACTATAGGGCATGACGGATCCTTTTAATATTTCATGCACGTAATAAAATTAGCATATTGCGGCAAGCATGGAATCCCCACATGGATTCTATTTGTGGGGATTATTTACAACTTGTACATTTTTTTGAACTAGTCAATTGGCCAACAAATTCCATGACATTTGAATTTGGATCCCCAAACTACAGGGCATGACGGATCCTCTTAATATTTCATGCACGTAAAAAAATTAGCGTATTGCGGCAAGAATGGAATCCCCACATAGATTCTACACGTGGAGATTATTTACAACTTGTACATTTTTTTGGAACTAGTCAATTGGCCAACAAATTCCATGACATTTGAATTTGGATCCCCAAACTACAGGGCATGACGGATCCTTTTAATATTTCATGCACGTAATAAAATTAGCGTATTGCGGCAAGAATGGAATCCCCACATAGATTCTACATATGGGAATTATTTACAACTTGTACATTTTTTTGAAACTAGTCAATTAGCCAACAAATTCCATGACATTTGAATTTGGATCCCCAAACTATAGGGCATGACGGATCCACATAATATTTCATGCACGTAAAAAAATTAGCGTATTGCGGCAAGAATGGAATCCCCACATAGATTCTACACGTGGGGATTATTTACAACTTGTACATTTTTTGGAACTAGTCAATTGGCCAACAAATTCCTTGACATTTGAATTTGAATCCCCAAACTATAGGGCATGACGGATCCTCCTAATATTTCATGCACGTAATAAAATTAGCATATTGCGGCAAGAATGGAATCCCTACATGGATTCTATTTGTGGGGATTATTTACAACTTGTACATTTTTTTGAACTAGTCAATTGGCCAACAAATTCCATGACATTTGAATTTGGATCCCCAAACTACAGGGCATGACGGATCCTCTTAATATTTCATGCACGTAAAAAAATTAGCGTATTGCGGCAAGAATGGAATCCCCACATAGATTCTACACGTGGGGATTATTTACAACTTGTACATTTTTTTGGAACTAGTCAATTGGCCATCAAATTCCATGACATTTGAATTTGGATCCCCAAACTACAGGGCATGACGGATCCACTTAATATTTCATGCACGTAATAAAATTAGCATATTGCGGCAAGCATGGAATCCCCACATGGATTCTACATGTGGGGATTATTTACAACTTGTACATTTTTTTGAACTAGTCAATTGGCCAACAAATTCCATGACATTTGAATTTGGATCCCCAAACTACAGGGCATGACGGATCCTCTTAATATTTCATGCACGTAAAAAAATTAGCGTATTGCGGCAAGAATGGAATCCCCACATAGATTCTACACGTGGGGATTATTTACAACTTGTACATTTTTTTGGAACTAGTCAATTGGCCAACAAATTCCATGACATTTGAATTTGGATCCCCAAACTATAGGGCATGACGGATCCACATAATATTTCATGCACGTAAAAAAATTAGCGTATTGCGGCAAGAATGAAATCCCCACATGGATTCTATTTGTGGGGATTATTTACAACTTGTACATTTTTTTGAACTAGTCAATTGGCCAACAAATTCCATGACATTTGAATTTGGATCCCCAAACTACAGGGCATGACGGATCCTCTTAATATTTCATGCACGTAAAAAAATTAGCGTATTGCGGCAAGAATGGAATCCCCACATAGATTCTACACGTGGGGATTATTTACAACTTGTACATTTTTTTGGAACTAGTCAATTGGCCAACAAATTCCATGACATTTGAATTTGGATCCCCAAACTACAGGGCATGACGGATCCTTTTAATATTTCATACACGTAATAAAATTAGCGTATTGCGGCAAGAATGGAATCCCCACATAGATTCTACATATGGGAATTATTTACAACTTGTACATTTTTTTGAAACTAGTCAATTAGCCAACAAATTCCATGACATTTGAATTTGGATCCCCAAACTATAGGGCATGACGGATCCACATAATATTTCATGCACGTAAAAAAATTAGCGTATTGCGGCAAGAATGGAATCCCCACATAGATTCTACACGTGGGGATTATTTACAACTTGTACATTTTTTTGGAACTAGTCAATTGGCCAACAAATTCCTTGACATTTGAATTTGAATCCCCAAACTATAGGGCATGACGGATCCTTTTAATATTTCATGCACGTAATAAAATTAGCATATTGCGGCAAGAATGGAATCCCCACATAGATTCTACACGTGGGGATTATTTACAACTTGTACATTTTTTTGAACTAGTCAATTGGCCAACAAATTCCATGACATTTGAATTTGGATCTCCAAACTACAGGGCATGACGGATCCTCTTAATATTTCATGCACGTAAAAAAATTAGCGTATTGCGGCAAGAATGGAATCCCCACATAGATTCTACACGTGGGGATTATTTACAACTTGTACATTTTTTTGGAACTAGTCAATTGGCCAACAAATTCCATGACATTTCAATTTGGATCCCCAAACTATAGGGCATGACGGATCCTTTTAATATTTCATGCACGTAATAAAATTAGCATATTGCGGCAAGCATGGAATCCCCACACGGATTCTACATGTGGGGATTATTTACAACTTGTACATTTTTTTGAACTAGTCAATTGGCCAACAAATTCCATGACATTTGAATTTGGATCCCCAAACTACAGGGCATGACGGATCCTCTTAATATTTCATGCACGTAAAAAAATTAGCGTATTGCGGCAAGAATGGAATCCCCACATAGATTCTACACGTGGGGATTATTTACAACTTGTACATTTTTTTGGAACTAGTCAATTGGCCAACAAATTCCATGACATTTGAATTTGGATCCCCAAACTATAGGGCATGACGGATCCACATAATATTTCATGCACGTAAAAAAATTAGCGTATTGCGGCAAGAATGGAATCCCCACATAGATTCTACACGTGGGAATTATTTACAACTTGTACATTTTTTTGGAACTAGTCAATTGGCCAACAAATTCCTTGACATTTGAATTTGAATCCTCAAACTATAGGGCATGACGGATCCTTTTAATATTTCATGCACGTAATAAAATTAGCATATTGCGGCAAGAATGGAATCCCCACATGGATTCTATTTGTGGGGATTATTTACAACTTGTACATTTTTTTGAACTAGTCAATTGGCCAACAAATTCCATGACATTTGAATTTGGATCCCCAAACTACAGGGCATGACGGATCCTCTTAATATTTCATGCACGTAAAAAAATTAGCGTATTGCGGCAAGAATGGAATCCCCACATAGATTCTACACGTGGGGATTATTTACAACTTGTACATTTTTTTGGAACTAGTCAATTGGCCAACAAATTCCATGACATTTGAATTTGGATCCCCAAACTATAGGGCATGACGGATCCACATAATATTTCATGCACGTAATAAAATTAGCATATTGCGGCAAGCATGGAATCCCCACATGGATTCTACATGTGGGGATTATTTACAACTTGTACATTTTTTTGAACTAGTCAATTGGCCAACAAATTCCATGACATTTGAATTTGGATCCCCAAACTACAGGGCATGACGGATCCTCTTAATATTTCATGCACGTAAAAAAATTAGCGTATTGCGGCAAGAATGGAATCCCCACATAGATTCTACACGTGGGGATTATTTACAACTTGTACATTTTTTTGGAACTAGTCAATTGGCCAACAAATTCCATGACATTTCAATTTGGATCCCCAAACTACAGGGCATGACGGATCCTCTTAATATTTCATGCACGTAATAAAATTAGCATATTGCGGCAAGCATGGAATCCCCACATGGATTCTACATGTGGGGATTATTTACAACTTGTACATTTTTTTTGAACTAGTCAATTGGCCAACAAATTCCATGACATTTGAATTTGGATCCCCAAACTACAGGGCATGACGGATCCTCTTAATATTTCAGGCACGTAAAAAAATTAGCGTATTGCGGCAAGAATGGAATCCCCACATAGATTCTACACGTGGGGATTATTTACAACTTGTACATTTTTTTGGAACTAGTCAATTGGCCAACAAATTCCTTGACATTTGAATTTGAATCCCCAAACTATAGGGCATGACGGATCCTTTTAATATTTCATGCACGTAATAAAATTAGCATATTGCGGCAAGCATGGAATCCCCACATGGATTCTATTTGTGGGGATTATTTACAACTTGTACATTTTTTTGAACTAGTCAATTGGCCAACAAATTCCATGACATTTGAATTTGGATCCCCAAACTACAGGGCATGACGGTTACTCTTAATATTTCATGCACGTAAAAAAATTAGCGTATTGCGGCAAGAATGGAATCCCCACATAGATTCTACACGTGGGGATTATTTACAACTTGTACATTTTTTTGGAACTAGTCAATTGGCCAACAAATTCCATGACATTTGAATTTGGATCCCCAAACTACAGGGCATGACGGATCCTTTTAATATTTCATGCACGTAATAAAATTAGCGTATTGCGGCAAGAATGGAATCCCCACATAGATTCTACATATGGGAATTATTTACAACTTGTACATTTTTTTGAAACTAGTCAATTAGCCAACAAATTCCATGACATTTGAATTTGGATCCCCAAACTATAGGGCATGACGGATCCACATAATATTTCATGCACGTAAAAAAATTAGCGTATTGCGGCAAGAATGGAATCCCCACATAGATTCTACACGTGGGGATTATTTACAACTTGTACATTTTTTTGGAACTAGTCAATTGGCCAACAAATTCCTTGACATTTGAATTTGAATCCCCAAACTATAGGGCATGACGGATCCTTTTAATATTTCATGCACGTAATAAAATTAGCATATTGCGGCAAGAATGGAATCCCCACATGGATTCTATTTGTGGGGATTATTTACAACTTGTACATTTTTTTGAACTAGTCAATTGGCCAACAAATTCCATGACATTTGAATTTGGATCCCCAAACTACAGGGCATGACGGATCCTCTTAATATTTCATGCACGTAAAAAAATTAGCGTATTGCGGCAAGAATGGAATCCCCACATAGATTCTACACGTGGGGATTATTTACAACTTGTACATTTTTTTGGAACTAGTCAATTGGCCAACAAATTCCATGACATTTCAATTTGGATCCCCAAACTATAGGGCATGACGGATCCTTTTAATATTTCATGCACGTAATAAAATTAGCATATTGCGGCAAGCATGGAATCCCCACATGGATTCTACATGTGGGGATTATTTACAACTTGTACATTTTTTTGAACTAGTCAATTGGCCAACAAATTCCATGACATTTGAATTTGGATCCCCAAACTACAGGGCATGACGGATCCTCTTAATATTTCATGCACGTAAAAAAATTAGCGTATTGCGGCAAGAATGGAATCCCCACATAGATTCTACACGTGGGGATTATTTACAACTTGTACATTTTTTTGGAACTAGTCAATTGGCCAACAAATTCCATGACATTTCAATTTGGATCCCCAAACTATAGGGCATGACGGATCCTTTTAATATTTCATGCACGTAATAAAATTAGCATATTGCGGCAAGCATGGAATCCCCACATGGATTCTACATGTGGGGATTATTTACAACTTGTACATTTTTTTGAACTAGTCAATTGACCAACAAATTCCATGACATTTGAATTTGGATCCCCAAACTACAGGGCATGACGGATCCTCTTAATATTTCATGCACGTAAAAAAATTAGCGTATTGCGGCAAGAATGGAATCCCCACATAGATTCTACACGTGGGGATTATTTACAACTTGTACATTTTTTTGGAACTAGTCAATTGGCCAACAAATTCCATGACATTTCAATTTGGATCCCCAAACTACAGGGCATGACGGATCCTCTTAATATTTCATGCACGTAATAAAATTAGCATATTGCGGCAAGCATGGAATCCCCACATGGATTCTACATGTGGGGATTATTTACAACTTGTACATTTTTTTTGAACTAGTCAATTGGCCAACAAATTCCATGACATTTGAATTTGGATCCCCAAACTACAGGGCATGACGGATCCTCTTAATATTTCAGGCACGTAAAAAAATTAGCGTATTGCGGCAAGAATGGAATCCCCACATAGATTCTACACGTGGGGATTATTTACAACTTGTACATTTTTTTGGAACTAGTCAATTGGCCAACAAATTCCATGACAATTGAATTTGGATCCCCAAACTATAGGGCATGACGGATCCTTTTAGTATTTCATACACGTAATAAAATTAGCGTATTGCGGCAAGAATGGAATCCCCACATAGATTCTACATGTGTGGATTATTTACAACTTGTACATTTTTTTGAAACTAGTCAATTGGCCAACAAATTCCATGACATTTGAATTTGGATCCCCAAACTATAGGGCATGACGGATCCACTTAATATTTCACGCATGTAATAAAATTAGCATATTGCGGCAAGAATGGAATCCCCACATAGATTCTACACGTGGGAATTATTTACAACTTGTACATTTTTTTGGAACTAGTCAATTGGCCCACAAATTCCATGACACTTGAATTTGGATCCCCAAACTACAGGGCATGACGGATCCACTTAATATTTCATGCACGTAATAAAATTAGCGTATTGCGGCAAGAATGGAATCCCCACATAGATTCTACATGTGGGAATTATTTACAACTTGTACATTTTTTTGAAACTAGTCAATTAGCCAACAAATTCCATGACATTTGAATTTGGATCCCCAAACTATAGGGCATGACGGATCCACATAATATTTCATGCACGTAAAAAAATTAGCGTATTGCGGCAAGAATGGAATCCCCACATAGATTCTACACGTGGGGATTATTTACAACTTGTACATTTTTTTGGAACTAGTCAATTGGCCAACAAATTCCTTGACATTTGAATTTGAATCCCCAAACTATAGGGCATGACGGATCCTTTTAATATTTCATGCACGTAATAAAATTAGCATATTGCGGCAAGAATGGAATCCCCACATGGATTCTATTTGTGGGGATTATTTACAACTTGTACATTTTTTTGAACTAGTCAATTGGCCAACAAATTCCATGACATTTGAATTTGGATCCCCAAACTACAGGGCATGACGGATCCTCTTAATATTTCATGCACGTAAAAAAATTAGCGTATTGCGGCAAGAATGGAATCCCCACATAGATTCTACACGTGGGGATTATTTACAACTTGTACATTTTTTTGGAACTAGTCAATTGGCCAACAAATTCCATGACATTTCAATTTGGATCCCCAAACTATAGGGCATGACGGATCCTTTTAATATTTCATGCACGTAATAAAATTAGCATATTGCGGCAAGCATGGAATCCCCACATGGATTCTACATGTGGGGATTATTTACAACTTGTACATTTTTTTGAACTAGTCAATTGGCCAACAAATTCCATGACATTTGAATTTGGATCCCCAAACTACAGGGCATGACGGATCCTCTTAATATTTCATGCACGTAAAAAAATTAGCGTATTGCGGCAAGAATGGAATCCCCACATAGATTCTACACGTGGGGATTATTTACAACTTGTACATTTTTTTGGAACTAGTCAATTGGCCAACAAATTCCATGACATTTCAATTTGGATCCCCAAACTATAGGGCATGACGGATCCTTTTAATATTTCATGCACGTAATAAAATTAGCATATTGCGGCAAGCATGGAATCCCCACATGGATTCTACATGTGGGGATTATTTACAACTTGTACATTTTTTTGAACTAGTCAATTGACCAACAAATTCCATGACATTTGAATTTGGATCCCCAAACTACAGGGCATGACGGATCCTCTTAATATTTCATGCACGTAAAAAAATTAGCGTATTGCGGCAAGAATGGAATCCCCACATAGATTCTACACGTGGGGATTATTTACAACTTGTACATTTTTTTGGAACTAGTCAATTGGCCAACAAATTCCATGACATTTCAATTTGGATCCCCAAACTACAGGGCATGACGGATCCTCTTAATATTTCATGCACGTAATAAAATTAGCATATTGCGGCAAGCATGGAATCCCCACATGGATTCTACATGTGGGGATTATTTACAACTTGTACATTTTTTTTGAACTAGTCAATTGGCCAACAAATTCCATGACATTTGAATTTGGATCCCCAAACTACAGGGCATGACGGATCCTCTTAATATTTCAGGCACGTAAAAAAATTAGCGTATTGCGGCAAGAATGGAATCCCCACATAGATTCTACACGTGGGGATTATTTACAACTTGTACATTTTTTTGGAACTAGTCAATTGGCCAACAAATTCCATGACAATTGAATTTGGATCCCCAAACTATAGGGCATGACGGATCCTTTTAGTATTTCATACACGTAATAAAATTAGCGTATTGCGGCAAGAATGGAATCCCCACATAGATTCTACATGTGTGGATTATTTACAACTTGTACATTTTTTTGAAACTAGTCAATTGGCCAACAAATTCCATGACATTTGAATTTGGATCCCCAAACTATAGGGCATGACGGATCCACTTAATATTTCACGCATGTAATAAAATTAGCATATTGCGGCAAGAATGGAATCCCCACATAGATTCTACACGTGGGAATTATTTACAACTTGTACATTTTTTTGGAACTAGTCAATTGGCCCACAAATTCCATGACACTTGAATTTGGATCCCCAAACTACAGGGCATGACGGATCCACTTAATATTTCATGCACGTAATAAAATTAGCGTATTGCGGCAAGAATGGAATCCCCACATAGATTCTACATGTGGGAATTATTTACAACTTGTACATTTTTTTGGAACTAGTCAATTGGCCCACAAATTCCATGACACTTGAATTTGGATCCCCAAACTACAGGGCATGACGGATCCACTTAATATTTCATGCACGTAATAAAATTAGCATATTGCGGCAAGCATGGAATCCCCACATGGATTCTACATGTGGGGATTATTTACAACTTGTACATTTTTTTGGAACTAGTCAATTGGCCAACAAATTCCATGACATTTGAATTTGGATCCCCAAACTATAGGGCATGACGGATCCTTTTAATATTTCATGCACGTAATAAAATTAGCATATTGCGGCAAGCATGGAATCCCCACATGGATTCTACATGTGGGGATTATTTACAACTTGTACATTTTTTTGAACTAGTCAATTGGCCAACAAATTCCATGACATTTGAATTTGGATCCCCAAACTACAGGGCATGACGGATCCTCTTAATATTTCATGCACGTAAAAAAATTAGCGTATTGCGGCAAGAATGGAATCCCCACATAGATTCTACACGTGGGGATTATTTACAACTTGTACATTTTTTTGGAACTAGTCAATTGGCCAACAAATTCCATGACATTTGAATTTGGATCCCCAAACTATAGGGCATGACGGATCCACTTAATATTTCATGCACGTAATAAAATTAGCATATTGCGGCAAGCATGGAATCCCCACATGGATTCTACATGTGGGGATTAATTACAACTTGTACATTTTTTGGAACTAGTCAATTGGCCAACAAATTCCATGACATTTCAATTTGGATCCCCAAACTACAGGGCATGACGGATCCACTTAATATTTCACGCACGTAATAAAATTAGCATATTGCGGCAAGAATGGAATCACCACATAGATTCTACATGTGGGGATTATTTACAACTTGTACACTTTTTTGGACTAGTCAATTGGCCAACAAATTCCATGACATTTCAATTTGGATCCCCAAACTACAGGGCATGACGGATGCTTTTAATATTTCATGCACGTAATAAACTTAGCATATTGCGGCAAGAATAGAATCCCCAAATAGATTCTACATGTGGGAATTATTTACAACTTGTACATTTTTTTGGAACTAGTCAATTGGCCAACAAATTCCATGACATTTGAATTTGGATCCCCAAACTACAGGGCATGACGGATCCTTTTAATATTTCATGCACGTAATAAAATTAGCGTATTGCGGCAAGAATGGAATCCCCACATAGATTCTACATCTGGGAATTATTTACAACTTGTACATTTTTTTGAAACTAGTCAATTAGCCAACAAATTCCATGACATTTGAATTTGGATCCCCAAACTATAGGGCATGACGGATCCACATAATATTTCATGCACGTAAAAAAATTAGCGTACTGCGGCAAGAATGGAATCCCCACATAGATTCTACACGTGGGGATAATTTACAACTTGTACATTTTTTTGGAACTAGTCAATTGGCCAACAAATTCCTTGACATTTGAATTTGGATCCCCAAACTATAGGGCATGACGGATCCTTTTAATATTTCATGCACGTAATAAAACTAGCATATTGCGGCAAGCATGGAATCCCCACATGGATTCTATTTGTGGGGATTATTTACAACTTGTACATTTTTTTGAACTAGTCAATTGGCCAACAAATTCCATGACATTTGAATTTGGATCCCCAAACTACAGGGCATGACGGATCCTCTTAATATTTCATGCATGTAATAAAATTAGCGTATTGCGGCAAGAATGGAATCCCCACATAGATTCTACACGTGGGGATTATTTACAACTTGTACATTTTTTTGGAACTAGTCAATTGGCCAACAAATTCCATGACATTTGAATTTGGATCCCCAAACTACAGGGCATGACGGATCCTTTTAATATTTCATGCACGTAATAAAATTAGCGTATTGCGGCAAGAATGGAATCCCCACATAGATTTTACATATGGGAATTATTTACAACTTGTACATTTTTTTGAAACTAGTCAATTAGCCAACAAATTCCATGACATTTGAATTTGGATCCCCAAACTATAGAGCATGACGGATCCACATAATATTTCATGCACGTAAAAAAATTAGCGTATTGCGGCAAGAATGGAATCCCCACATAGATTCTACACGTGGGGATTATTTACAACTTGTACATTTTTTTGGAACTAGTCAATTGGCCAACAAATTCCTTGACATTTAAATTTGAATCCCCAAACTATAGGGCATGACGGATCCTTTTAATATTTCATGCACGTAATAAAATTAGCATATTGCGGCGAGAATGGAATCCCCACATGGATTCTATTTGTGGGGATTATTTACAACTTGTACATTTTTTTGAACTAGTCAATTGGCCAACAAATTCCATGACATTTGAATTTGGATCCCCAAACTACAGGGCATGACGGATCCTCTTAATATTTCATGCACGTAAAAAAATTAGCGTATTGCGGCAAGAATGGAATCCCCACATAGATTCTACACGTGGGGATTATTTACAACTTGTACATTTCTTTGGAACTAGTCAATTGGCCAACAAATTCCATGACATTTGAATTTGGATCCCCAAACTATAGGGCATGACGGATCCACATAATATTTCATGCACGTAAAAAAATTAGTTTATTGCGGCAAGAATGGAATCCCCACATAGATTCTACACGTGGGGATTATTTACAACTTGTACATTTTTTTGGAACTAGTCAATTGGCCAACAAATTCCTTGACATTTGAATTTGAATCCCCAAACTATAGGGCATGACGGATCCTTTTAATATTTCATGCACGTAATAAAATTAGCATATTGCGGCAAGAATGGAATCCCCACATGGATTCTATTTGTGGGGATTATTTACAACTTGTACATTTTTTTGAACTAGTCAATTGGCCAACAAATTCCATGACATTTGAATTTGGATCCCCAAACTACAGGGCATGACGGATCCTCTTAATATTTCATGCACGTAAAAAAATTAGCGTATTGCGGCAAGAATGGAATCCCCACATAGATTCTACACGTGGGGATTATTTACAACTTGTACATTTTTTTGGAACTAGTCAATTGGCCAACAAATTCCATGACATTTCAATTTGGATCCCCAAACTATAGGGCATGACGGATCCTTTTAATAATTCATGCACGTAATAAAATTAGCATATTGCGGCAAGCATGGAATCCCCACATGGATTCTACATGTGGGGATTATTTACAACTTGTACATTTTTTTGGAACTAGTCAATTGGCCAACAAATTCCATGACATTTGAATTTGGATCCCCAAACTATAGGGCATGACGGATCCTTTTAATATTTCATGCACGTAATAAAATTAGCATATTGCGGCAAGCATGGAATCCCCACATGGATTCTACATGTGGGGATTATTTACAACTTGTACATTTTTTTGGAACTAGTCAATTGGCCAACAAATTCCATGACATTTGAATTTGGATCCCCAAACTACAGGGCATGACGGATGCTTTTAATATTTCATGCACGTAATAAAATTAGCATATTGCGGCAAGAATGGAATCCCCACATAGATTCTACATGTGGGGATTATTTACAACTTGTACATTTTTTTGGAACTAGTCAATTGGCCAACAAATTCCATGACATTTGAATTTGGATCCCCAAACTATAGGGCATGACGGATCCACTTAATATTTCGCGCACGTAATAAAATTAGCATATTGCGGCAAGAATGGAATCCCCACATGGATTCTACATGTGGGGATTATTTACAACTTGTACATTTTTTTGGAACTAGTCAATTGGCCGACAAATTCCATGACATTTCAATTTGGATCCCCAAACTATAGGGCATGACGGATCCACTTAATATTTCACGCACGTAATAAAATTAGCATATTGCGGCAAGAATGGAATCCCCACATAGATTCTACATGTGGGGATAATTTACAACTTGTAAATTTTTTTGGAACTAGTCAATTGGCCAACAAATTCCATGACAATTGAATTTGGATCCCCAAACTACAGGGCATGACGGATCCTTTTAATATTTCATGCACGTAATAAAATTAGCGTATTGCGGCAAGAATGGAATCCCCACATGGATTCTACATGTGGGAATTATTTACAACTTGTACATTTTTTTGGAACTAGTCAATTGGCCAACAAATTCCATGACATTTCAATTTGGATCCCCAAACTATAGGGCATGACGGATCCTTTTAATATTTCATGCACGTAAAAAAACTAGCATATTGCGGCAAGAATGGAATCCCCACATAGATTCTACACGTGGGGATTATTTACAACTTGTACATTTTTTTGGAACTAGTCAATTGGCCAACAAATTCCATGACATTTGAATTTGGATCCCCAAACTATAGGGCATGACGGATCCACTTAATATTTCACGCACGTAATAAAATTAGCATATTGTGGCAAGAATGGAATCCCCACATGGATTCTACATGTGGGGATTATTTACAACTTGTACATTTTTTTGAACTAGTCAATTGGCCAACAAATTCCATGACATTTGAATTTGGATCCCCAAACTACAGGGCATGACGGATCCACTTAATATTTCACGCACGTAATAAAATTAGCATATTGCGGCAAGAATGGAATCACCACATAGATTCTACATGTGTGGATTATTTACAACTTGTACATTTTTTTGGACTAGTCAATTGGCCAACAAATTCCATGACATTTGAATTTGGATCCCCAAACTACAGGGCATAACGGATGCTTTTAATATTTCATGCACGTAATAAACTTAGCATATTGCGGCAAGAATGGAATCCCCAAATAGATTCTACATGTGGGAATTATTTACAACTTGTACATTTTTTTGGAACTAGTCAATTGGCCAACAAATTCCATGACATTTGAATTTGGATCCCCAAACTACAGGGCATGACGGATGCTTTTAATATTTCATGCACGTAATAAAATTAGCATATTGCGGCAAGAATGGAATCCCCACATGGATTCTACATGTGGGGATTATTTACAACTTGTACATTTTTTTGGAACTACTCAATTGGCCAACAAATTCCATGACAATTGAATTTGGATCCCCAAACTACAGGGCATGACGGATTCTTTTAATATATCATGCACGTAATAAAATTAGTGTATTGCGGCAAGAATGGAATCCCCACATAGATTCTACATGTGGGGATTATTTACAACTTGTACATTTTTTTGGAACTAGTCAATTGGCCAACAAATTCCATGACATTTGAATTTGGATCCCCAAACTATAGGGCATGACGGATCCTTTTAATATTTCATGCACGTAATAAAATTAGCATATTGCGGCAAGAATGGAATCCCCACATAGATTCTACACGTGGGGATTATTTACAACTTGTACATTTTTTTGGAACTAGTCAATTGGCCAACAAATTCCATGACATTTCAATTTGGATCCCCAAACTACAGGGCATTACGGATCCTTTTAATATTTCATGCACGTAATAAAATTAGCGTATTGCGGCAAGAATGGAATCCCCACATGGATTCTACATGTGGGGATTATTTACAACTTGTACATTTTTTTGAACTAGTCAATTAGCCAACAAATTCCATGACATTTCAATTTGGATCCCCAAACTACAGGGCATGACGGATCCACTTAATATTTCACGCACGTAATAAAATTAGCATATTGCGGCAAGAATGGAATCCCCACATAGATTCTACATGTGGGGATAATTTACAACTTGTACATTTTTTTGGAACTAGTCAATTGGCCAACAAATTCCATGACAATTGAATTTGGATCCCCAAACTACAGGGCATGACAGATCCTTTTAATATTTCATGCACGTAATAAAATTAGCGTATTGCGGCAAGAATGGAATCCCCACATGGATTCTACATGTGGGGATTATTTACAACTTGTACATTTTTTTGGAACTAGTCAATTGGCCAACAAATTCCATGACAATTGAATTTGGATCCCCAAACTACAAGGCATGACGGATCCTTTTAATATTTCATGCACGTAATAAAATTAGCGTATTGCGGCAAGAATGGAATCCCCACATGGATTCTACATGTGGGAATTATTTACAACTTGTACATTTTTTTGGAACTAGTCAATTGGCCAACAAATTCCATGACATTTGAATTTGGATCCCCAAACTATAGGGCATGACGGATCCTTTTAATATTTCATGCACGTAATAAAATTAGCATATTGCGGCAAGAATGGACTCCCCACATAGATTCTACACGTGGGGATGATTTACAACTTGTACATTTTTTTGGAACTAGTCAACTGGCCAACAAATTCCATGACATTTCAACTTGGATCCCCAAACTACAGGGCATGACGGATCCTTTTAATATTTCATGCACGTAATAAAATTAGCGTATTGCGGCACGAATGGAATCCCTACATCGATTCTACATGTGGGAATTATTTACAACTTGTACATTTTTTTGGAACTAGTCAATTGGCCAACAAATTCCATGACATTTGAATTTGGATCCCCAAACTATAGGGCATGACGGATCCTTTTAATATTTCATGCACGTAATAAAATTAGCATATTGCGGCAAGAATGGAATCCCCACATAGATTCTACACGTGGGGATGATTTACAACTTGTCCATTTTTTTGGAACTAGTCAATTGGCCAACAAATTCCATGACATTTGAATTTGGATCCCCAAACTACAGGGCATGACGGATCCTTTTAATATTTCATGCACGTAATAAAATTAGCGTATTGCGGCAAGAATGGAATCCCCACATGGATTCTACATGTGGGGATTATTTACAACTTGTACATTTTTTTGAACTAGTCAATTAGCCAACAAATTCCATGACATTTCAATTTGGATCCCCAAACTACAGGGCATGACGGATCCTCTTAATATT
Source organism: Antitrichia curtipendula (assembly GCA_951230915.1). Lineage (NCBI taxonomy): Eukaryota > Viridiplantae > Streptophyta > Bryopsida > Hypnales > Leucodontaceae > Antitrichia > Antitrichia curtipendula. Next base: position 21,211,469 of record OX579637.1, on the reverse strand, counting down.
TCATGCACGTAATAAAATTAGCGTATTGCCGCAAGAATGGAATCCCCACATAGATTCTACATTTGGGCACTATTAACAACTTGTACATTTTTTTGGAACGAGTCAGTTGGCCAACAAATTCCATGACATTTCAATTTGGATCCCCAAACTACAGGGCATGACGGATCCTCTTAATATTTCATGCACGTAATAAAATTAGCGTATTGCGGCAAGAATGGAATCCCCACATAGATTCTACATGTGGGGATTATTTACAACTTGTACATTTTTTTGGAACGAGTCAGTTGGCCAACAAATTCCATGACATTTGAATTTGGATCCCCAAACTACAGGGCATGACGGATCCTTTTAATATTTCATGCACGTAATAAAATTAGCATATTGCGGCAAGAATGGAATCCCCACATGGATTCTACATGTGGGGATTATTTACAACTTGTACATTTTTTTAGAACTAGTCAATTGGCCAACAAATTCCATGACATTTGAATTTGGATCCCCAAACTACAGGGCATGACGGATCCTTTTAATATTTCATGCACGTAATAAAATTAGCGTATTGCGGCAAGAATGGAATCCCCACATGGATTCTACATGTGGGAATTATTTACAACTTGTACATTTTTTTGGAACTAGTCAATTGGCCAACAAATTCCATGACATTTGAATTTGGATCCCCAAACTACAGGGCATGACGGATCCTTTTAATATTTCATGCACGTAATAAAATTAGCGTATTGCGGCAAGAATGGAATCCCCACATGGATTCTATTTGTGGGGATTATTTACAACTTGTACATTTTTTTGGAACGAGTCAATTGGCCAACAAATTCCATGACATTTGAATTTGGATCCCCAAACTATAGGGCATGACGGATCCTTTTAATATTTCATGCACGTAATAAAATTAGCATATTGCGGCAAGAATGGAATCCCCACATAGATTCTACACGTGGGGATTATTTACAACTTGTACATTTTTTTGGAACTAGTCAATTGGCCAACAAATTCCATGACATTTCAATTTGGATCCCCAAACTACAGGGCATGACGGATCCTTTTAATATTTCATGCACGTAATAAAATTAGCGTATTGCGGCAAGAATGGAATCCCCACATAGATTCTACATCTGGGCACTATTAACAACTTGTACATTTTTTTGGAACGAGTCAGTTGGCCAACAAATTCCATGACATTTCAATTTGGATCCCCAAACTACAGGGCATGACGGATGCTTTTAATATTTCATGCACGTAATAAACTCAGCATATTGCGGCAAGAATAGAATCCCCAAATAGATTCTACATGTGGGAATTATTTACAACTTGTACATTTTTTTGGACTAGTCAATTGGCCAACAAACTCCATGACATTTCAATTTGGATCCCCAAACTACAAGGCATGACGGATCCTTTTAATATTTCATGCACGTAATAAAATTAGCATATTGCGGCAAGAATGGAATCCCCACATAGATTCTACATGTGGGGATAATTTACAACTTGTACATTTTTTTGGAACTAGTCAATTGGCCAACAAATTCCATGACAATTGAATTTGGATCCCCAAACTATAGGGCATGACGGATCCTTTTAATATTTCATGCACGTAATAAAATTAGCATATTGCGGCAAGAATGGAATCCCCACATAGATTCTACACGTGGGGATTATTTACAACTTGTACATTTTTTTGGAACTAGTCAATTGGCCAACAAATTCCATGACATTTCAATTTGGATCCCCAAACTACAGGGCATGACGGATCCTTTTAATATTTCATGCACGTAATAAAATTAGCATATTGCGGCAAGAATGGAATCCCCACATGGATTCTACATGTGGGGATTATTTACAACTTGTACATTTTTTTGAACTAGTCAATTAACCAACAAATTCCATGACATTTCAATTTGGATCCCCAAACTACAGAGCATGACGGATCCACTTAATATTTCACGCACGTAATAAAATTAGCATATTGCGGCAAGAATGGAATCCCCACATAGATTCTACATGTGGGGATAATTTACAACTTGTACATTTTTTTGGAACTAGTCAATTGGCCAACAAATTCCATGACAATTGAATTTGGATCCCCAAACTACAAGGCATGACGGATCCTTTTAATATTTCATGCACGTAATAAAATTAGCGTATTGCGGCAAGAATGGAATCCCCACATAGATTCTACATGTGGGGATAATTTACAACTTGTACATTTTTTTGGAACTAGTCAATTGGCCAACAAATTCCATGACAATTGAATTTGGATCCCCAAACTACAGGGCATGACGGATCCTTTTAATATTTCATGCACGTAATAAAATTAGCATATTGCGGCAAGAATGGAATCCCCACATGGATTCTACATGTGGGGATTATTTACAACTTGTACATTTTTTTGAACTAGTCAATTAGCCAACAAATTCCATGACATTTCAATTTGGATCCCCAAACTACAGGGCATGACGGATCCACTTAATATTTCACGCACGTAATAAAATTAGCATATTGCGGCAAGAATGGAATCCCCACATAGATTCTACATGTGGGGATAATTTACAACTTGTACATTTTTTTGGAACTAGTCAATTGGCCAACAAATTCCATGACATTTGAATTTGGATCCCTAAACTATAGGGCATGACGGATCCTTTTAATATTTCATGCACGTAATAAAATTAGCATATTGCGGCAAGAATGGACTCCCCACATAGATTCTACACGTGGGGATGATTTACAACTTGTACATTTTTTTGGAACTAGTCAATTGGCCAACAAATTCCATGACATTTCAACTTGGATCCCCAAACTACAGGGCATGACGGATCCTTTTAATATTTCATGCACGTAATAAAATTAGCGTATTGCGGCAAGAATGGAATCCCTACATCGATTCTACATGTGGGGATTATTTACAACTTGTACATTTTTTTGAACTAGTCAATTAGCCAACAAATTCCATGACATTTCAATTTGGATCCCCAAACTACAGGGCATGACGGATCCTCTTAATATTTCATGCACGTAATAAAATTAGCGTATTGCGGCAAGAATGGAATCCCCACATAGATTCTACATTTGGGCACTATTAACAAGTTGTACATTTTTTTGGAACGAGTCAGTTGTCCAACAAATTCCATGACATTTCAATTTGGATCCCCAAACTACAGGGCATGACGGATCCTCTTAATATTTCATGCACGTAATAAAATTAGCGTATTGCGGCAAGAATGGAATCCCCACATAGATTCTACATGTGGGGATTATTTACAACTTGTACATTTTTTTGGAACGAGTCAGTTGGCCAACAAATTCCATGACATTTGAATTTGGATCCCCAAACTACAGGGCATGACGGATCCTTTTAATATTTCATGCACGTAATAAAATTAGCATATTGCGGCAAGAATGGAATCCCCACATGGATTCTACATGTGGGGATTATTTACAACTTGTACATTTTTTTGGAACTAGTCAATTGGCCAACAAATTCCATGACAATTGAATTTGGATCCCCAAACTACAGGGCATGACGGATCCTTTTAATATTTCATGCACGTAATAAAATTAGCGTATTGCGGCAAGAATGGAATCCCCACATGGATTCTACATGTGGGAATTATTTACAACTTGTACATTTTTTTGGAACGAGTCAATTGGCCAACAAATTCCATGACATTTGAATTTGGATCCCCAAACTACAGGGCATGACGGATCCTTTTAATATTTCATGCACGTAATAAAATTAGCATATTGCGGCAAGAATGGAATCTCCACATAGATTCTACACGTGGGGATTATTTACAACTTGTACATTTTTTTGGAACTAGTCAATTGGCCAACAAATTCCATGACATTGGAATTTGGATCCCCTAACTACAGGGCATGACGGATCCTTTTAATATTTCATGCACGTAATAAAATTAGCGTATTGCGGCAAGAATGGAATCCCCACATAGATTCTACATCTGGGCACTATTAACAACTTGTACATTTTTTTGGAACGAGTCAGTTGGCCAACAAATTCCATGACATTTCAATTTGGATCCCCAAACTACAGGGCATGACGGATGCTTTTAATATTTCATGCACGTAATAAACTCAGCATATTGCGGCAAGAATAGAATCCCCAAATAGATTCTACATGTGGGAATTATTTACAACTTGTACATTTTTTTGGACTAGTCAATTGGCCAACAAACTCCATGACATTTCAATTTGGATCCCCAAACTACAGGGCATGACGGATCCTCTTAATATTTCATGCACGTAATAAAATTAGCATATTGCGGCAAGAATGGAATCCCCACATGGATTCTACATGTGGGGATTATTTACAACTTGTACATTTTTTGGAACTAGTCAATTGGCCAACAAATTCCATGACATTTCAATTTGGATCCCCAAACTACAGGGCATGACGGATCGTCTTAATATTTCATGCACGTAATAAAATTAGCGTATTGCGGCAAGAATGGAATTCCCACATAGATTCTACATGTGGGGATTATTTACAACTTGTACATTTTTTGGAACTAGTCAATTGGCCAACAAATTCCATGACATTTGAATTTGGATCCCCAAACTACAGGGCATGACGGATCCACTTAATATTTCACGCATGTAATAAAATTAGCGTATTGCGGCAAGAATGGAATCCCCACATAGATTCTACATATGGGGATTATTTACAACTTGTACATTTTTTTGGAACTAGTCAATTGGCCAACAAATTCCATGACATTTCAATTTGGATCCCCAAACTACAGGGCATGACGGATCCTTTTAATATTTCATGCACGTAATAAAATTAGCATATTGCGGCAAGCATGGAATTCCCACATAGATTCTACATGTGGGGATTATTTACAACTTGTACATTTTTTTGGAACTAGTCAATTGGCCAACAAATTCCATGACATTTGAATTTGGATCCCCAAACTACAGGGCATGACGGATCCTTTTAATATTTCATGCACGTAAAAAAATTAGCGTATTGCGGCAAGCATGGAATCCCCACATAGATTCTACATGTGGGAATTATTTACAACTTGTACATTTTTTTGGAACTAGTCAATTGGCCAACAAATTCCATGACATTTGAATTTGGATCCCCAAACTACAGGGCATGACGGATCCTTTTAATATTTCATGCACGTAAAAAAATTAGCGTATTGCGGCAAGAATGGAATCCCCACATCGATTCTACATGTGGGAATTATTTACAACTTCTACATTTTTTTGGAACGAGTCAATTGGCCAACAAATTCCATGACATTTGAATTTGGATCCCCAAACTACAGGGCATGACGGATCCTTTTAATATTTCATGCACGTAATAAAATTAGCATATTGCGGCAAGAATGGAATCCCCACATAGATTCTACACGTGGGGATTATTTACAACTTGTACATTTTTTTGGAACTAGTCAATTGGCCAACAAATTCCATGACATTGGAATTTGGATCCCCAAACTACAGGGCATGACGGATCCTTTTAATATTTCATGCACGTAATAAAATTAGCGTATTGCGGCAAGAATGGAATCCCCACATAGATTCTACATGTGGGGATTATTTACAACTTGTACATTTTTTGGAACTAGTCAATTGGCCAACAAATTCCATGACATTTGAATTTGGATCCCCAAACTATAGGGCATGACGGATCCACTTAATATTTCACGCATGTAATAAAATTAGCGTATTGCGGCAAGAATGGAATCCCCACATAGATTCTACATATGGGGATTATTTACAACTTGTACATTTTTTTGGAACTAGTCAATTGGCCAACAAATTCCATGACATTTCAATTTGAATCCCCAAACTACAGGGCATGACGGATCCTCTTAATATTTCATGCACGTAATAAAATTAGCATATTGCGGCAAGCATGGAATTCCCACATAGATTCTACATGTGGGGATTATTTACAACTTGTACATTTTTTTGGAACTAGTCAATTGGCCAACAAATTCCATGACATTTGAATTTGGATCCCCAAACTACAGGGCATGACGGATCCTTTTAATATTTCATGCACGTAAAAAAATTAGCGTATTGCGGCAAGCATGGAATCCCCACATAGATTCTACATGTGGGAATTATTTACAACTTGTACATTTTTTTGGAACTAGTCAATTGGCCAACAAATTCCATGACATTTGAATTTGGATCCCCAAACTACAGGGCATGACGGATCCTTTTAATATTTCATGCACGTAAAAAAATTAGCGTATTGCGGCAAGAATGGAATCCCCACATAGATTCTACATATGGGAATTATTTACAACTTCTACATTTTTTTGGAACGAGTCAATTGGCCAACAAATTCCATGACATTTCAATTTGGATCCCCAAACTACAGGGCATGACGGATCCTTTTAATATTTCATGCACGTAATAAAATTAGCATATTGCGGCAAGAATGGAATCCCCACATAGATTCTACACGTGGGGATTATTTACAACTTGTACATTTTTTTGGAACTAGTCAATTGGCCAACAAATTCCATGACATTGGAATTTGGATCCCCAAACTACAGGGCATGACGGATCCTTTTAATATTTCATGCACGTAATAAAATTAGCGTATTGCGGCAAGAATGGAATCCCCACATAGATTCTACATCTGGGCACTATTAACAACTTGTACATTTTTTTGGAACGAGTCAGTTGGCCAACAAATTCCATGACATTTCAATTTGGATCCCCAAACTACAGGGCATGACGGATCCTTTTAATATTTCATGCACGTAATAAACTCAGCATATTGCGGCAAGAATAGAATCCCCAAATAGATTCTACATGTGGGGATTATTTACAACTTGTACATTTTTTTGGAACTAGTCAATTGGCCAACAAATTCCATGACATTTGAATTTGGATCCCCAAACTACAGGGCATGACGGATCCTTTTAATATTTCATGCACGTAAAAAAATTAGCATATTGCGGCAAGAATGGAATCCCCACATAGATTCTACATGTGGGGATTATTTACAACTTGTACATTTTTTTGGAACTAGTCAATTGGCCAACAAATTCCATGACATTTGAATTTGGATCCCCAAACTATAGGGCATGACGGATCCACTTAATATTTCACGCATGTAATAAAATTAGCATATTGCGGCAAGAATGGAATCCCCACATAGATTCTACATATGGGGATTATTTACAACTTGTACAATTTTTGGAACTAGTCAATTGGCCAACAAATTCCATGACATTTCAATTTGGATCCCCAAACTATAGGGCATGACGGATCCTCTTAATATTTCATGCACGTAATAAAATTAGCATATTGCGGCAAGCATGGAATCCCCACATAGATTCTACATGTGGGGATTATTTACAACTTGTACATTTTTATGGAACTAGTCAATTGGCCAACAAATTCCATGACATTTGAATTTGGATCCCCCAACTACAGGGCATGACGGATCCTTTTAATATTTCATGCACGTAAAAAAATTAGCGTATTGCGGCAAGAATGGAATCCCCACATAGATTCTACATGTGGGAATTATTTACAACTTGTACATTTTTTTGGAACTAGTCAATTGGCCAACAAATTCCATGACATTTCAATTTGGATCCCCAAACTATAGGGCATGACGGATCCTTTTAATATTTCATGCACGTAATAAAATTAGCGTATTGCGGCAAGAATGGAATCCCCACATCGATTCTACATGTGGGGATTATTTACAACTTGTACATTTTTTTGAACTAGTCAATTGGCCAACAAATTCCATGACATTTCAATTTGGATCCCCAAACTACAGGGCATGACGGATCCACTTAATATTTCACGCACGTAATAAAATTAGCATATTGCGGCAAGAATGGAATCACCACATAGATTCTACATGTGGGGATTATTTACAACTTGTACATTTTTTTGGAACTAGTCAATTGGCCAACAAATTCCTTGACATTTGAATTTGGATCCCCAAACTACAGGGCATGACGGATCCTTTTAATATTTCATGCACGTAATAAAATTAGCGTATTGCGGCAAGAATGGAATCCCCACATAGATTCTACATGTGGGGATTATTTACAACTTGTACATTTTTTTGGAACTAGTCAATTGGCCAACAAATTCCATGACATTTGAATTTGGATCCCCAAACTATAGGGCATGACGGATCCTTTTAATATTTCATGCACGTAATAAAATTAGCGTATTGCGGCAAGAATGGAATCCCCACATCGATTCTACATGTGGGGATTATTTACAACTTGTACATTTTTTTGAACTAGTCAATTGGCCAACAAATTCCATGACATTTCAATTTGGATCCCCAAACTACAGGGCATGACGGATCCTTTTAATATTTCATGCACGTAATAAAATTAGCGTATTGCGGCAAGAATGGAATCCCCACATAGATTCTACATGTGGGGATTATTTACAACTTGTACATTTTTTTGGAACTAGTCAATTGGCCAACAAATTCCATGACATTTGAATTTGGATCCCCAAACTACAGGGCATGACGGATCCTTTTAATATTTCATGCACGTAATAAAATTAGCGTATTGCGGCAAGAATGGAATCCCCACATAGATTCTACATGTGGGAATTATTTACAACTTGTACATTTTTTTGGAACTAGTCAATTGGCCAACAAATTCCATGACATTTCAATTTGGATCCCCAAACTATAGGGCATGACGGATCCTTTTAATATTTCATGCACGTAATAAAATTAGCGTATTGCGGCAAGAATGGAATCCCCACATCGATTCTACATGTGGGGATTATTTACAACTTGTACATTTTTTTGAACTAGTCAATTGGCCAACAAATTCCATGACATTTCAATTTGGATCCCCAAACTACAGGGCATGACGGATCCACTTAATATTTCACGCACGTAATAAAATTAGCATATTGCGGCAAGAATGGAATCACCACATAGATTCTACATGTGGGGATTATTTACAACTTGTACATTTTTTTGGAACTAGTCAATTGGCCAACAAATTCCTTGACATTTGAATTTGGATCCCCAAACTACAGGGCATGACGGATCCTTTTAATATTTCATGCACGTAATAAAATTAGCGTATTGCGGCAAGAATGGAATCCCCACATAGATTCTACATGTGGGGATTATTTACAACTTGTACATTTTTTTGGAACTAGTCAATTGGCCAACAAATTCCATGACATTTGAATTTGGATCCCCAAACTATAGGGCATGACGGATCCTTTTAATATTTCATGCACGTAATAAAATTAGCGTATTGCGGCAAGAATGGAATCCCCACATCGATTCTACATGTGGGGATTATTTACAACTTGTACATTTTTTTGAACTAGTCAATTGGCCAACAAATTCCATGACATTTCAATTTGGATCCCCAAACTACAGGGCGTGACGGATCCTTTTAATATTTCATGCACGTAATAAAATTAGCGTATTGCGGCAAGAATGGAATCCCCACATAGATTCTACATGTGGGGATTATTTACAACTTGTACATTTTTTTGGAACTAGTCAATTGGCCAACAAATTCCATGACATTTGAATTTGGATCCCCAAACTACAGGGCATGACGGATCCTTTTAATATTTCATGCACGTAATAAAATTAGCGTATTGCGGCAAGAATGGAATCCCCACATCGATTCTACATGTGGGAATTATTTACAACTTGTACATTTTTTTGGAACTAGTCAATTGGCCAACAAATTCCATGACATTTCAATTTGGATCCCCAAACTATAGGGCATGACGGATCCTTTTAATATTTCATGCACGTAATAAAATTAGCGTATTGCGGCAAGAATGGAATCCCCACATCGATTCTACATGTGGGGATTATTTACAACTTGTACATTTTTTTGAACTAGTCAATTGGCCAACAAATTCCATGACATTTCAATTTGGATCCCCAAACTACAGGGCATGACGGATCCACTTAATATTTCACGCACGTAATAAAATTAGCATATTGCGGCAAGAATGGAATCACCACATAGATTCTACATGTGGGGATTATTTACAACTTGTACATTTTTTTGGAACTAGTCAATTGGCCAACAAATTCCTTGACATTTGAATTTGGATCCCCAAACTACAGGGCATGACGGATCCTTTTAATATTTCATGCACGTAATAAAATTAGCGTATTGCGGCAAGAATGGAATCCCCACATAGATTCTACATGTGGGGATTATTTACAACTTGTACATTTTTTTGGAACTAGTCAATTGGCCAACAAATTCCATGACATTTGAATTTGGATCCCCAAACTATAGGGCATGACGGATCCTTTTAATATTTCATGCACGTAATAAAATTAGCGTATTGCGGCAAGAATGGAATCCCCACATCGATTCTACATGTGGGGATTATTTACAACTTGTACATTTTTTTGAACTAGTCAATTGGCCAACAAATTCCATGACATTTCAATTTGGATCCCCAAACTACAGGGCATGACGGATCCTTTTAATATTTCATGCACGTAATAAAATTAGCGTATTGCGGCAAGAATGGAATCCCCACATAGATTCTACATGTGGGGATTATTTACAACTTGTACATTTTTTTGGAACTAGTCAATTGGCCAACAAATTCCATGACATTTGAATTTGGATCCCCAAACTATAGGGCATGACGGATCCTTTTAATATTTCATGCACGTAATAAAATTAGCGTATTGCGGCAAGAATGGAATCCCCACATAGATTCTACATGTGGGGATTATTTACAACTTGTACATTTTTTTCAAACAAGTCAATTGACCAACAAATTCCATGACATTTCAATTTGGATCCCCAAACTATAGGGCATGACGGATCCTTTTAATATTTCATGCACGTAATAAAATTAGCATATTGCGGCAAGAATGGAATCCCCACATAGATTCTACATGTGGGGATTATTTACAACTTGTACATTTTTCTGGAACTAGTCAATTGGCCAACAAATTCCATGACATTTCAATTTGGATCCCCAAACTACAGGGCATGACGGATCCTTTTAATATTTCATGCACGTAAAAAAATTAGCGTATTGCGGCAAGAATGGAATCCCCACATAGATTCTACATGTGGGAATTATTTACAACTTGTACATTTTTTTTGAACTAGTCAATTGGCCAACAAATTCCATGTCATTTGAATTTGGATCCCCAAACTACAGGGCATGACGGATCCTTTTAATATTTCATGCACGTAATAAAATTAGCGTATTGCGGCAACAATGGAATCCCCACATAGATTCTACATGTGGGGATTATTTACAACTTGTACATTTTTTTGGAACTAGTCAATTGGCCAACAAATTCCATGACATTGGAATTTGGATCCCCAAACTATAGGGCATGACGGATCCTTTTAATATTTCATGCACGTAATAAAATTAGCGTATTGCGGCAAGAATGGAATCCCCACATAGATTCTACATGTGGGGATTATTTACAACTTGTACATTTTTTTGACACAAGTCAATTGACCAACAAATTCCATGACATTTGAATTTGGAACCCCAAACTATAGGGCATGACGGATCCTTTTAATATTTCATGCACGTAATAAAATTAGCATATTGCGGCAAGCATGGAATCCCCACATAGATTCTACATGTGGGGATTATTTACAACTTGTACATTTTTTTGGAACTAGTCAATTGGCCAACAAATTCCATGACATTGGAATTTGGATCCCCAAACTATAGGGCATGACGGATCCTTTTAATATTTCATGCACGTAATAAAATTAGCATATTGCGGCAAGCATGGAATCCCCACATAGATTCTACATGTGGGGATTATTTACAACTTGTACATTTTTTTGACACAAGTCAATTGACCAACAAATTCCATGACATTTGAATTTGGAACCCCAAACTATAGGGCATGACGGATCCTTTTAATATTTCATGCACGTAATAAAATTAGCATATTGCGGCAAGCATGGAATCCCCACATAGATTCTACATGTGGGGATTATTTACAACTTGTACATTTTTTTGGAACTAGTCAATTGGCCAACAAATTCCATGACATTTGAATTTGGATCCCCAAACTACAGGGCATGACGGATCCTTTTAATATTTCATGCACGTAATAAAATTAGCGTATTGCGGCAAGAATGGAATCCCCACATAGATTCTACATGTGGGGATTATTTACAACTTGTACATTTTTTTGACACAAGTCAATTGACCAACAAATTCCATGACATTTGAATTTGGAACCCCAAACTATAGGGCATGACGGATCCTTTTAATATTTCATGCACGTAATAAAATTAGCATATTGCGGCAAGCATGGAATCCCCACATAGATTCTACATGTGGGGATTATTTACAACTTGTACATTTTTTTGGAACTAGTCAATTGGCCAACAAATTCCATGACATTTGAATTTGGATCCCCAAACTACAGGGCATGACGGATCCTTTTAATATTTCATGCACGTAATAAAATTAGCGTATTGCGGCAAGAATGGAATCCCCACATAGATTCTACATGTGGGGATTATTTACAACTTGTACATTTTTTTGGAACTAGTCAATTGGCCAACAAATTCCATGACATTTGAATTTGGATCCCCAAACTATAGGGCATGACGGATCCTTTTAATATTTCATGCACGTAATAAAATTAGCGTATTGCGGCAAGAATGGAATCCCCACATCGATTCTACATGTGGGGATTATTTACAACTTGTACATTTTTTTGAACTAGTCAATTGGCCAACAAATTCCATGACATTTCAATTTGGATCCCCAAACTATAGGGCATGACGGATCCTTTTAATATTTCATGCACGTAATAAAATTAGCGTATTGCGGCAAGAATGGAATCCCCACATAGATTCTACATGTGGGGATTATTTACAACTTGTACATTTTTTTGACACAAGTCAATTGACCAACAAATTCCATGACATTTGAATTTGGAACCCCAAACTATAGGGCATGACGGATCCTTTTAATATTTCATGCACGTAATAAAATTAGCATATTGCGGCAAGCATGGAATCCCCACATAGATTCTACATGTGGGGATTATTTACAACTTGTACATTTTTTTGGAACTAGTCAATTGGCCAACAAATTCCATGACATTTGAATTTGGATCCCCAAACTACAGGGCATGACGGATCCTTTTAATATTTCATGCACGTAATAAAATTAGCATATTGCGGCAAGAATGGAATCCCCACATAGATTCTACATGTGGGGATTATTTACAACTTGTACATTTTTTTGGAACTAGTCAATTGGCCAACAAATTCCATGACATTGGAATTTGGATCCCCAAACTACAGGGCATGACGGATCCTTTTAATATTTCATGCACGTAATAAAATTAGCGTATTGCGGCAAGAATGGAATCCCCACATAGATTCTACATCTGGGCACTATTAACAACTTGTACATTTTTTTGGAACGAGTCAGTTGGCCAACAAATTCCATGACATTTCAATTTGGATCCCCAAACTACAGGGCATGACGGATGCTTTTAATATTTCATGCACGTAATAAACTCAGCATATTGCGGCAAGAATAGAATCCCCAAATAGATTCTACATGTGGGGATTATTTACAACTTGTACATTTTTTTGGAACTAGTCAATTGGCCAACAAATTCCATGACATTTGAATTTGGATCCCCAAACTACAGGGCATGACGGATCCTTTTAATATTTCATGCACGTAAAGAAATTAGCATATTGCGGCAAGAATGGAATCCCCACATAGATTCTACATGTGGGGATTATTTACAACTTGTACATTTTTTTGGAACTAGTCAATTGGCCAACAAATTCCATGACATTTGAATTTGGATCCCCAAACTATAGGGCATGACGGATCCACTTAATATTTCACGCATGTAATAAAATTAGCATATTGCGGCAAGAATGGAATCCCCACATAGATTCTACATATGGAGATTATTTACAACTTGTACAATTTTTGGAACTAGTCAATTGGCCAACAAATTCCATGACATTTCAATTTGGATCCCCAAACTATAGGGCATGACGGATCCTCTTAATATTTCATGCACGTAATAAAATTAGCATATTGCGGCAAGCATGGAATCCCCACATAGATTCTACATGTGGGGATTATTTACAACTTGTACATTTTTATGGAACTAGTCAATTGGCCAACAAATTCCATGACATTTGAATTTGGATCCCCCAACTACAGGGCATGACGGATCCTTTTAATATTTCATGCACGTAATAAAATTAGCGTATTGCGGCAAGAATGGAATCCCCACATCGATTCTACATGTGGGAATTATTTACAACTTGTACATTTTTTTGGAACTAGTCAATTGGCCAACAAATTCCATGACATTTCAATTTGGATCCCCAAACTATAGGGCATGACGGATCCTTTTAATATTTCATGCACGTAATAAAATTAGCGTATTGCGGCAAGAATGGAATCCCCACATCGATTCTACATGTGGGGATTATTTACAACTTGTACATTTTTTTGGAACTAGTCAATTGGCCAACAAATTCCATGACATTTCAATTTGGATCCCCAAACTATAGGGCATGACGGATCCTTTTAATATTTCATGCACGTAATAAAATTAGCGTATTGCGGCAAGAATGGAATCCCCACATCGATTCTACATGTGGGAATTATTTACAACTTGTACATTTTTTTGGAACTAGTCAATTGGCCAACAAATTCCATGACATTTCAATTTGGAACCCCAAACTATAGGGCATGACGGATCCTTTTAATATTTCATGCACGTAATAAAATTAGCATATTGCGGCAAGCATGGAATCCCCACATAGATTCTACATGTGGGGATTATTTACAACTTGTACATTTTTTTGGAACTAGTCAATTGGCCAACAAATTCCATGACATTTGAATTTGGATCCCCAAACTACAGGGCATGACGGATCCTTTTAATATTTCATGCACGTAATAAAATTAGCGTATTGCGGCAAGAATGGAATCCCCACATAGATTCTACATGTGGGGATTATTTACAACTTGTACATTTTTTTGGAACTAGTCAATTGGCCAACAAATTCCATGACATTTGAATTTGGATCCCCAAACTATAGGGCATGACGGATCCTTTTAATATTTCATGCACGTAATAAAATTAGCGTATTGCGGCAAGAATGGAATCCCCACATCGATTCTACATGTGGGGATTATTTACAACTTGTACATTTTTTTGAACTAGTCAATTGGCCAACAAATTCCATGACATTTCAATTTGGATCCCCAAACTACAGGGCATGACGGATCCTTTTAATATTTCATGCACGTAATAAAATTAGCATATTGCGGCAAGCATGGAATCCCCACATAGATTCTACATGTGGGGATTATTTACAACTTGTACATTTTTTTGACACAAGTCAATTGACCAACAAATTCCATGACATTTGAATTTGGAACCCCAAACTATAGGGCATGACGGATCCTTTTAATATTTCATGCACGTAATAAAATTAGCATATTGCGGCAAGCATGGAATCCCCACATAGATTCTACATGTGGGGATTATTTACAACTTGTACATTTTTTTGGAACTAGTCAATTGGCCAACAAATTCCATGACATTTGAATTTGGATCCCCAAACTACAGGGCATGACGGATCCTTTTAATATTTCATGCACGTAATAAAATTAGCGTATTGCGGCAAGAATGGAATCCCCACATAGATTCTACATGTGGGGATTATTTACAACTTGTACATTTTTTTGACACAAGTCAATTGACCAACAAATTCCATGACATTTGAATTTGGAACCCCAAACTATAGGGCATGACGGATCCTTTTAATATTTCATGCACGTAATAAAATTAGCATATTGCGGCAAGCATGGAATCCCCACATAGATTCTACATGTGGGGATTATTTACAACTTGTACATTTTTTTGGAACTAGTCAATTGGCCAACAAATTCCATGACATTTGAATTTGGATCCCCAAACTACAGGGCATGACGGATCCTTTTAATATTTCATGCACGTAATAAAATTAGCGTATTGCGGCAAGAATGGAATCCCCACATAGATTCTACATGTGGGGATTATTTACAACTTGTACATTTTTTTGGAACTAGTCAATTGGCCAACAAATTCCATGACATTTGAATTTGGATCCCCAAACTATAGGGCATGACGGATCCTTTTAATATTTCATGCACGTAATAAAATTAGCGTATTGCGGCAAGAATGGAATCCCCACATCGATTCTACATGTGGGGATTATTTACAACTTGTACATTTTTTTGAACTAGTCAATTGGCCAACAAATTCCATGACATTTCAATTTGGATCCCCAAACTATAGGGCATGACGGATCCTTTTAATATTTCATGCACGTAATAAAATTAGCGTATTGCGGCAAGAATGGAATCCCCACATAGATTCTACATGTGGGGATTATTTACAACTTGTACATTTTTTTGACACAAGTCAATTGACCAATAAAATTCCATGACATTTGAATTTGGAACCCCAAACTATAGGGCATGACGGATCCTTTTAATATTTCATGCACGTAATAAAATTAGCATATTGCGGCAAGCATGGAATCCCCACATAGATTCTACATGTGGGGATTATTTACAACTTGTACATTTTTTTGGAACTAGTCAATTGGCCAACAAATTCCATGACATTTGAATTTGGATCCCCAAACTACAGGGCATGACGGATCCTTTTAATATTTCATGCACGTAATAAAATTAGCATATTGCGGCAAGAATGGAATCCCCACATAGATTCTACATGTGGGGATTATTTACAACTTGTACATTTTTTTGGAACTAGTCAATTGGCCAACAAATTCCATGACATTGGAATTTGGATCCCCAAACTACAGGGCATGACGGATCCTTTTAATATTTCATGCACGTAATAAAATTAGCGTATTGCGGCAAGAATGGAATCCCCACATAGATTCTACATCTGGGCACTATTAACAACTTGTACATTTTTTTGGAACGAGTCAGTTGGCCAACAAATTCCATGACATTTCAATTTGGATCCCCAAACTACAGGGCATGACGGATGCTTTTAATATTTCATGCACGTAATAAACTCAGCATATTGCGGCAAGAATAGAATCCCCAAATAGATTCTACATGTGGGGATTATTTACAACTTGTACATTTTTTTGGAACTAGTCAATTGGCCAACAAATTCCATGACATTTGAATTTGGATCCCCAAACTACAGGGCATGACGGATCCTTTTAATATTTCATGCACGTAAAGAAATTAGCATATTGCGGCAAGAATGGAATCCCCACATAGATTCTACATGTGGGGATTATTTACAACTTGTACATTTTTTTGGAACTAGTCAATTGGCCAACAAATTCCATGACATTTGAATTTGGATCCCCAAACTATAGGGCATGACGGATCCACTTAATATTTCACGCATGTAATAAAATTAGCATATTGCGGCAAGAATGGAATCCCCACATAGATTCTACATATGGAGATTATTTACAACTTGTACAATTTTTGGAACTAGTCAATTGGCCAACAAATTCCATGACATTTCAATTTGGATCCCCAAACTATAGGGCATGACGGATCCTCTTAATATTTCATGCACGTAATAAAATTAGCATATTGCGGCAAGCATGGAATCCCCACATAGATTCTACATGTGGGGATTATTTACAACTTGTACATTTTTATGGAACTAGTCAATTGGCCAACAAATTCCATGACATTTGAATTTGGATCCCCCAACTACAGGGCATGACGGATCCTTTTAATATTTCATGCACGTAATAAAATTAGCGTATTGCGGCAAGAATGGAATCCCCACATCGATTCTACATGTGGGAATTATTTACAACTTGTACATTTTTTTGGAACTAGTCAATTGGCCAACAAATTCCATGACATTTCAATTTGGATCCCCAAACTATAGGGCATGACGGATCCTTTTAATATTTCATGCACGTAATAAAATTAGCGTATTGCGGCAAGAATGGAATCCCCACATCGATTCTACATGTGGGGATTATTTACAACTTGTACATTTTTTTGAACTAGTCAATTGGCCAACAAATTCCATGACATTTCAATTTGGATCCCCAAACTACAGGGCATGACGGATCCACTTAATATTTCACGCACGTAATAAAATTAGCATATTGCGGCAAGAATGGAATCACCACATAGATTCTACATGTGGGGATTATTTACAACTTGTACATTTTTTTGGAACTAGTCAATTGGCCAACAAATTCCTTGACATTTGAATTTGGATCCCCAAACTACAGGGCATGACGGATCCTTTTAATATTTCATGCACGTAATAAAATTAGCGTATTGCGGCAAGAATGGAATCCCCACATAGATTCTACATGTGGGGATTATTTACAACTTGTACATTTTTTTGGAACTAGTCAATTGGCCAACAAATTCCATGACATTTGAATTTGGATCCCCAAACTATAGGGCATGACGGATCCTTTTAATATTTCATGCACGTAATAAAATTAGCGTATTGCGGCAAGAATGGAATCACCACATCGATTCTACATGTGGGGATTATTTACAACTTGTACATTTTTTTGAACTAGTCAATTGGCCAACAAATTCCATGACATTTCAATTTGGATCCCCAAACTACAGGGCATGACGGATCCTTTTAATATTTCATGCACGTAATAAAATTAGCGTATTGCGGCAAGAATGGAATCCCCACATGGATTCTACATGTGGGGATTATTTACAACTTGTACATTTTTTTGGAACTAGTCAATTGGCCAACAAATTCCATGACATTTGAATTTGGATCCCCAAACTATAGGGCATGACGGATCCTTTTAATATTTCATGCACGTAATAAAATTAGCGTATTGCGGCAAGAATGGAATCCCCACATAGATTCTACATGTGGGGATTATTTACAACTTGTACATTTTTTTCAAACAAGTCAATTGACCAACAAATTCCATGACATTTCAATTTGGATCCCCAAACTATAGGGCATGACGGATCCTTTTAATATTTCATGCACGTAATAAAATTAGCGTATTGCGGCAAGAATGGAATCCCCACATAGATTCTACATGTGGGGATTATTTACAACTTGTACATTTTTTTGGAACTAGTCAATTGGCCAACAAATTCCATGACATTTCAATTTGGATCCCCAAACTATAGGGCATGACGGATCCACTTAATATTTCACGCATGTAATAAAATTAGCATATTGCGGCAAGAATGGAATCCCCACATAGATTCTACATATGGAGATTATTTACAACTTGTACAATTTTTGGAACTAGTCAATTGGCCAACAAATTCCATGACATTTCAATTTGGATCCCCAAACTATAGGGCATGACGGATCCTCTTAATATTTCATGCACGTAATAAAATTAGCATATTGCGGCAAGCATGGAATCCCCACATAGATTCTACATGTGGGGATTATTTACAACTTGTACATTTTTATGGAACTAGTCAATTGGCCAACAAATTCCATGACATTTGAATTTGGATCCCCCAACTACAGGGCATGACGGATCCTTTTAATATTTCATGCACGTAATAAAATTAGCGTATTGCGGCAAGAATGGAATCCCCACATCGATTCTACATGTGGGAATTATTTACAACTTGTACATTTTTTTGGAACTAGTCAATTGGCCAACAAATTCCATGACATTTCAATTTGGATCCCCAAACTATAGGGCATGACGGATCCTTTTAATATTTCATGCACGTAATAAAATTAGCGTATTGCGGCAAGAATGGAATCCCCACATCGATTCTACATGTGGGGATTATTTACAACTTGTACATTTTTTTGAACTAGTCAATTGGCCAACAAATTCCATGACATTTCAATTTGGATCCCCAAACTACAGGGCATGACGGATCCACTTAATATTTCACGCACGTAATAAAATTAGCATATTGCGGCAAGAATGGAATCACCACATAGATTCTACATGTGGGGATTATTTACAACTTGTACATTTTTTTGGAACTAGTCAATTGGCCAACAAATTCCTTGACATTTGAATTTGGATCCCCAAACTACAGGGCATGACGGATCCTTTTAATATTTCATGCACGTAATAAAATTAGCGTATTGCGGCAAGAATGGAATCCCCACATAGATTCTACATGTGGGGATTATTTACAACTTGTACATTTTTTTGGAACTAGTCAATTGGCCAACAAATTCCATGACATTTGAATTTGGATCCCCAAACTATAGGGCATGACGGATCCTTTTAATATTTCATGCACGTAATAAAATTAGCGTATTGCGGCAAGAATGGAATCCCCACATCGATTCTACATGTGGGGATTATTTACAACTTGTACATTTTTTTGAACTAGTCAATTGGCCAACAAATTCCATGACATTTCAATTTGGATCCCCAAACTACAGGGCATGACGGATCCTTTTAATATTTCATGCACGTAATAAAATTAGCGTATTGCGGCAAGAATGGAATCCCCACATGGATTCTACATGTGGGGATTATTTACAACTTGTACATTTTTTTGGAACTAGTCAATTGGCCAACAAATTCCATGACATTTGAATTTGGATCCCCAAACTATAGGGCATGACGGATCCTTTTAATATTTCATGCACGTAATAAAATTAGCGTATTGCGGCAAGAATGGAATCCCCACATAGATTCTACATGTGGGGATTATTTACAACTTGTACATTTTTTTCAAACAAGTCAATTGACCAACAAATTCCATGACATTTCAATTTGGATCCCCAAACTATAGGGCATGACGGATCCTTTTAATATTTCATGCACGTAATAAAATTAGCATATTGCGGCAAGAATGGAATCCCCACATAGATTCTACATGTGGGGATTATTTACAACTTGTACATTTTTCTGGAACTAGTCAATTGGCCAACAAATTCCATGACATTTCAATTTGGATCCCCAAACTACAGGGCATGACGGATCCTTTTAATATTTCATGCACGTAAAAAAATTAGCGTATTGCGGCAAGAATGGAATCCCCACATAGATTCTACATGTGGGAATTATTTACAACTTGTACATTTTTTTTGAACTAGTCAATTGGCCAACAAATTCCATGTCATTTGAATTTGGATCCCCAAACTACAGGGCATGACGGATCCTTTTAATATTTCATGCACGTAATAAAATTAGCGTATTGCGGCAACAATGGAATCCCCACATAGATTCTACATGTGGGGATTATTTACAACTTGTACATTTTTTTGGAACTAGTCAATTGGCCAACAAATTCCATGACATTGGAATTTGGATCCCCAAACTATAGGGCATGACGGATCCTTTTAATATTTCATGCACGTAATAAAATTAGCGTATTGCGGCAAGAATGGAATCCCCACATAGATTCTACATGTGGGGATTATTTACAACTTGTACATTTTTTTGACACAAGTCAATTGACCAACAAATTCCATGACATTTGAATTTGGAACCCCAAACTATAGGGCATGACGGATCCTTTTAATATTTCATGCACGTAATAAAATTAGCATATTGCGGCAAGCATGGAATCCCCACATAGATTCTACATGTGGGGATTATTTACAACTTGTACATTTTTTTGGAACTAGTCAATTGGCCAACAAATTCCATGACATTTGAATTTGGATCCCCAAACTACAGGGCATGACGGATCCTTTTAATATTTCATGCACGTAATAAAATTAGCATATTGCGGCAAGAATGGAATCCCCACATAGATTCTACATGTGGGGATTATTTACAACTTGTACATTTTTTTGGAACTAGTCAATTGGCCAACAAATTCCATGACATTGGAATTTGGATCCCCAAACTACAGGGCATGACGGATCCTTTTAATATTTCATGCACGTAATAAAATTAGCGTATTGCGGCAAGAATGGAATCCCCACATAGATTCTACATCTGGGCACTATTAACAACTTGTACATTTTTTTGGAACGAGTCAGTTGGCCAACAAATTCCATGACATTTCAATTTGGATCCCCAAACTACAGGGCATGACGGATGCTTTTAATATTTCATGCACGTAATAAACTCAGCATATTGCGGCAAGAATAGAATCCCCAAATAGATTCTACATGTGGGGATTATTTACAACTTGTACATTTTTTTGGAACTAGTCAATTGGCCAACAAATTCCATGACATTTGAATTTGGATCCCCAAACTACAGGGCATGACGGATCCTTTTAATATTTCATGCACGTAAAGAAATTAGCATATTGCGGCAAGAATGGAATCCCCACATAGATTCTACATGTGGGGATTATTTACAACTTGTACATTTTTTTTGAACTAGTCAATTGGCCAACAAATTCCATGACATTTGAATTTGGATCCCCAAACTATAGGGCATGACGGATCCACTTAATATTTCACGCATGTAATAAAATTAGCATATTGCGGCAAGAATGGAATCCCCACATAGATTCTACATATGGAGATTATTTACAACTTGTACAATTTTTGGAACTAGTCAATTGGCCAACAAATTCCATGACATTTCAATTTGGATCCCCAAACTATAGGGCATGACGGATCCTCTTAATATTTCATGCACGTAATAAAATTAGCATATTGCGGCAAGCATGGAATCCCCACATAGATTCTACATGTGGGGATTATTTACAACTTGTACATTTTTATGGAACTAGTCAATTGGCCAACAAATTCCATGACATTTGAATTTGGATCCCCCAACTACAGGGCATGACGGATCCTTTTAATATTTCATGCACGTAATAAAATTAGCGTATTGCGGCAAGAATGGAATCCCCACATCGATTCTACATGTGGGAATTATTTACAACTTGTACATTTTTTTGGAACTAGTCAATTGGCCAACAAATTCCATGACATTTCAATTTGGATCCCCAAACTATAGGGCATGACGGATCCTTTTAATATTTCATGCACGTAATAAAATTAGCGTATTGCGGCAAGAATGGAATCCCCACATCGATTCTACATGTGGGGATTATTTACAACTTGTACATTTTTTTGAACTAGTCAATTGGCCAACAAATTCCATGACATTTCAATTTGGATCCCCAAACTACAGGGCATGACGGATCCACTTAATATTTCACGCACGTAATAAAATTAGCATATTGCGGCAAGAATGGAATCACCACATAGATTCTACATGTGGGGATTATTTACAACTTGTACATTTTTTTGGAACTAGTCAACTCGCCAACAAATTCCTTGACATTTGAATTTGGATCCCCAAACTACAGGGCATGACGGATCCTTTTAATATTTCATGCACGTAATAAAATTAGCGTATTGCGGCAAGAATGGAATCCCCACATAGATTCTACATGTGGGGATTATTTACAACTTGTACATTTTTTTGGAACTAGTCAATTGGCCAACAAATTCCATGACATTTGAATTTGGATCCCCAAACTATAGGGCATGACGGATCCTTTTAATATTTCATGCACGTAATAAAATTAGCGTATTGCGGCAAGCATGGAATCCCCACATCGATTCTACATGTGGGGATTATTTACAACTTGTACATTTTTTTGAACTAGTCAATTGGCCAACAAATTCCATGACATTTCAATTTGGATCCCCAAACTACAGGGCATGACGGATCCTTTTAATATTTCATGCACGTAATAAAATTAGCGTATTGCGGCAAGAATGGAATCCCCACATAGATTCTACATGTGGGGATTATTTACAACTTGTACATATTTTTGGAACTAGTCAATTGTCCAACAAATTCCATGACATTTGAATTTGGATCCCCAAACTATAGGGCATGACGGATCCTTTTAATATTTCATGCACAAAATAAAATTAGCGTATTGCGGCAAGAATGGAATCCCCACATAGATTCTACATGTGGGGATTATTTACAACTTGTACATTTTTTTCAAACAAGTCAATTGACCAACAAATTCCATGACATTTCAATTTGGATCCCCAAACTATAGGGCATGACGGATCCTTTTAATATTTCATGCACGTAATAAAATTAGCATATTGCGGCAAGAATGGAATCCCCACATAGATTCTACATGTGGGGATTATTTACAACTTGTACATTTTTCTGGAACTAGTCAATTGGCCAACAAATTCCATGACATTTCAATTTGGATCCCCAAACTACAGGGCATGACGGATCCTTTTAATATTTCATGCACGTAAAAAAATTAGCGTATTGCGGCAAGAATGGAATCCCCACATAGATTCTACATGTGGGAATTATTTACAACTTGTACATTTTTTTGGAACTAGTCAATTGGCCAACAAATTCCATGACATTTGAATTTGGATCCCCAAACTACAGGGCATGACGGATCCTTTTAATATTTCATGCACGTAATAAAATTAGCGTATTGCGGCAAGAATGGAATCCCCACATCGATTCTACATGTGGGGATTATTTACAACTTGTACATTTTTTGGAACTAGTCAATTGGCCAACAAATTCCATGACATTTCAATTTGGATCCCCAAACTACAGGGCATGACGGATCCACTTAATATTTCACGCACGTAATAAAATTAGCATATTGCGGCAAGAATGGAATCACCACATAGATTCTACATGTGGGAATTATTTACAACTTGTACATTTTTTTGGAACTAGTCAATTGGCCAACAAATTCCATGTCATTTGAATTTGGATCCCCAAACTACAGGGCATAACGGATCCTTTGAATATTTCATGCACGTAATAAAATTAGCGTATTGCGGCAAGAATGGAATCCCCACATAGATTCTACATGTGGGGATTATTTACAACTTGTACATTTTTTTTGAACTAGTCAATTGGCCACAAATTCCATGACATTTGAATTTGGATCCCCAAACTATAGGGCATGACGGATCCTTTTAATATTTCATGCACGTAATAAAATTAGCGTATTGCGGCAAGAATGGAATCCCCACATAGATTCTACATGTGGGGATTATTTACAACTTGTACATTTTTTTGAAACAAGTCAATTGACCAACAAATTCCATGACATTTGAATTTGGATCCCCCAACTACAGGGCATGACGGATCCTTTTAATATTTCATGCACGTAATAAAATTAGCGTATTGCGGCAAGAATGGAATCCCCACATCGATTCTACATGTGGGAATTATTTACAACTTGTACATTTTTTTGGAACTAGTCAATTGGCCAACAAATTCCATGACATTTCAATTTGGATCCCCAAACTATAGGGCATGACGGATCCTTTTAATATTTCATGCACGTAATAAAATTAGCGTATTGCGGCAAGAATGGAATCCCCACATCGATTCTACATGTGGGGATTATTTACAACTTGTACATTTTTTTGAACTAGTCAATTGGCCAACAAATTCCATGACATTTCAATTTGGATCCCCAAACTACAGGGCATGACGGATCCACTTAATATTTCACGCACGTAATAAAATTAGCATATTGCGGCAAGAATGGAATCACCACATAGATTCTACATGTGGGGATTATTTACAACTTGTACATTTTTTTGGAACTAGTCAACTCGCCAACAAATTCCTTGACATTTGAATTTGGATCCCCAAACTACAGGGCATGACGGATCCTTTTAATATTTCATGCACGTAATAAAATTAGCGTATTGCGGCAAGAATGGAATCCCCACATAGATTCTACATGTGGGGATTATTTACAACTTGTACATTTTTTTGGAACTAGTCAATTGGCCAACAAATTCCATGACATTTGAATTTGGATCCCCAAACTATAGGGCATGACGGATCCTTTTAATATTTCATGCACGTAATAAAATTAGCGTATTGCGGCAAGCATGGAATCCCCACATCGATTCTACATGTGGGGATTATTTACAACTTGTACATTTTTTTGAACTAGTCAATTGGCCAACAAATTCCATGACATTTCAATTTGGATCCCCAAACTACAGGGCATGACGGATCCTTTTAATATTTCATGCACGTAATAAAATTAGCGTATTGCGGCAAGAATGGAATCCCCACATAGATTCTACATGTGGGGATTATTTACAACTTGTACATATTTTTGGAACTAGTCAATTGTCCAACAAATTCCATGACATTTGAATTTGGATCCCCAAACTATAGGGCATGACGGATCCTTTTAATATTTCATGCACAAAATAAAATTAGCGTATTGCGGCAAGAATGGAATCCCCACATAGATTCTACATGTGGGGATTATTTACAACTTGTACATTTTTTTCAAACAAGTCAATTGACCAACAAATTCCATGACATTTCAATTTGGATCCCCAAACTATAGGGCATGACGGATCCTTTTAATATTTCATGCACGTAATAAAATTAGCATATTGCGGCAAGAATGGAATCCCCACATAGATTCTACATGTGGGGATTATTTACAACTTGTACATTTTTCTGGAACTAGTCAATTGGCCAACAAATTCCATGACATTTCAATTTGGATCCCCAAACTACAGGGCATGACGGATCCTTTTAATATTTCATGCACGTAAAAAAATTAGCGTATTGCGGCAAGAATGGAATCCCCACATAGATTCTACATGTGGGAATTATTTACAACTTGTACATTTTTTTGGAACTAGTCAATTGGCCAACAAATTCCATGACATTTGAATTTGGATCCCCAAACTACAGGGCATGACGGATCCTTTTAATATTTCATGCACGTAATAAAATTAGCGTATTGCGGCAAGAATGGAATCCCCACATCGATTCTACATGTGGGGATTATTTACAACTTGTACATTTTTTGGAACTAGTCAATTGGCCAACAAATTCCATGACATTTCAATTTGGATCCCCAAACTACAGGGCATGACGGATCCACTTAATATTTCACGCACGTAATAAAATTAGCATATTGCGGCAAGAATGGAATCACCACATAGATTCTACATGTGGGAATTATTTACAACTTGTACATTTTTTTGGAACTAGTCAATTGGCCAACAAATTCCATGTCATTTGAATTTGGATCCCCAAACTACAGGGCATAACGGATCCTTTGAATATTTCATGCACGTAATAAAATTAGCGTATTGCGGCAAGAATGGAATCCCCACATAGATTCTACATGTGGGGATTATTTACAACTTGTACATTTTTTTTGAACTAGTCAATTGGCCACAAATTCCATGACATTTGAATTTGGATCCCCAAACTATAGGGCATGACGGATCCTTTTAATATTTCATGCACGTAATAAAATTAGCGTATTGCGGCAAGAATGGAATCCCCACATAGATTCTACATGTGGGGATTATTTACAACTTGTACATTTTTTTGAAACAAGTCAATTGACCAACAAATTCCATGACATTTGAATTTGGAACCCCAAACTATAGGGCATGACGGATCCTTTTAATATTTCATGCACGTAATAAAATTAGCATATTGCGGCAAGCATGGAATCCCCACATAGATTCTACATGTGGGGATTATTTACAACTTGTACATTTTTCTGGAACTAGTCAATTGGCCAACAAATTCCATGACATTTGAATTTGGATCCCCAAACTATAGGGCATGACGGATCCTTTTAATATTTCATGCAGGTAATAAAATTAGCATATTGCGGCAAGAATGGAATCCCCACATAGATTCTACATGTGGGGATTATTTACAACTTGTACATTTTTTTGGAACTAGTCAATTGGCCAACAAATTCCATGACATTTGAATTTGGATCCCCAAACTATAGGGCATGACGGATCCTTTTAATATTTCATGCACGTAATAAAATTAGCATATTGCGGCAAGCATGGAATCCCCACATGGATTCTACATGTGGGGATTATTTACAACTTGTACATATTTTTGAACTAGTCAACTCGCCAACAAACTCCATGACATCTGAATTTGGATCCCCAAACTACAGGGCATGACGGATCCTCTTAATATTTCACGCACGTAATAAAATTAGCATATTGCGGCAACAATGGAATCCCCACATAGATTCTACATGTGGGGATTATTTACAACTTGTACATTTTTTTGAACTAGTCAATTGGCCAACAAATTCCATGACATTTCAATTTGGATCCCCAAACTACAGGGCATGACGGATCCTTTTAATATTTCATGCACGTAAAAAAATTAGCGTATTGCGGCAAGAATGGAATCCCCACATAGATTCTACATGTGGGAATTATTTACAACTTGTACATTTTTTTGGAACTAGTCAATTGGCCAACAAATTCCATGACAATTGAATTTGGATCCCCAAACTATAGGGCATGACGGATCCTTTTAATATTTCATGCACGTAAAAAAATTAGCGTATTGCGGCAAGAATGGAATCCCCACATAGATTCTACATGTGGGGATTATTTACAACTTGTACATTTTTCTGGAACTAGTCAATTGGCCAACAAATTCCATGACATTTGAATTTGGATCCCCAAACTATAGGGCATGACGGATCCTTTTAATATTTCATGCACGTAATAAAATTAGCGTATTGCGGCAAGAATGGAATCCCCACATAGATTCTACATGTGGGGATAATTTACAACTTGTACATTTTTTTGAACTAGTCAATTGGCCAACAAATTCCATGACATTTCAATTTGGATCCCCAAACTACAGGGCATGACGGATCCTTTTAATATTTCATGCACGTAAAAAAATTAGCGTATTGCGGCAAGAATGGAATCCCCACATAGATTCTACATGTGGGAATTATTTACAACTTGTACATTTTTTTTGAACTAGTCAATTGGCCAACAAATTCCATGACATTTGAATTTGGATCCCCAAAGTACAGGGCCTGACGGATCCTTTTAATATTTCATGCACGTAATAAAATTAGCATATTGCGGCAAGCATGGAATCCCCACATAGATTCTACATGTGGGGATTATTTACAACTTGTACATTTTTCTGGAACTAGTCAATTGGCCAACAAATTCCATGACATTTGAATTTGGATCCCCAAACTACAGGGCATGACGGATCCTTTTAGCATTTCATGCACGTAATAAAATTAGCGTATTGCGGCAAGAATGGAATCCCCACATAGATTCTACATGTGGGGATTATTTACAACTTGTACATTTTTTTGGAACTAGTCAATTGGCCAACAAATTCCATAACATTTGAATTTGGATCCCCAAACTATAGGGCATGACGGATCCTTTTAATATTTCATGCACTTAATAAAATTAGCATATTGCGGCAAGCATGGAATCCCCACATGGATTCTACATGTGGGGATTATTTACAACTTGTACATTTTTTTGGAACTAGTCAATTGGCCAACAAATTCCATGACATTGGAATTTGGATCCCCAAACTATAGGGCATGACGGATCCTTTTAATATTTCATGCACG
Source organism: Antitrichia curtipendula (assembly GCA_951230915.1). Taxonomy (NCBI): domain Eukaryota; kingdom Viridiplantae; phylum Streptophyta; class Bryopsida; order Hypnales; family Leucodontaceae; genus Antitrichia; species Antitrichia curtipendula. Next base: position 21,182,126 of record OX579637.1, on the reverse strand, counting down.
TAATAAAATTAGCGTATTGCGGCAAGAATGGAATCCCCACATAGATTCTACATGTGGGGATTATTTACAACTTGTACATTTTTTTGACACAAGTCAATTGGCCAACAAATTCCATGACATTTGAATTTGGAACCCCAAACTATAGGGCATGACGGATCCTTTTAATATTTCATGCACGTAATAAAATTAGCATATTGCGGCAAGCATGGAATCCCCACATAGATTCTACATGTGGGGATTATTTACAACTTGTACATTTTTTTGGAACTAGTCAATTGGCCAACAAATTCCATGACATTTGAATTTGGATCCCCAAACTACAGGGCATGACGGATCCTTTTAATATTTCATGCACGTAATAAAATTAGCATATTGCGGCAAGAATGGAATCCCCACATAGATTCTACATGTGGGGATTATTTACAACTTGTACATTTTTTTGGAACTAGTCAATTGGCCAACAAATTCCATGACATTGGAATTTGGATCCCCAAACTACAGGGCATGACGGATCCTTTTAATATTTCATGCACGTAATAAAATTAGCGTATTGCGGCAAGAATGGAATCCCCACATAGATTCTACATCTGGGCACTATTAACAACTTGTACATTTTTTTGGAACGAGTCAGTTGGCCAACAAATTCCATGACATTTCAATTTGGATCCCCAAACTACAGGGCATGACGGATGCTTTTAATATTTCATGCACGTAATAAACTCAGCATATTGCGGCAAGAATAGAATCCCCAAATAGATTCTACATGTGGGGATTATTTACAACTTGTACATTTTTTTGGAACTAGTCAATTGGCCAACAAATTCCATGACATTTGAATTTGGATCCCCAAACTACAGGGCATGACGGATCCTTTTAATATTTCATGCACGTAAAAAAATTAGCATATTGCGGCAAGAATGGAATCCCCACATAGATTCTACATGTGGGGATTATTTACAACTTGTACATTTTTTTGGAACTAGTCAATTGGCCAACAAATTCCATGACATTTGAATTTGGATCCCCAAACTATAGGGCATGACGGATCCACTTAATATTTCACGCATGTAATAAAATTAGCATATTGCGGCAAGAATGGAATCCCCACATAGATTCTACATATGGGGATTATTTACAACTTGTACAATTTTTGGAACTAGTCAATTGGCCAACAAATTCCATGACATTTCAATTTGGATCCCCAAACTATAGGGCATGACGGATCCTCTTAATATTTCATGCACGTAATAAAATTAGCATATTGCGGCAAGCATGGAATCCCCACATAGATTCTACATGTGGGGATTATTTACAACTTGTACATTTTTATGGAACTAGTCAATTGGCCAACAAATTCCATGACATTTCAATTTGGATCCCCAAACTACAGGGCATGACGGATCCTTTTAATATTTCATGCACGTAATAAAATTAGCGTATTGCGGCAAGAATGGAATCCCCACATAGATTCTACATGTGGGGATTATTTACAACTTGTACATTTTTTTGGAACTAGTCAATTGGCCAACAAATTCCATAACATTTGAATTTGGATCCCCAAACTATAGGGCATGACGGATCCTTTTAATATTTCATGCACTTAATAAAATTAGCATATTGCGGCAAGCATGGAATCCCCACATGGATTCTACATGTGGGGATTATTTACAACTTGTACATTTTTTTGGAACTAGTCAATTGGCCAACAAATTCCATGACATTGGAATTTGGATCCCCAAACTATAGGGCATGACGGATCCTTTTAATATTTCATGCACGTAATAAAATTAGCGTATTGCGGCAAGAATGGAATCCCCACATAGACTCTACATGTGGGGATTATTTACAACTTGTACATTTTTTTGACACAAGTCAATTGACCAACAAATTCCATGACATTTGAATTTGGAACCCCAAACTATAGGGCATGACGGATCCTTTTAATATTTCATGCACGTAATAAAATTAGCATATTGCGGCAAGCATGGAATCCCCACATAGATTCTACATGTGGGGATTATTTACAACTTGTACATTTTTTTGGAACTAGTCAATTGGCCAACAAATTCCATGACATCTGAATTTGGATCCCCAAACTACAGGGCATGACGGATCCTTTTAATATTTCATGCACGTAATAAAATTAGCATATTGCGGCAAGAATGGAATCCCCACATAGATTCTACATGTGGGGATTATTTACAACTTGTACATTTTTTTGGAACTAGTCAATTGGCCAACAAATTCCATGACATTGGAATTTGGATCCCCAAACTACAGGGCATGACGGATCCTTTTAATATTTCATGCACGTAATAAAATTAGCGTATTGCGGCAAGAATGGAATCCCCACATAGATTCTACATCTGGGCACTATTAACAACTTGTACATTTTTTTGGAACGAGTCAGTTGGCCAACAAATTCCATGACATTTCAATTTGGATCCCCAAACTACAGGGCATGACGGATGCTTTTAATATTTCATGCACGTAATAAACTCAGCATATTGCGGCAAGAATAGAATCCCCAAATAGATTCTACATGTGGGGATTATTTACAACTTGTACATTTTTTTGGAACTAGTCAATTGGCCAACAAATTCCATGACATTTGAATTTGGATCCCCAAACTACAGGGCATGACGGATCCTTTTAATATTTCATGCACGTAAAAAAATTAGCATATTGCGGCAAGAATGGAATCCCCACATAGATTCTACATGTGGGGATTATTTACAACTTGTACATTTTTTTGGAACTAGTCAATTGGCCAACAAATTCCATGACATTTGAATTTGGATCCCCAAACTATAGGGCATGACGGATCCACTTAATATTTCACGCATGTAATAAAATTAGCATATTGCGGCAAGAATGGAATCCCCACATAGATTCTACATATGGGGATTATTTACAACTTGTACAATTTTTGGAACTAGTCAATTGGCCAACAAATTCCATGACATTTCAATTTGGATCCCCAAACTATAGGGCATGACGGATCCTCTTAATATTTCATGCACGTAATAAAATTAGCATATTGCGGCAAGCATGGAATCCCCACATAGATTCTACATGTGGGGATTATTTACAACTTGTACATTTTTATGGAACTAGTCAATTGGCCAACAAATTCCATGACATTTGAATTTGGATCCCCCAACTACAGGGCATGACGGATCCTTTTAATATTTCATGCACGTAATAAAATTAGCGTATTGCGGCAAGAATGGAATCCCCACATCGATTCTACATGTGGGAATTATTTACAACTTGTACATTTTTTTGGAACTAGTCAATTGGCCAACAAATTCCATGACATTTCAATTTGGATCCCCAAACTATAGGGCATGACGGATCCTTTTAATATTTCATGCACGTAATAAAATTAGCGTATTGCGGCAAGAATGGAATCCCCACATCGATTCTACATGTGGGGATTATTTACAACTTGTACATTTTTTTGAACTAGTCAATTGGCCAACAAATTCCATGACATTTCAATTTGGATCCCCAAACTACAGGGCATGACGGATCCACTTAATATTTCACGCACGTAATAAAATTAGCATATTGCGGCAAGAATGGAATCACCACATAGATTCTACATGTGGGGATTATTTACAACTTGTACATTTTTTTGGAACTAGTCAACTCGCCAACAAATTCCTTGACATTTGAATTTGGATCCCCAAACTACAGGGCATGACGGATCCTTTTAATATTTCATGCACGTAATAAAATTAGCGTATTGCGGCAAGAATGGAATCCCCACATAGATTCTACATGTGGGGATTATTTACAACTTGTACATTTTTTTGGAACTAGTCAATTGGCCAACAAATTCCATGACATTTGAATTTGGATCCCCAAACTATAGGGCATGACGGATCCTTTTAATATTTCATGCACGTAATAAAATTAGCGTATTGCGGCAAGCATGGAATCCCCACATCGATTCTACATGTGGGGATTATTTACAACTTGTACATTTTTTTGAACTAGTCAATTGGCCAACAAATTCCATGACATTTCAATTTGGATCCCCAAACTACAGGGCATGACGGATCCTTTTAATATTTCATGCACGTAATAAAATTAGCGTATTGCGGCAAGAATGGAATCCCCACATAGATTCTACATGTGGGGATTATTTACAACTTGTACATTTTTTTGGAACTAGTCAATTGGCCAACAAATTCCATGACATTTGAATTTGGATCCCCAAACTATAGGGCATGACGGATCCTTTTAATATTTCATGCACAAAATAAAATTAGCGTATTGCGGCAAGAATGGAATCCCCACATAGATTCTACATGTGGGGATTATTTACAACTTGTACATTTTTTTCAAACAAGTCAATTGACCAACAAATTCCATGACATTTCAATTTGGATCCCCAAACTATAGGGCATGACGGATCCTTTTAATATTTCATGCACGTAATAAAATTAGCATATTGCGGCAAGAATGGAATCCCCACATAGATTCTACATGTGGGGATTATTTACAACTTGTACATTTTTCTGGAACTAGTCAATTGGCCAACAAATTCCATGACATTTCAATTTGGATCCCCAAACTACAGGGCATGACGGATCCTTTTAATATTTCATGCACGTAAAAAAATTAGCGTATTGCGGCAAGAATGGAATCCCCACATAGATTCTACATGTGGGAATTATTTACAACTTGTACATTTTTTTGGAACTAGTCAATTGGCCAACAAATTCCATGACATTTGAATTTGGATCCCCAAACTACAGGGCATGACGGATCCTTTTAATATTTCATGCACGTAATAAAATTAGCGTATTGCGGCAAGAATGGAATCCCCACATCGATTCTACATGTGGGGATTATTTACAACTTGTACATTTTTTTGAACTAGTCAATTGGCCAACAAATTCCATGACATTTCAATTTGGATCCCCAAACTACAGGGCATGACGGATCCACTTAATATTTCACGCACGTAATAAAATTAGCATATTGCGGCAAGAATGGAATCACCACATAGATTCTACATGTGGGAATTATTTACAACTTGTACATTTTTTTGGAACTAGTCAATTGGCCAACAAATTCCATGTCATTTGAATTTGGATCCCCAAACTACAGGGCATAACGGATCCTTTTAATATTTCATGCACGTAATAAAATTAGCGTATTGCGGCAAGAATGGAATCACCACATAGATTCTACATGTGGGGATTATTTACAACTTGTACATTTTTTTTGAACTAGTCAATTGGCCACAAATTCCATGACATTTGAATTTGGATCCCCAAACTATAGGGCATGACGGATCCTTTTAATATTTCATGCACGTAATAAAATTAGCGTATTGCGGCAAGAATGGAATCCCCACATAGATTCTACATGTGGGGATTATTTACAACTTGTACATTTTTTTGAAACAAGTCAATTGACCAACAAATTCCATGACATTTGAATTTGGAACCCCAAACTATAGGGCATGACGGATCCTTTTAATATTTCATGCACGTAATAAAATTAGCATATTGCGGCAAGCATGGAATCCCCACATAGATTCTACATGTGGGGATTATTTACAACTTGTACATATTTTTGAACTAGTCAACTCGCCAACAAACTCCATGACATCTGAATTTGGATCCCCAAACTACAGGGCATGACGGATCCTCTTAATATTTCACGCACGTAATAAAATTAGCATATTGCGGCAACAATGGAATCCCCACATAGATTCTACATGTGGGGATTATTTACAACTTGTACATTTTTTTGGAACTAGTCAATTGGCCAACAAATTCCATGACATTTGAATTTGGATCCCCAAACTATAGGGCATGACGGATCCTTTTAATATTTCATGCACGTAATAAAATTAGCATATTGCGGCAAGCATGGAATCCCCACATGGATTCTACATGTGGGGATTATTTACAACTTGTACATATTTTTGAACTAGTCAACTCGCCAACAAACTCCATGACATCTGAATTTGGATCCCCAAACTACAGGGCATGACGGATCCTCTTAATATTTCACGCACGTAATAAAATTAGCATATTGCGGCAACAATGGAATCCCCACATAGATTCTACATGTGGGGATTATTTACAACTTGTACATTTTTTTGAACTAGTCAATTGGCCAACAAATTCCATGACATTTCAATTTGGATCCCCAAACTACAGGGCATGACGGATCCTTTTAATATTTCATGCACGTAAAAAAATTAGCGTATTGCGGCAAGAATGGAATCCCCACATAGATTCTACATGTGGGAATTATTTACAACTTGTACATTTTTTTGGAACTAGTCAATTGGCCAACAAATTCCATGACAATTGAATTTGGATCCCCAAACTATAGGGCATGACGGATCCTTTTAATATTTCATGCACGTAAAAAAATTAGCGTATTGCGGCAAGAATGGAATCCCCACATAGATTCTACATGTGGGGATTATTTACAACTTGTACATTTTTCTGGAACTAGTCAATTGGCCAACAAATTCCATGACATTTGAATTTGGATCCCCAAACTATAGGGCATGACGGATCCTTTTAATATTTCATGCACGTAATAAAATTAGCATATTGCGGCGAGAATGGAATCACCACATAGATTCTACATGTGGGGATTATTTACAACTTGTACATTTTTTTGAACTAGTCAATTGGCCAACAAATTCCATGACATTTCAATTTGGATCCCCAAACTACAGGGCATGACGGATCCTTTTAATATTTCATGCACGTAAAAAAATTAGCGTATTGCGGCAAGAATGGAATCCCCACATAGATTCTACATGTGGGAATTATTTACAACTTGTACATTTTTTTTGAACTAGTCAATTGGCCAACAAATTCCATGACATTTGAATTTGGATCCCCAAAGTACAGGGCCTGACGGATCCTTTTAATATTTCATGCACGTAATAAAATTAGCATATTGCGGCAAGCATGGAATCCCCACATAGATTCTACATGTGGGGATTATTTACAACTTGTACATTTTTCTGGAACTAGTCAATTGGCCAACAAATTCCATGACATTTGAATTTGGATCCCCAAACTACAGGGCATGACGGATCCTTTTAATATTTCATGCACGTAATAAAATTAGCGTATTGCGGCAAGAATGGAATCCCCACATAGATTCTACATGTGGGGATTATTTACAACTTGTACATTTTTTTGGAACTAGTCAATTGGCCAACAAATTCCATGACATTTGAATTTGGATCCCCAAACTATAGGGCATGACGGATCCTTTTAATATTTCATGCACTTAATAAAATTAGCATATTGCGGCAAGCATGGAATCCCCACATGGATTCTACATGTGGGGATTATTTACAACTTGTACATTTTTTTGGAACTAGTCAATTGGCCAACAAATTCCATGACATTTCAATTTGGATCCCCAAACTACAGGGCATGACGGATCCACTTAATATTTCACGCACGTAATAAAATTAGCATATTGCGGCAAGAATGGAATCACCACATAGATTCTACATGTGGGGATTATTTACAACTTGTACATTTTTTTGAACTAGTCAATTGGCCAACAAATTCCATGACATTTCAATTTGGATCCCCAAACTACAGGGCATGACGGATGCTTTTAATATTTCATGCACGTAATAAACTTAGCATATTGCGGCAAGAATAGAATCCCCACATAGATTCTACATGTGGGGATTATTTACAACTTGTACATTTTTTTGGAACTAGTCAATTGGCCAACAAATTCCATGACATTTGAATTTGGATCCCCAAACTATAGGGCATGACGGATCCTTTTAATATTTCATGCACGTAATAAAATTAGCATATTGCGGCAAGCATGCAATCCCCACATGGATTCTACATATGGGGATTATTTACAACTTGTACATATTTTTGAACTAGTCAACTCGCCAACAAATTCCATGACATCAGAATTTGGATCCCCAAACTATAGGGCATGACGGATCCTTTTAATATTTCATGCACGTAAAAAAATTAGCGTATTGCGGCAAGAATGGAATCCCCACATAGATTCTACATGTGGGGATTATTTACAACTTGTACATTTTTTTGGAACTAGTCAATTGGCCAACAAATTCCATGACATTTGAATTTGGATCCCCAAACTATAGGGCATGACGGATCCTTTTAATATTTCATGCACGTAATAAAATTAGCATATTGCGGCAAGAATAGAATCCCCAAATAGATTCTACATGTGGGGATTATTTACAACTTGTACATTTTTTTGGAACTAGTCAATTGGCCAACAAATTCCATGACATTTGAATTTGGATCCCCAAACTATAGGGCATGACGGATCCTCTTAATATTTCATGCACGTAATAAAATTAGCATATTGCGGCAAGCATGGAATCCCCACATGGATTCTACATGTGGGGATTATTTACAACTTGTACATTTTTTTGGAACTAGTCAATTGGCCAACAAATTCCATGACATTTCAATTTGGATCCCAAAACTATAGGGCATGACGGATCCTTTTAATATTTCATGCACGTAATAAAATTAGCATATTGCGGCAAGAATGGAATCCCCACATAGATTCTACATGTGGGGATTATTTACAACTTGTACATTTTTTTGGAACTAGTCAATTGGCCAACAAATTCCATGACATTTGAATTTGGATCCCCAAACTATAGGGCATGACGGATCCTTTTAATATTTCATGCACGTAATAAAATTAGCATATTGCGGCAAGAATGGAATCCCCACATAGATTCTACATGTGGGAATTATTTACAACTTGTACATTTTTTTTGAACTAGTCAATTGGCCAACAAATTCCATGACATTTGAATTTGGATCCCCAAAGTACAGGGCCTGACGGATCCTTTTAATATTTCATGCACGTAATAAAATTAGCATATTGCGGCAAGCATGGAATCCCCACATAGATTCTACATGTGGGGATTATTTACAACTTGTACATTTTTCTGGAACTAGTCAATTGGCCAACAAATTCCATGACATTTGAATTTGGATCCCCAAACTACAGGGCATGACGGATCCTTTTAATATTTCATGCACGTAATAAAATTAGCGTATTGCGGCAAGAATGGAATCCCCACATAGATTCTACATGTGGGGATTATTTACAACTTGTACATTTTTTTGGAACTAGTCAATTGGCCAACAAATTCCATGACATTTGAATTTGGATCCCCAAACTATAGGGCATGACGGATCCTTTTAATATTTCATGCACTTAATAAAATTAGCATATTGCGGCAAGCATGGAATCCCCACATGGATTCTACATGTGGGGATTATTTACAACTTGTACATTTTTTTGGAACTAGTCAATTGGCCAACAAATTCCATGACATTTCAATTTGGATCCCCAAACTACAGGGCATGACGGATCCACTTAATATTTCACGCACGTAATAAAATTAGCATATTGCGGCAAGAATGGAATCACCACATAGATTCTACATGTGGGGATTATTTACAACTTGTACATTTTTTTGAACTAGTCAATTGGCCAACAAATTCCATGACATTTCAATTTGGATCCCCAAACTACAGGGCATGACGGATGCTTTTAATATTTCATGCACGTAATAAACTTAGCATATTGCGGCAAGAATAGAATCCCCACATAGATTCTACATGTGGGGATTATTTACAACTTGTACATTTTTTTGGAACTAGTCAATTGGCCAACAAATTCCATGACATTTGAATTTGGATCCCCAAACTATAGGGCATGACGGATCCTTTTAATATTTCATGCACGTAATAAAATTAGCATATTGCGGCAAGCATGCAATCCCCACATGGATTCTACATATGGGGATTATTTACAACTTGTACATATTTTTGAACTAGTCAACTCGCCAACAAATTCCATGACATCAGAATTTGGATCCCCAAACTATAGGGCATGACGGATCCTTTTAATATTTCATGCACGTAAAAAAATTAGCGTATTGCGGCAAGAATGGAATCCCCACATAGATTCTACATGTGGGGATTATTTACAACTTGTACATTTTTTTGGAACTAGTCAATTGGCCAACAAATTCCATGACATTTGAATTTGGATCCCCAAACTATAGGGCATGACGGATCCTTTTAATATTTCATGCACGTAATAAAATTAGCATATTGCGGCAAGAATAGAATCCCCAAATAGATTCTACATGTGGGGATTATTTACAACTTGTACATTTTTTTGGAACTAGTCAATTGGCCAACAAATTCCATGACATTTGAATTTGGATCCCCAAACTATAGGGCATGACGGATCCTCTTAATATTTCATGCACGTAATAAAATTAGCATATTGCGGCAAGCATGGAATCCCCACATGGATTCTACATGTGGGGATTATTTACAACTTGTACATTTTTTTGGAACTAGTCAATTGGCCAACAAATTCCATGACATTTCAATTTGGATCCCAAAACTATAGGGCATGACGGATCCTTTTAATATTTCATGCACGTAATAAAATTAGCATATTGCGGCAAGAATGGAATCCCCACATAGATTCTACATGTGGGGATTATTTACAACTTGTACATTTTTTTGGAACTAGTCAATTGGCCAACAAATTCCATGACATTTGAATTTGGATCCCCAAACTATAGGGCATGACGGATCCTTTTAATATTTCATGCACGTAATAAAATTAGCATATTGCGGCAAGAATAGAATCCCCAAATAGATTCTACATGTGGGGATTATTTACAACTTGTACATTTTTTTGGAACTAGTCAATTGGCCAACAAATTCCATGACATTTGAATTTGGATCCCCAAACTATAGGGCATGACGGATCCTCTTAATATTTCATGCACGTAATAAAATTAGCATATTGCGGCAAGCATGGAATCCCCACATGGATTCTACATGTGGGGATTATTTACAACTTGTACATTTTTTTGGAACTAGTCAATTGGCCAACAAATTCCATGACATTTCAATTTGGATCCCAAAACTATAGGGCATGACGGATCCTTTTAATATTTCATGCACGTAATAAAATTAGCATATTGCGGCAAGAATGGAATCCCCACATAGATTCTACATGTGGGGATTATTTACAACTTGTACATTTTTTTGGAACTAGTCAATTGGCCAACAAATTCCATGACATCTGAATTTGGATCCCCAAACTACAGGGCATGACGGATCCACTTAATATTTCACGCACGTAATAAACTTAGCATATTGCGGCAAGAATAGAATCCCCAAATAGATTCTACATGTGGGGATTATTTACAACTTGTACGTTTTTTTGGAACTAGTCAATTGGCCAACAAATTCCATGACATTTGAATTTGGATCCCCAAACTATAGGGCATGACGGATCCTTTTAATATTTCATGCACGTAATAAAATTAGCATATTGCGGCAAGCATGCAATCCCCACATGGATTCTGCATGTGGGGATTATTTACAACTTGTACATATTTTTGAACTAGTCAACTCGCCAACAAATTCCATGACATCTGAATTTGGATCCCCAAACTACAGGGCATGACGGATCCACTTAATATTTCACGCACGTAATAAAATTAGCATATTGCGTCAAAAATGGAATCCCCACATAGATTCTACATGTGGGGATTATTTACAACTTGTACATTTTTTTGGAACTAGTCAATTGGCCAACAAATTCCATGACATTTGAATTTGGATCCCCAAACTATAGGGCATGACGGATCCTTTTAATATTTCATGCACGTAATAAAATTAGCATATTGCGGCAAGCATGGAATCCCCACATGGATTCTACATGTGCGGATTATTTACAACTTGTACATATTTTTGAACTAGTCAACTCGCCAACAAATTCCATGACATCTGAATTTGAATCCCCAAACTATAGGGCATGACGGATCCTCTTAATATTTCACGCACGTAATAAAATTAGCATATTGCGGCAAGAATGGAATCCCCACATAGATTCTACATGTGGGGATTATTTACAACTTGTACATTTTTTTGGAACTAGTCAACTGGCCGACAAATTCCATGACATTTGAATTTGGAACCCCAAACTACAGGGCATGACGGATCCTTTTAATATTTCATGCACGTAATAAAATTAGCGTATTGCGGCAAGAATGGAATCCCCACATAGATTCCACATGTGGGAATTATTTACAACTTGTACATTTTTTTGGAACAAGTCAATTGACCAACAAATTCCATGACATTTGAATTTGGAACCCCAAACTATAGGGCATGACGGATCCTTTTAATATTTCATGCACGTAATAAAATTAGCATATTGCGGCAAGCATGGAATCCCCACATAGATTCTACATGTGGGGATTATTTACAACTTGTACATTTTTTTGGAACTAGTCAATTGGCCAACAAATTCCATGACATTTGAATTTGGATCCCCAAACTATAGGGCATGACGGATCCTTTTAATATTTCATGCACGTAATAAACTTAGCATATTGCGGCAAGAATAGAATCCCCAAATAGATTCTACATGTGGGGATTATTTACAACTTGTACATTTTTTTGGAACTAGTCAATTGGCCAACAAATTCCATGACATTTGAATTTGGATCCCCAAACTATAGGGCATGACGGATCCTTTTAATATTTCATGCACGTAATAAAATTAGCATATTGCGGCAAGAATAGAATCCCCATATAGATTCTACATGTGGGGATTATTTACAACTTGTACATTTTTTTGGAACTAGTCAATTGGCCAACAAATTCCATGACATTTGAATTTGGATCCCCAAACTATAGGGCATGACGGATCCTCTTAATATTTCATGCACGTAATAAAATTAGCATATTGCGGCAAGCATGGAATCCCCACATGGATTCTACATGTGGGGATTATTTACAACTTGTACATTTTTTTGGAACTAGTCAATTGGCCAACAAATTCCATGACATTTCAATTTGGATCCCAAAACTATAGGGCATGACGGATCCTTTTAATATTTCATGCACGTAATAAAATTAGCATATTGCGGCAAGAATGGAATCCCCACATAGATTCTACATGTGGGGATTATTTACAACTTGTACATTTTTTTGGAACTAGTCAATTGGCCAACAAATTCCATGACATCTGAATTTGGATCCCCAAACTACAGGGCATGACGGATCCACTTAATATTTCACGCACGTAATAAACTTAGCATATTGCGGCAAGAATAGAATCCCCAAATAGATTCTACATGTGGGGATTATTTACAACTTGTACGTTTTTTTGGAACTAGTCAATTGGCCAACAAATTCCATGACATTTGAATTTGGATCCCCAAACTATAGGGCATGACGGATCCTTTTAATATATCATGCACGTAATAAAATTAGCATATTGCGGCAAGCATGCAATCCCCACATGGATTCTGCATGTGGGGATTATTTACAACTTGTACATATTTTTGAACTAGTCAACTCGCCAACAAATTCCATGACATCTGAATTTGGATCCCCAAACTACAGGGCATGACGGATCCACTTAATATTTCACGCACGTAATAAAATTAGCATATTGCGTCAAAAATGGAATCCCCACATAGATTCTACATGTGGGGATTATTTACAACTTGTACATTTTTTTGGAACTAGTCAATTGGCCAACAAATTCCATGACATTTGAATTTGGATCCCCAAACTATAGGGCATGACGGATCCTTTTAATATTTCATGCACGTAATAAAATTAGCATATTGCGGCAAGCATGGAATCCCCACATGGATTCTACATGTGCGGATTATTTACAACTTGTACATATTTTTGAACTAGTCAACTCGCCAACAAATTCCATGACATCTGAATTTGAATCCCCAAACTACAGGGCATGACGGATCCTCTTAATATTTCACGCACGTAATAAAATTAGCATATTGCGGCAAGAATGGAATCCCCACATAGATTCTACATGTGGGGATTATTTACAACTTGTACATTTTTTTGGAACTAGTCAACTGGCCGACAAATTCCATGACATTTGAATTTGGATCCCCAAACTATAGGGCATGACGGATCCTTTTAATATTTCATGCACGTAATAAAATTAGCATATTGCGGCAAGAATAGAATCCCCATATAGATTCTACATGTGGGGATTATTTACAACTTGTACATTTTTTTGGAACAAGTCAATTGACCAACAAATTCCATGACATTTGAATTTGGAACCCCAAACTATAGGGCATGACGGATCCTTTTAATATTTCATGCACGTAATAAAATTAGCATATTGCGGCAAGCATGGAATCCCCACATAGATTCTACATGTGGGGATTATTTACAACTTGTACATTTTTTTGGACCTAGTCAATTGGCCAACAAATTCCATGACAATTGAATTTGGATCCCCAAACTACAGGGCATGACGGATCCTTTTAATATTTCACGCACGTAATAAAATTAGCATATTGCGGCAAGAATGGAATCCCCACATAGATTCTACATGTGGGGATTATTTACAACTTGTACATTTTTTTGGAACTAGTCAATTGGCCAACAAATTCCATGACATTTCAATTTGGATCCCCAAACTACAGGGCATGACGGATCCACTTAATATTTCACGCACGTAATAAAATTAGCATATTGCGGCAAGAATGGAATCCCCACATAGATTCTACATGTGGGGATTATTTAGAACTTGTACATTTTTTTGAACTAGTCAATTGGCCAACAAATTCTATGACATTTCAATTTGGATCCCCAAACTACACGGCATGACGGATGCTTTTAATATTTCATGCACGTAATAAACTTAGCATATTGCGGCAAGAATAGAATCCCCAAATAGATTCTACATGTGGGGATTATTTACAACTTGTACATTTTTTTGGAACTAGTCAATTGGCCAACAAATTCCATGACATTTGAATTTGGATCCCAAAACTATAGGGCATGACGGATCCTTTTAATATTTCATGCATGTAATAAAATTAGCATATTGCGGCAAGCATGGAATCCCCACATGGATTCTACATGTGCGGATTATTTACAACTTGTACATATTTTTGAACTAGTCAACTCGCCAACAAATTCCATGACATCTGAATTTGGATCCCCAAACTACAGGGCATGACGGATCCACTTAATATTTCACGCACGTAATAAAATTAGCATATTGCGGCAAGAATGGAATCCCCACATAGATTCTACATGTGGGGATTATTTACAACTTGTACATTTTTTTGAACTAGTCAATTGGCCAACAAATTCCATGACATTTGAATTTGGATCCCCAAACTACAGGGCATGACGGATCCTTTTAATATTTCATGCACGTAAAAAAATTAGCGTATTGCGGCAAGAATGGAATCCCCACATAGATTCTACATGTGGGAATTATTTACAACTTGTACATTTTTTTGGAACTAGTCAATTGGCCAACAAATTCCATGACATTTGAATTTGGATCCCCAAACTATAGGGCATGACGGATCCTTTTAATATTTCATGCACGTAATAAAATTAGCATATTGCGGCAAGCATGGAATCCCCACATGGATTCTACATGTGGGGATTATTTACAAATTGTACATTTTTTTGAACTAGTCAATTGGCCAACAAATTCCATGACATTTCAATTTGGATCCCCCAACTACAGGGCATGACGGATCCACTTAATATTTCACGCACGTAATAAAATTAGCATATTGCGGCGAGAATGGAATCACCACATAGATTCTACATGTGGGGATTATTTACAACTTGTACATTTTTTTGGAACTAGTCAATTGGCCAACAAATTCCATGACATTTGAATTTGGATCCCCAAACTATAGGGCATGACGGATGCTTTTAATATTTCATGCACGTAAAAAAATTAGCGTATTGCGGCAAGAATGGAATCCCCACATAGATTCTACATGTGGGGATTATTTACAACTTGTACATTTTTTTGGACTAGTCAATTGGCCAACAAATTCCATGACATTTGAATTTGGATCCCCAAACTACAGGGCATGACGGATGCTTTTAATATTTCATGCACGTAATAAACTTAGCATATTGCGGCAAGAATAGAATCCCCAAATAGATTCTACATGTGGGGATTATTTACAACTTGTACATTTTTTTGGAACTAGTCAATTGGCCAACAAATTCCATGACACTTGAATTTGGATCCCCAAACTATAGGGCATGACGGATCCTTTTAATATTTCATGCACGTAATAAAATTAGCATATTGCGGCAAGCATGGAATCCCCACATGGATTCTACATGTGGGGATTATTTACAACTTGTACATATTTTTGAACTAGTCAACTCGCCAACAAATTCCATGACATCTGAATTTGGATCCCCAAACTACAGGGCATGACGGATCCTTTTAATATTTCATGCACGTAATAAAATTAGCATATTGCGGCAAGAATGGAATCCCCACATAGATTCTACATGTGGGGATTATTTACAACTTGTACATTTTTTTGGAACTAGTCAATTGGCCAACAAATTCCATGACATTTCAATTTGGATCCCCAAACTATAGGGCATGACGGATCCTCTTAATATTTCACGCACGTAATAAAATTAGCATATTGCGGCAAGAATGGAATCCCCACATAGATTCTACATGTGGGGATTATTTACAACTTGTACATTTTTTTGGAACTAGTCAACTGGCCGACAAATTCCATGACATTTCAATTTGGATCCCCAAACTACAGGGCATGACGGATCCTCTTAATATTTCATGCACGTAATAAAATTAGCGTATTGCGGCAAGAATGGAATCCCCACATAGATTCTACATGTGGGGATTATTTACAACTTGTACATTTTTTTGGAACTAGTCAATTGGCCAACAAATTCCATGACAATTGAATTTGGATCCCCAAACTACAGGGCATGACGGATCCTTTTAATATTTCATGCACGTAATAAAATTAGCGTATTGCGGCAAGAATGGAATCCCCACATAGATTCTACATGTGGGGATTATTTACAACTTGTACATGTTTTTGGAACTAGTCAATTGGCCAACAAATTCCATGACATTTGAATTTGGATCCCCAAACTATAGGGCATGACGGATCCTTTTAATATTTCATACACGTAATAAAATTAGCGTATTGCGGCAAGCATGGAATCCCCACATAGATTCTACATGTGGGGATTATTTACAACTTGTACATTTTTTTGGAACTAGTCAATTGGCCAACAAATTCCATGACATTTGAATTTGGATCCCCAAACTATAGGGCATGACTGTTCCTTTTAATATTTCATGCACGTAATAAATTTAGCGTATTGCGGCAAGAATGGAATCCCCACATAGATTCTACATGAAGGAATTATTTACATCTTGTACATTTTTTTGGAACTAGTCAATTGGCCAACAAATTCCATGACATTTGAATTTGGAACCCCAAACTATAGGGCATGACGGATCCTTTTAATATTTCATGCACTTAATAAAATTAGCATATTGCGGCAAGCATGGAATCCCCACATGGATTCTACATGTGGGGATTATTTACAACTTGTACATTTTTTTGAACTAGTCAACTCGCCAACAAATTCCATGACATCTGAATTTGGATCCCCAAACTACAGGGCATGACGGATCCACTTAATATTTCACGCACGTAATAAAATTAGCATATTGCGGCAAGAATGGAATCCCCACATAGATTCTACATGTGGGGATTATTTACAACTTGTACATTTTTTTGGAACTAGTCAATTGGCCAACAAATTCCATGACATTTGAATTTGGATCCCCAAACTATAGGGCATGACGGATCCTTTTAATATTTCATGCACGTAATAAAATTAGCGTATTGCGGCAAGAATGGAATCCGCACATGGATTCTACATGTGGGAATTATTTACAACTTGTACATTTTTTTGGAACTAGTCAATTGGCCAACAAATTCCATGACATTTGAATTTGGAACCCCAAACTATAGGGCATGACGGATCCTCTTAATATTTCATGCACGTAATAAAATTAGCATATTGCGGCAAGCATGGAATCCCCATAAAGATTCTACATGTGGGGATTATTTACAACTTGTACATATATTTGAACTAGTCAACTCGCCAACAAATTCCATGACATCTGAATTTGGATCCCCAAACTACAGGGCATGACGGATCCACTTAATATTTCATGCACGTAATAAAATTAGCATATTGCGGCAAGAATGGAATCGCCACATAGATTCTACATGTGGGGATTATTTACAACTTGTACATTTTTTTGGAACTAGTCAATTGGCCGACAAATTCCATGACATTTCAATTTGGATCCCCAAACTACAGGGCATGACGGATCCTCTTAATATTTCATGCACGTAATAAAATTAGCGTATTGCGGCAAGAATGGAATCCCCACATAGATTCTACATGTGGGGATTATTTACAACTTGTACATTTTTTTGAACTAGTCAATTGGCCAACAAATTCCATGACATTTGAATTTGGATCCCTAAACTGTAGGGTATGACGGATCCACTTAATATTTCACGCACGTAATAAAATTAGCATATTGCGGCAAGAATGGAATCACCACATAGATTCTACATGTGGGAATTATTTACAACTTGTACATTTTTTGGAACTAGTCAATTGGCCGACAAATTCCATGACATTTCAATTTGGATCCCCAAACTACACGGCATGACGGATCCTCTTAATATTTCATGCACGTAATAAAATTAGCGTATTGCGGCAAGAATGGAATCCCCACATAGATTCTACATGTGGGGATTATTTACAACTTGTACATTTTTTTGAACTAGTCAATTGGCCAACAAATTCCATGACATTTGAATTTGGATCCCTAAACTGTAGGGTATGACGGATCCACTTAATATTTCACGCACGTAATAAAATTAGCATATTGCGGCAAGAATGGAATCCCCACATAGATTCTACATGTGGGGATTATTTACAACTTGTACATTTTTTGGAACTAGTCAATTGGCCGACAAATTCCATGACATTTGAATTTGGATCCCCAAACTACAGGGCATGACGGATCCTCTTAATATTTCATGCACGTAATAAAATTAGCATATTGCGGCAAGAATGGAATCCCCACATAGATTCTACATGTGGGGATTATTTACAACTTGTACATTTTTTTGGAACTAGTCAATTGGCCAACAAATTCCATGACATTTCAATTTGGATCCCCAAACTATAGGGCATGACGGATCCTCTTAATATTTCACGCACGTAATAAAATTAGCATATTGCGGCAAGAATGGAATCCCCACATAGATTCTACATGTGGGGATTATTTACAACTTGTACATTTTTTTGGAACTAGTCAACTGGCCGACAAATTCCATGACATTTCAATTTGGATCCCCAAACTACAGGGCATGACGGATCCTCTTAATATTTCATGCACGTAATAAAATTAGCGTATTGCGGCAAGAATGGAATCCCCACATAGATTCTACATGTGGGGATTATTTACAACTTGTACATTTTTTTGGAACTAGTCAATTGGCCAACAAATTCCATGACAATTGAATTTGGATCCCCAAACTACAGGGCATGACGGATCCTTTTAATATTTCATGCACGTAATAAAATTAGCGTATTGCGGCAAGAATGGAATCCCCACATAGATTCTACATGTGGGGATTATTTACAACTTGTACATGTTTTTGGAACTAGTCAATTGGCCAACAAATTCCATGACATTTGAATTTGGATCCCCAAACTATAGGGCATGACGGATCCTTTTAATATTTCATACACGTAATAAAATTAGCGTATTGCGGCAAGCATGGAATCCCCACATAGATTCTACATGTGGGGATTATTTACAACTTGTACATTTTTTTGGAACTAGTCAATTGGCCAACAAATTCCATGACATTTGAATTTGGATCCCCAAACTATAGGGCATGACTGTTCCTTTTAATATTTCATGCACGTAATAAATTTAGCGTATTGCGGCAAGAATGGAATCCCCACATAGATTCTACATGAAGGAATTATTTACATCTTGTACATTTTTTTGGAACTAGTCAATTGGCCAACAAATTCCATGACATTTGAATTTGGAACCCCAAACTATAGGGCATGACGGATCCTTTTAATATTTCATGCACTTAATAAAATTAGCATATTGCGGCAAGCATGGAATCCCCACATGGATTCTACATGTGGGGATTATTTACAACTTGTACATTTTTTTGAACTAGTCAACTCGCCAACAAATTCCATGACATCTGAATTTGGATCCCCAAACTACAGGGCATGACGGATCCACTTAATATTTCACGCACGTAATAAAATTAGCATATTGCGGCAAGAATGGAATCCCCACATAGATTCTACATGTGGGGATTATTTACAACTTGTACATTTTTTTGGAACTAGTCAATTGGCCAACAAATTCCATGACATTTGAATTTGGATCCCCAAACTATAGGGCATGACGGATCCTTTTAATATTTCATGCACGTAATAAAATTAGCGTATTGCGGCAAGAATGGAATCCGCACATGGATTCTACATGTGGGAATTATTTACAACTTGTACATTTTTTTGGAACTAGTCAATTGGCCAACAAATTCCATGACATTTGAATTTGGAACCCCAAACTATAGGGCATGACGGATCCTCTTAATATTTCATGCACGTAATAAAATTAGCATATTGCGGCAAGCATGGAATCCCCATAAAGATTCTACATGTGGGGATTATTTACAACTTGTACATATATTTGAACTAGTCAACTCGCCAACAAATTCCATGACATCTGAATTTGGATCCCCAAACTACAGGGCATGACGGATCCACTTAATATTTCATGCACGTAATAAAATTAGCATATTGCGGCAAGAATGGAATCGCCACATAGATTCTACATGTGGGGATTATTTACAACTTGTACATTTTTTTGGAACTAGTCAATTGGCCGACAAATTCCATGACATTTCAATTTGGATCCCCAAACTACAGGGCATGACGGATCCTCTTAATATTTCATGCACGTAATAAAATTAGCGTATTGCGGCAAGAATGGAATCCCCACATAGATTCTACATGTGGGGATTATTTACAACTTGTACATTTTTTTGAACTAGTCAATTGGCCAACAAATTCCATGACATTTGAATTTGGATCCCTAAACTGTAGGGTATGACGGATCCACTTAATATTTCACGCACGTAATAAAATTAGCATATTGCGGCAAGAATGGAATCACCACATAGATTCTACATGTGGGAATTATTTACAACTTGTACATTTTTTGGAACTAGTCAATTGGCCGACAAATTCCATGACATTTCAATTTGGATCCCCAAACTACACGGCATGACGGATCCTCTTAATATTTCATGCACGTAATAAAATTAGCGTATTGCGGCAAGAATGGAATCCCCACATAGATTCTACATGTGGGGATTATTTACAACTTGTACATTTTTTTGAACTAGTCAATTGGCCAACAAATTCCATGACATTTGAATTTGGATCCCTAAACTGTAGGGTATGACGGATCCACTTAATATTTCACGCACGTAATAAAATTAGCATATTGCGGCAAGAATGGAATCCCCACATAGATTCTACATGTGGGGATTATTTACAACTTGTACATTTTTTGGAACTAGTCAATTGGCCGACAAATTCCATGACATTTGAATTTGGATCCCCAAACTACAGGGCATGACGGATCCTCTTAATATTTCATGCACGTAATAAAATTAGCATATTGCGGCAAGAATGGAATCCCCACATAGATTCTACATGTGGGGATTATTTACAACTTGTACATTTTTTTGGAACTACTCAATTGGCCAACAAATTCCATGACATTTGAAATTGGATCCCCAAACTGTAGGGTATGACGGATCCTTTTAATATTTCATGCACGTAATAAAATTAGCGTATTGCGGCAAGAATGGAATCCCCACATAGATTCTACATGTGGGGATTATTTACAACTTGAACATTTTTTTGAAACTAGTCAATTGGCCAACAAATTCCATGACATTTGAATTTGGATCCCCAAACTACAGGGCATGACGGATCCTTTTAATATTTCATGCACGTAATAAAATTAGCATATTGCGGCAAGCATGGAATCCCCACATGGATTCTACATGTGCGGATTATTTACAACTTGTACATATTTTTGAACTAGTCAACTCGCCAACAAATTCCATGACATCTGAATTTGGATCCCCAAACTACAGGGCATGACGGATCCTTTTAATATTTCATGCACGTAAAAAAATTAGCGTATTGCGGCAACAATGGAATCCTTACATAGATTCTACATGTGGGAATTATTTACAACTTGTACATTTTTCTGGAACTAGTCAATTGGCCAACAAATTCCATGACATTTGAATTTGGATCCCCAAACTATAGGGCATGACGGATCCTTTTAATATTTCATGCACGTAATAAAATTAGCGTATTGCGGCAAGAATGGAATCCCCACATAGATTCTACATGTGGGGATTATTTACAACTTGTACATTTTTTTGGACCTAGTCAATTGGCCAACAAATTCCATGACAATTGAATTTGGATCCCCAAACTACAGGGCATGACGGATCCTTTTAATATTTCATGCACGTAATAAAATTAGCGTATTGCGGCAAGAATGGAATCCCCACATAGATTCTACATGTGGGGATTATTTACAACTTGTACATTTTTTTGGAACTAGTCAATTGGCCAACAAATTCCATGACACTTGAATTTGGATCCCCAAACTATAGGGCATGAGGGATCCTTTTAATATTTCTTGCACGTAATAAAATTAGCATATTGCGGCAAGCATGGAATCCCCACATGGATTCTACATGTGGGGATTATTTACAACTTGTACATATTTTTGAACTAGTCAACTCGCCAACAAATTCCATGACATCTGAATTTGAATCCCCAAACTACAGGGCATGACGGATCCACTTAATATTTCACGCACGTAATAAAATTAGCATATTGCGGCAAGAATGGAATCCCCACATAGATTCTACATGTGGGTATTATTTACAACTTGTACATTTTTTTGGAACTAGTCAATTGGCCAACAAATTCCATGACATTTGAATTTGGATCCCCAAACTATAGGGCATGACGGATCCTCTTAATATTTCACGCACGTAATAAAATTAGCATATTGCGGCAAGAATGGAATCCCCACATAGATTCTACATGTGGGGATTATTTACAACTTGTACATTTTTTTGGAACTAGTCAATTGGCCGACAAATTCCATGACATTTCAATTTGGATCCCCAAAGTACAGGGCATGACGGATCCTCTTAATATTTCATGCACGTAATAAAATTAGCGTATTGCGGCAAGAATGGAATCCCCACATAGATTCTACATGTGGGGATTATTTACAACTTGTACATTTTTTTGGAACTAGTCAATTGGCCAACAAATTCCATGACAATTGAATTTGGATCCCTAAACTACAGGGCATGACGGATCCTTTTAATATTTCATGCACGTAATAAAATTAGCGTATTGCGGCAAGAATGGAATCCCCACATAGATTCTACATGTGGGGATTATTTACAACTTGTACATTTTTTTGGACCTAGTCAATTGGCCAACAAATTCCATGACAATTGAATTTGGATCCCCAAACTACAGGGCATGACGGATCCTTTTAATATTTCATGCACGTAATAAAATTAGCGTATTGCGGCAAGAATGGAATCCCCACATAGATTCTACATGTGGGGATTATTTACAACTTGTACATGTTTTTGGAACTAGTCAATTGGCCAACAAATTCCATGACATTTGAATTTGGATCCCCAAACTACAGGGCATGACGGATCCACTTAATATTTCATGCACGTAATAAAATTAGCATATTGCGGCAAGAATGGAATCGCCACATAGATTCTACATGTGGGGATTATTTACAACTTGTACATTTTTTTGGAACTAGTCAATTGGCCAACAAATTCCATGACATCTGAATTTGGATCCCCAAACTACAGGGCATGACGGATCCACTTAATATTTCATGCACGTAATAAAATTAGCATATTGCGGCAAGAATGGAATCGCCACATAGATTCTACATGTGGGGATTATTTACAACTTGTACATTTTTTTGGAACTAGTCAATTGGCCAACAAATTCCATGACATTTGAATTTGGATCCCAAACTATAGGGCATGACGGATCCACTTAATATTTCACGCACGTAATAAAATTAGCATATTGCGGCAAGAATGGAATCACC
This sequence comes from Antitrichia curtipendula, assembly GCA_951230915.1. Lineage (NCBI taxonomy): Eukaryota > Viridiplantae > Streptophyta > Bryopsida > Hypnales > Leucodontaceae > Antitrichia > Antitrichia curtipendula. The sequence continues at coordinate 21,157,919 of OX579637.1, read as the reverse complement.
ACATAGGTTCTACATGTGGGGATTATTTACAACTTGTACATTTTTTTGGAACTAGTCAATTGGCCGACAAATTCCATGACATTTGAATTTGGATCCCCAAACTACAGGGCATGACGGATCCTCTTAATATTTCATGCACGTAATAAAATTAGCGTATTGCGGCAAGAATGGAATCCCCACATAGATTCTACATGTGGGGATTATTTACAACTTGTACATTTTTTTGAACTAGTCAATTGGCCAACAAATTCCATGACATTTGAATTTGGATCCCTAAACTGTAGGGTATGACGGATCCACTTAATATTTCACGCACGTAATAAAATTAGCATATTGCGGCAAGAATGGAATCACCACATAGATTCTACATGTGGGGATTATTTACAACTTGTACATTTTTTTGAACTAGTCAATTGGCCGACAAATTCCATGACATTTGAATTTGGATCCCCAAACTACAGGGCATGACGGATCCACTTAATATTTCACGCACGTAATAAAATTAGCATATTGCGGCAAGAATGGAATCACCACATAGATTCTACATGTGGGGATTATTTACAACTTGTACATTTTTTTGAACTAGTCAATTGGCCAACAAATTCCATGACATTTGAATTTGGATCCCTAAACTGTAGGGTATGACGGATCCACTTAATATTTCACGCACGTAATAAAATTAGCATATTGCGGCAAGAATGGAATCACCACATAGATTCTACATGTGGGGATTATTTACAACTTGTACATTTTTTTGGAACTAGTCAATTGGCCGACAAATTCCATGACATTTCAATTTGGATCCCCAAACTACAGGGCATGACGGATCCTCTTAATATTTCATGCACGTAATAAAATTAGCGTATTGCGGCAAGAATGGAATCCCCACATAGATTCTACATGTGGGGATTATTTACAACTTGTACATTTTTTTGAACTAGTCAATTGGCCAACAAATTCCATGACATTTGAATTTGGATCCCTAAACTGTAGGGTATGACGGATCCACTTAATATTTCACGCACGTAATAAAATTAGCATACTGCGGCAAGAATGGAATCACCACATAGATTCTACATGTGGGGATTATTTACAACTTGTACATTTTTTGGAACTAGTCAATTGGCCGACAAATTCCATGACATTTCAATTTGGATCCCCAAACTACAGGGCATGACGGATCCTCTTAATATTTCATGCACGTAATAAAATTAGCGTATTGCGGCAAGAATGGAATCCCCACATAGATTCTACATGTGGGGATTATTTACAACTTGTACATTTTTTTGGAACTAGTCTATTGGCCAACAAATTCCATGACATTTGAATTTGGATCCCCAAACTATAGGGCATGACGGATCCTTTTAATATTTCATGCACGTAATAAAATTAGCGTATTGCGGCAAGAATGGAATCCCCACATAGATTCTACATGTGGGGATTATTTACAACTTGTACATTTTTTTGGAACTAGTCAATTGGCCAACAAATTCCATGACATTTGAATTTGGATCCCCAAACTATAGGGCATGACGGATCCTTTTAATATTTCATGCACGTAATAAAATTAGCGTATTGCGGCAAGAATGGAATCCCCACATAGATTCTACATGTGGGGATTATTTACAACTTGTACATTTTTTTGAACTAGTCAATTGGCCAACAAATTCCATGACATTTGAATTTGGATCCCTAAACTGTAGGGCATGACGGATCCTCTTAATATTTCATGCACGTAATAAAATTAGCGTATTGCGGCAAGCATGGAATCCCCACATAGATTCTACATGTGGGGATTATTTACAACTTGTACATTTTTTTGGAACTAGTCAATTGGCCGACAAATTCCATGACATTTGAATTTGGATCCCCAAACTACAGGGCATGACGGATCCTCTTAATATTTCATGCACGTAATAAAATTAGCGTATTGCGGCAAGCATGGAATCCCCACATAGATTCTACATGTGGGGATTATTTACAACTTGTACATTTTTTTGGAACTAGTCAATTGGCCGACAAATTCCATGACATTTGAATTTGGATCCCCAAACTACAGGGCATGACGGATCCTCTTAATATTTCATGCACGTAATAAAATTAGCGTATTGCGGCAAGAATGGAATCCCCACATAGATTCTACATGTGGGGATTATTTACAACTTGTACATTTTTTTGAACTAGTCAATTGGCCAACAAATTCCATGACATTTGAATTTGGATCCCTAAACTGTAGGGTATGACGGATCCACTTAATATTTCACGCACGTAATAAAATTAGCATACTGCGGCAAGAATGGAATCACCACATAGATTCTACATGTGGGGATTATTTACAACTTGTACATTTTTTGGAACTAGTCAATTGGCCAACAAATTCCATGACCTTTGAATTTGGATCCCCAAACTACAGGGCATGACGGATCCTTTTAATATTTCATGCACGTAATAAAATTAGCGTATTGCGGCAAGAATGGAATCCCCAAATAGATTCTACATGTGGGGATTATTTACAACTTGTACATTTTTTTGAACTAGTCAATTGGCCAACAAATTCCATGACATTTGAATTTGGATCCCCAAACTATAGGGCATGACGGATCCTTTTAATATTTCATGCATGCAATAAAATTAGCATATTGCGGCAGGAATGGAATCCCCACATAGATTCTACATGTGGGGATTATTTACAACTTGTACATTTTTTTGGAACTAGTCAATTGGCCAACAAATTCCATGACATTTGAATTTGGATCTCAAACTATAGGGCATGACGGATCCACTTAATATTTCACGCACGTAATAAAATTAGCATATTGCGGCAAGAATGGAATCACCACATAGATTCTACATGTGGGGATTATTTACAACTTGTACATTTTTTTGGAACAAGTCAATTGGCCGACAAATTCCATGACATTTGAATTTGGATCCCCAAACTACAGGGCATGACGGATCCTCTTAATATTTCATGCACGTAATAAAATTAGCGTATTGCGGCAAGAATGGAATCCCCACATAGATTCTACATGTGGGGATTATTTACAACTTGTACATTTTTTGGAACTAGTCAATTGGCCAACAAATTCCATGACATTTGAATTTGGATCCCTAAACTGTAGGGTATGACGGATCCACTTAATATTTCACGCACGTAATAAAATTAGCATATTGCGGCAAGAATGGAATCACCACATAGATTCTACATGTGGGAATTATTTACAACTTGTACATTTTTTTGGAACTAGTCAATTGGCCAACAAATTCCATGACATTTCAATTTGGATCCCCAAACTATAGGGCATGACGGATCCTTTTAATATTTCATGCACGTAATAAAATTAGCGTATTGCGGCAAGAATGGAATCCCCACATAGATTCTACATGTGGGGATTATTTACAACTTGTACATTTTTTTGGAACTAGTCAATTGGCCAACAAATTCCATGACATTTGAATTTGGATCCCTAAACTGTAGGGTATGACGGATCCACTTAATATTTCACGCACGTAATAAAATTAGCATACTGCGGCAAGAATGGAATCACCACATAGATTCTACATGTGGGGATTATTTACAACTTGTACATTTTTTGGAACTAGTCAATTGGCCGACAAATTCCATGACATTTCAATTTGGATCCCCAAACTACAGGGCATGACGGATCCTCTTAATATTTCATGCACGTAATAAAATTAGCGTATTGCGGCAAGAATGGAATCCCCACATAGATTCTACATGTGGGGATTATTTACAACTTGTACATTTTTTTGGAACTACTCAATTGGCCAACAAATTCCATGACATTTGAATTTGGATCCCCAAACTATAGGGCATGACGGATCCTTTTAATATTTCATGCATGCAATAAAATTAGCATATTGCGGCAGGAATGGAATCCCCACATAGATTCTACATGTGGGGATTATTTACAACTTGTACATTTTTTTGGAACTAGTCAATTGGCCAACAAATTCCATGACATTTGAATTTGGATCCCCAAACTACAGGGCATGACGGATCCTCTTAATATTTCATGCACGTAATAAAATTAGCGTATTGCGGCAAGAATGGAATCCCCACATAGATTCTACATGTGGGGATTATTTACAACTTGTACATTTTTTTGAACTAGTCAATTGGCCGACAAATTCCATGACATTTCAATTTGGATCCCCAAACTACAGGGCATGACGGATCCTCTTAATATTTCATGCACGTAATAAAATTAGCGTATTGCGGCAAGCATGGAATCCCCACATAGATTCTACATGTGGGGATTATTTACAACTTGTACATTTTTTGGAACTAGTCAATTGGCCAACAAATTCCATGACATTTGAATTTGGATCCCTAAACTGTAGGGTATGACGGATCCACTTAATATTTCACGCACGTAATAAAATTAGCATATTGCGGCAAGAATGGAATCACCACATAGATTCTACATGTGGGGATTATTTACAACTTGTACATTTTTTTGAACTAGTCAATTGGCCGACAAATTCCATGACATTTGAATTTGGATCCCCAAACTACAGGGCATGACGGATCCACTTAATATTTCACGCACGTAATAAAATTAGCATATTGCGGCAAGAATGGAATCACCACATAGATTCTACATGTGGGGATTATTTACAACTTGTACATTTTTTTGGAACTAGTCAATTGGCCGACAAATTCCATGACATTTCAATTTGGATCCCCAAACTACAGGGCATGACGGATCCTCTTAATATTTCATGCACGTAATAAAATTAGCGTATTGCGGCAAGAATGGAATCCCCACATAGATTCTACATGTGGGGATTATATACAACTTGTACATTTTTTTGAACTAGTCAATTGGCCAACAAATTCCATGACATTTGAATTTGGATCCCTAAACTGTAGGGTATGACGGATCCACTTAATATTTCACGCACGTAATAAAATTAGCATACTGCGGCAAGAATGGAATCACCACATAGATTCTACATGTGGGGATTATTTACAACTTGTACATTTTTTGGAACTAGTCAATTGGCCGACAAATTCCATGACATTTCAATTTGGATCCCCAAACTACAGGGCATGACGGATCCTCTTAATATTTCATGCACGTAATAAAATTAGCGTATTGCGGCAAGAATGGAATCCCCACATAGATTCTACATGTGGGGATTATTTACAACTTGTACATTTTTTTGGAACTACTCAATTGGCCAACAAATTCCATGACATTTGAATTTGGATCCCCAAACTATAGGGCATGACGGATCCTTTTAATATTTCATGCACGTAATAAAATTAGCGTATTGCGGCAAGAATGGAATCACCACATAGATTCTACATGTGGGGATTATTTACAACTTGTACATTTTTTTGGAACTAGTCAATTGGCCAACAAATTCCATGACAATTGAATTTGGATCCCCAAACTACAGGGCATGACGGATCCTTTTAATATTTCATGCACGTAATAAAATTAGCGTATTGCGGCAAGAATGGAATCCCCACATAGATTCTACATGTGGGGATTATTTACAACTTGTACATTTTTTTGGAACTAGTCAATTGGCCGACAAATTCCATGACAATTGAATTTGGATCCCCAAACTACAGGGCATGACGGATCCTTTTAATATTTCATGCACGTAATAAAATTAGCGTATTGCGGCAAGAATGGAATCACCACATAGATTCTACATGTGGGGATTATTTACAACTTGTACATTTTTTGGAACTAGTCAATTGGCCGACAAATTCCATGACATTTCAATTTGGATCCCCAAACTACAGGGCATGACGGATCCTCTTAATATTTCATGCACGTAATAAAATTAGCGTATTGCGGCAAGAATGGAATCCCCACATAGATTCTACATGTGGGGATTATTTACAACTTGTACATTTTTTTGGAACTACTCAATTGGCCAACAAATTCCATGACATTTGAATTTGGATCCCCAAACTATAGGGCATGACGGATCCTTTTAATATTTCATGCACGTAATAAAATTAGCGTATTGCGGCAAGAATGGAATCCCCACATAGATTCTACATGTGGGGATTATTTACAACTTGTACATTATTTTGGAACTAGTCAATTGGCCAACAAATTCCATGACAATTGAATTTAGATCCCCAAACTACAGGGCATGACGGATCCTCTTAATATTTCATGCACGTAATAAAATTAGCGTATTGCGGCAAGCATGGAATCCCCACATAGATTCTACATGTGGGGATTATTTACAACTTGTACATTTTTTTGGAACTAGTCAATTGGCCAACAAATTCCATGACCTTTGAATTTGGATCCCCAAACTACAGGGCATGACGGATCCTTTTAATATTTCATGCACGTAATAAAATTAGCGTATTGCGGCAAGAATGGAATCCCCAAATAGATTCTACATGTGGGGATTATTTACAACTTGTACATTTTTTTGAACTAGTCAATTGGCCAACAAATTCCATGACATTTGAATTTGGATCCCCAAACTATAGGGCATGACGGATCCTTTTAATATTTCATGCATGCAATAAAATTAGCATATTGCGGCAGGAATGGAATCCCCACATAGATTCTACATGTGGGGATTATTTACAACTTGTACATTTTTTTGGAACTAGTCAATTGGCCAACAAATTCCATGACATTTGAATTTGGATCTCAAACTATAGGGCATGACGGATCCACTTAATATTTCACGCACGTAATAAAATTAGCATATTGCGGCAAGAATGGAATCCCCACATAGATTCTACATGTGGGGATTATTTACAACTTGTACATTTTTTTGGAACTAGTCAATTGGCCAACAAATTCCATGACCTTTGAATTTGGATCCCCAAACTACAGGGCATGACGGATCCTTTTAATATTTCATGCACGTAATAAAATTAGCGTATTGCGGCAAGAATGGAATCCCCAAATAGATTCTACATGTGGGGATTATTTACAACTTGTACATTTTTTTGAACTAGTCAATTGGCCAACAAATTCCATGACATTTGAATTTGGATCCCCAAACTATAGGGCATGACGGATCCTTTTAATATTTCATGCATGCAATAAAATTAGCATATTGCGGCAAGCATGGAATCCCCACATAGATTCTACATGTGGGGATTATTTAAAACTTGTACATTTTTTTGGAACTAGTCAATTGGCCAACAAATTCCATGACATTTGAATTTGGATTTCAAACTATAGGGCATGACGGATCCACTTAATATTTCACGCACGTAATAGAATTAGCATATCGCGGCAAGAATGGAATCACCACATAGATTCTACATGTGGGGATTATTTACAACTTGTACATTTTTTTGGAACTAGTCAATTGGCCGACAAATTCCATGACATTTGAATTTGGATCCCCAAACTACAGGGCATGACGGATCCTCTTAATATTTCATGCACGTAATAAAATTAGCGTATTGCGGCAAGAATGGAATCCCCACATAGATTCTACATGTGGGGATTATTTAAAACTTGTACATTTTTTTGGAACTAGTCAATTGGCCAACAAATTCCATGACATTTGAATTTGGATTTCAAACTATAGGGCATGACGGATCCACTTAATATTTCACGCACGTAATAGAATTAGCATATCGCGGCAAGAATGGAATCACCACATAGATTCTACATGTGGGAATTATTTACAACTTGTACATTTTTTTGAACTAGTCAATTGGCCGACAAATTCCATGACATTTCAATTTGGATCCCCAAACTACAGGGCATGACGGATCCTCTTAATATTTCATGCACGTAATAAAATTAGCGTATTGCGGCAAGAATGGAATCCCCACATAGATTCTACATGTGGGGATTATTTACAACTTGTACATTTTTTTGGAACTAGTCAATTGGCCAACAAATTCCATGACATTTGAATTTGGATCCCCAAACTATAGGGCATGACGGATCCTTTTAATATTTCATGCACGTAATAAAATTAGCGTATTGCGGCAAGAATGGAATCCCCACATAGATTCTACATGTGGGGATTATTTACAACTTGTACATTTTTTTGGAACTAGTCAATTGGCCAACAAATTCCATGACAATTGAATTTGGATCCCCAAACTACAGGGCATGACGGATCCTTTTAATATTTCATGCACGTAATAAAATTAGCGTATTGCGGCAAGAATGGAATCCCCACATGGATTCTACATGTGGGGATTATTTACAACTTGTACATTATTTTGGAACTAGTCAATTGGCCAACAAATTCCATGACAATTGAATTTAGATCCCCAAACTACAGGGCATGACGGATCCTTTTAATATTTCATGCACGTAATAAAATTAGCGTATTGCGGCAAGAATGGAATCCCCACATAGATTCTACATGTGGGGATTATTTACAACTTGTACATTTTTTTGGAACTAGTCAATTGGCCAACAAATTCCATGACCTTTGAATTTGGATCCCCAAACTACAGGGCATGACGGATCCTTTTAATATTTCATGCACGTAATAAAATTAGCGTATTGCGGCAAGAATGGAATCCCCACATGGATTATACATGTGGGGATTATTTACAACTTGTACATTTTTTTGAAACTAGTCAATTGGCCAACAAATTCCATGACATTTGAATTTGGATCCCCAAACTATAGGGCATGACGGATCCACTTAATATTTCACGCATGTAATAAAATTAGCATATTGCGGCAAGAATGGAATCACCACATAGATTCTACATGTGGGGATTATTAACAACTTGTACATTTTTTGAAACTAGTCAATTGGCCAACAAATTCCATCACATTTCAATTTGGATCCCCAAACTACAGGGCATGACGGATCCTTTTAATATTTCATGCACGTAATAAACTTAGCATATTGCGGCAAGAATGGAATCCCCACATAGATTCTACATGTGGGGATTCTTTACAACTGCTACATTTTTTTGGAGTTAGTCAATTGGCCAACAAATTCCATGACAATTGAATTTGGATCCCCAAACTACAGGGCATGACGGATCCTTTTAATATTTCATGCACGTAATAAAATTAGCGTATTGCGGCAAGAATGGAATCCCCACATGGATTCTACATGTGGGGATTATTTACAACTTGTACATTTTTTTGGAACTAGTCAATTGGCCAACAAATTCCATGACATTTGAATTTGGATCCCCAAACTATAGGGCATGACGGATCCACTTAATATTTCACGCATGTAATAAAATTAGCATATTGCGGCAAGCATGGAATCCCCACATAGATTCTACATGTGGGGATTATTTACAACTTGTACATTTTTTTCGAACTAGTCAATTGGCCAACAAATTCCATGACATTTCAATTTGGATCCCCAAACTACAGGGCATGACAGATGCTTTTAATATTTCATGCACGTAATAAACTTAGCATATTGCGGCAAGAATAGAATCCCCAAATAGATTCTACATGTGGGGATTATTTACAACTTGTACATTTTTTTGGAACTAGTCAATTGGCCAACAAATTCCATGACATTTGAATTTGGATCCCCAAACTACAGGGCATGACGGATCCTTTTAATATTTCATGCACGTAATAAAATTAGCGTATTGCGGCAAGCATGGAATCCCCACATAGATTCTACATGTGGGGATTATTTACAACTTGTACATTTTTTTGGAACTAGTCAATTGGCCGACAAATTCCATGACATTTCAATTTGGATCCCCAAACTACAGGGCATGACGGATCCTTTTAATATTTCATGCACGTAATAAAATTAGCGTATTGCGGCAAGAATGGAATCCCCACATAGATTCTACATGTGGGGATTATTTACAACTTGTACATTTTTTTGGAACTAGTCAATTGGCCAACAAATTCCATGACATTTGAATTTGGATCCCTAAACTACAGGGCATGACAGATCCACTTAATATTTCACGCACGTAATAAAATTAGCATATTGCGGCAAGAATGGAATCACCACATAGATTCTACATGTGGGGATTATTTACAACTTGTACATTTTTTTGAAACTAGTCAATTGGCCGACAAATTCCATGACATTTCAATTTGGATCCCCAAACTACAGGGCATGACGGATCCTCTTAATATTTCATGCACGTAATAAAATTAGCGTATTGCGGCAAGAATGGAATCCCCACATAGATTCTACATGTGGGGATTATTTACAACTTGTACATTTTTTTGAACTAGTCAATTGGCCAACAAATTCCATGACATTTGAATTTGGATCCCTAAACTGTAGGGTATGACGGATCCACTTAATATTTCACGCACGTAATAAAATTAGCATACTGCGGCAAGAATGGAATCACCACATAGATTCTACATGTGGGGATTATTTACAACTTGTACATTTTTTGGAACTAGTCAATTGGCCGACAAATTCCATGACATTTCAATTTGGATCCCCAAACTACAGGGCATGACGGATCCTCTTAATATTTCATGCACGTAATAAAATTAGCGTATTGCGGCAAGAATGGAATCCCCACATAGATTCTACATGTGGGGATTATTTACAACTTGTACATTTTTTTGGAACTAGTCTATTGGCCAACAAATTCCATGACATTTGAATTTGGATCCCCAAACTATAGGGCATGACGGATCCTTTTAATATTTCATGCACGTAATAAAATTAGCGTATTGCGGCAAGAATGGAATCCCCACATAGATTCTACATGTGGGGATTATTTACAACTTGTACATTTTTTTGGAACTAGTCAATTGGCCAACAAATTCCATGACATTTGAATTTGGATCCCCAAACTATAGGGCATGACGGATCCTTTTAATATTTCATGCACGTAATAAAATTAGCGTATTGCGGCAAGAATGGAATCCCCACATAGATTCTACATGTGGGGATTATTTACAACTTGTACATTTTTTTGAACTAGTCAATTGGCCAACAAATTCCATGACATTTGAATTTGGATCCCTAAACTGTAGGGCATGACGGATCCTCTTAATATTTCATGCACGTAATAAAATTAGCGTATTGCGGCAAGCATGGAATCCCCACATAGATTCTACATGTGGGGATTATTTACAACTTGTACATTTTTTTGGAACTAGTCAATTGGCCGACAAATTCCATGACATTTGAATTTGGATCCCCAAACTACAGGGCATGACGGATCCTCTTAATATTTCATGCACGTAATAAAATTAGCGTATTGCGGCAAGCATGGAATCCCCACATAGATTCTACATGTGGGGATTATTTACAACTTGTACATTTTTTTGGAACTAGTCAATTGGCCGACAAATTCCATGACATTTGAATTTGGATCCCCAAACTACAGGGCATGACGGATCCTCTTAATATTTCATGCACGTAATAAAATTAGCGTATTGCGGCAAGAATGGAATCCCCACATAGATTCTACATGTGGGGATTATTTACAACTTGTACATTTTTTTGAACTAGTCAATTGGCCAACAAATTCCATGACATTTGAATTTGGATCCCTAAACTGTAGGGTATGACGGATCCACTTAATATTTCACGCACGTAATAAAATTAGCATACTGCGGCAAGAATGGAATCACCACATAGATTCTACATGTGGGGATTATTTACAACTTGTACATTTTTTGGAACTAGTCAATTGGCCAACAAATTCCATGACCTTTGAATTTGGATCCCCAAACTACAGGGCATGACGGATCCTTTTAATATTTCATGCACGTAATAAAATTAGCGTATTGCGGCAAGAATGGAATCCCCAAATAGATTCTACATGTGGGGATTATTTACAACTTGTACATTTTTTTGAACTAGTCAATTGGCCAACAAATTCCATGACATTTGAATTTGGATCCCCAAACTATAGGGCATGACGGATCCTTTTAATATTTCATGCATGCAATAAAATTAGCATATTGCGGCAGGAATGGAATCCCCACATAGATTCTACATGTGGGGATTATTTACAACTTGTACATTTTTTTGGAACTAGTCAATTGGCCAACAAATTCCATGACATTTGAATTTGGATCTCAAACTATAGGGCATGACGGATCCACTTAATATTTCACGCACGTAATAAAATTAGCATATTGCGGCAAGAATGGAATCACCACATAGATTCTACATGTGGGGATTATTTACAACTTGTACATTTTTTTGGAACAAGTCAATTGGCCGACAAATTCCATGACATTTGAATTTGGATCCCCAAACTACAGGGCATGACGGATCCTCTTAATATTTCATGCACGTAATAAAATTAGCGTATTGCGGCAAGAATGGAATCCCCACATAGATTCTACATGTGGGGATTATTTACAACTTGTACATTTTTTGGAACTAGTCAATTGGCCAACAAATTCCATGACATTTGAATTTGGATCCCTAAACTGTAGGGTATGACGGATCCACTTAATATTTCACGCACGTAATAAAATTAGCATATTGCGGCAAGAATGGAATCACCACATAGATTCTACATGTGGGAATTATTTACAACTTGTACATTTTTTTGGAACTAGTCAATTGGCCAACAAATTCCATGACATTTCAATTTGGATCCCCAAACTATAGGGCATGACGGATCCTTTTAATATTTCATGCACGTAATAAAATTAGCGTATTGCGGCAAGAATGGAATCCCCACATAGATTCTACATGTGGGGATTATTTACAACTTGTACATTTTTTTGGAACTAGTCAATTGGCCAACAAATTCCATGACATTTGAATTTGGATCCCTAAACTGTAGGGTATGACGGATCCACTTAATATTTCACGCACGTAATAAAATTAGCATACTGCGGCAAGAATGGAATCACCACATAGATTCTACATGTGGGGATTATTTACAACTTGTACATTTTTTGGAACTAGTCAATTGGCCGACAAATTCCATGACATTTCAATTTGGATCCCCAAACTACAGGGCATGACGGATCCTCTTAATATTTCATGCACGTAATAAAATTAGCGTATTGCGGCAAGAATGGAATCCCCACATAGATTCTACATGTGGGGATTATTTACAACTTGTACATTTTTTTGGAACTACTCAATTGGCCAACAAATTCCATGACATTTGAATTTGGATCCCCAAACTATAGGGCATGACGGATCCTTTTAATATTTCATGCATGCAATAAAATTAGCATATTGCGGCAGGAATGGAATCCCCACATAGATTCTACATGTGGGGATTATTTACAACTTGTACATTTTTTTGGAACTAGTCAATTGGCCAACAAATTCCATGACATTTGAATTTGGATCCCCAAACTACAGGGCATGACGGATCCTCTTAATATTTCATGCACGTAATAAAATTAGCGTATTGCGGCAAGAATGGAATCCCCACATAGATTCTACATGTGGGGATTATTTACAACTTGTACATTTTTTTGAACTAGTCAATTGGCCGACAAATTCCATGACATTTCAATTTGGATCCCCAAACTACAGGGCATGACGGATCCTCTTAATATTTCATGCACGTAATAAAATTAGCGTATTGCGGCAAGCATGGAATCCCCACATAGATTCTACATGTGGGGATTATTTACAACTTGTACATTTTTTGGAACTAGTCAATTGGCCAACAAATTCCATGACATTTGAATTTGGATCCCTAAACTGTAGGGTATGACGGATCCACTTAATATTTCACGCACGTAATAAAATTAGCATATTGCGGCAAGAATGGAATCACCACATAGATTCTACATGTGGGGATTATTTACAACTTGTACATTTTTTTGAACTAGTCAATTGGCCGACAAATTCCATGACATTTGAATTTGGATCCCCAAACTACAGGGCATGACGGATCCACTTAATATTTCACGCACGTAATAAAATTAGCATATTGCGGCAAGAATGGAATCACCACATAGATTCTACATGTGGGGATTATTTACAACTTGTACATTTTTTTGGAACTAGTCAATTGGCCGACAAATTCCATGACATTTCAATTTGGATCCCCAAACTACAGGGCATGACGGATCCTCTTAATATTTCATGCACGTAATAAAATTAGCGTATTGCGGCAAGAATGGAATCCCCACATAGATTCTACATGTGGGGATTATATACAACTTGTACATTTTTTTGAACTAGTCAATTGGCCAACAAATTCCATGACATTTGAATTTGGATCCCTAAACTGTAGGGTATGACGGATCCACTTAATATTTCACGCACGTAATAAAATTAGCATACTGCGGCAAGAATGGAATCACCACATAGATTCTACATGTGGGGATTATTTACAACTTGTACATTTTTTGGAACTAGTCAATTGGCCGACAAATTCCATGACATTTCAATTTGGATCCCCAAACTACAGGGCATGACGGATCCTCTTAATATTTCATGCACGTAATAAAATTAGCGTATTGCGGCAAGAATGGAATCCCCACATAGATTCTACATGTGGGGATTATTTACAACTTGTACATTTTTTTGGAACTACTCAATTGGCCAACAAATTCCATGACATTTGAATTTGGATCCCCAAACTATAGGGCATGACGGATCCTTTTAATATTTCATGCACGTAATAAAATTAGCGTATTGCGGCAAGAATGGAATCACCACATAGATTCTACATGTGGGGATTATTTACAACTTGTACATTTTTTTGGAACTAGTCAATTGGCCAACAAATTCCATGACAATTGAATTTGGATCCCCAAACTACAGGGCATGACGGATCCTTTTAATATTTCATGCACGTAATAAAATTAGCGTATTGCGGCAAGAATGGAATCCCCACATAGATTCTACATGTGGGGATTATTTACAACTTGTACATTTTTTTGGAACTAGTCAATTGGCCGACAAATTCCATGACAATTGAATTTGGATCCCCAAACTACAGGGCATGACGGATCCTTTTAATATTTCATGCACGTAATAAAATTAGCGTATTGCGGCAAGAATGGAATCACCACATAGATTCTACATGTGGGGATTATTTACAACTTGTACATTTTTTGGAACTAGTCAATTGGCCGACAAATTCCATGACATTTCAATTTGGATCCCCAAACTACAGGGCATGACGGATCCTCTTAATATTTCATGCACGTAATAAAATTAGCGTATTGCGGCAAGAATGGAATCCCCACATAGATTCTACATGTGGGGATTATTTACAACTTGTACATTTTTTTGGAACTACTCAATTGGCCAACAAATTCCATGACATTTGAATTTGGATCCCCAAACTATAGGGCATGACGGATCCTTTTAATATTTCATGCACGTAATAAAATTAGCGTATTGCGGCAAGAATGGAATCCCCACATAGATTCTACATGTGGGGATTATTTACAACTTGTACATTATTTTGGAACTAGTCAATTGGCCAACAAATTCCATGACAATTGAATTTAGATCCCCAAACTACAGGGCATGACGGATCCTCTTAATATTTCATGCACGTAATAAAATTAGCGTATTGCGGCAAGCATGGAATCCCCACATAGATTCTACATGTGGGGATTATTTACAACTTGTACATTTTTTTGGAACTAGTCAATTGGCCAACAAATTCCATGACCTTTGAATTTGGATCCCCAAACTACAGGGCATGACGGATCCTTTTAATATTTCATGCACGTAATAAAATTAGCGTATTGCGGCAAGAATGGAATCCCCAAATAGATTCTACATGTGGGGATTATTTACAACTTGTACATTTTTTTGAACTAGTCAATTGGCCAACAAATTCCATGACATTTGAATTTGGATCCCCAAACTATAGGGCATGACGGATCCTTTTAATATTTCATGCATGCAATAAAATTAGCATATTGCGGCAGGAATGGAATCCCCACATAGATTCTACATGTGGGGATTATTTACAACTTGTACATTTTTTTGGAACTAGTCAATTGGCCAACAAATTCCATGACATTTGAATTTGGATCTCAAACTATAGGGCATGACGGATCCACTTAATATTTCACGCACGTAATAAAATTAGCATATTGCGGCAAGAATGGAATCCCCACATAGATTCTACATGTGGGGATTATTTACAACTTGTACATTTTTTTGGAACTAGTCAATTGGCCAACAAATTCCATGACATTTGAATTTGGATCCCCAAACTACAGGGCATGACGGATCCTCTTAATATTTCATGCACGTAATAAAATTAGCGTATTGCGGCAAGAATGGAATCCCCAAATAGATTCTACATGTGGGGATTATTTACAACTTGTACATTTTTTTGAACTAGTCAATTGGCCAACAAATTCCATGACATTTGAATTTGGATCCCCAAACTATAGGGCATGACGGATCCTTTTAATATTTCATGCATGCAATAAAATTAGCATATTGCGGCAAGCATGGAATCCCCACATAGATTCTACATGTGGGGATTATTTAAAACTTGTACATTTTTTTGGAACTAGTCAATTGGCCAACAAATTCCATGACATTTGAATTTGGATTTCAAACTATAGGGCATGACGGATCCACTTAATATTTCACGCACGTAATAGAATTAGCATATCGCGGCAAGAATGGAATCACCACATAGATTCTACATGTGGGGATTATTTACAACTTGTACATTTTTTTGGAACTAGTCAATTGGCCGACAAATTCCATGACATTTGAATTTGGATCCCCAAACTACAGGGCATGACGGATCCTCTTAATATTTCATGCACGTAATAAAATTAGCGTATTGCGGCAAGAATGGAATCCCCACATAGATTCTACATGTGGGGATTATTTAAAACTTGTACATTTTTTTGGAACTAGTCAATTGGCCAACAAATTCCATGACATTTGAATTTGGATTTCAAACTATAGGGCATGACGGATCCACTTAATATTTCACGCACGTAATAGAATTAGCATATCGCGGCAAGAATGGAATCACCACATAGATTCTACATGTGGGAATTATTTACAACTTGTACATTTTTTTGAACTAGTCAATTGGCCGACAAATTCCATGACATTTCAATTTGGATCCCCAAACTACAGGGCATGACGGATCCTCTTAATATTTCATGCACGTAATAAAATTAGCGTATTGCGGCAAGAATGGAATCCCCACATAGATTCTACATGTGGGGATTATTTACAACTTGTACATTTTTTTGGAACTAGTCAATTGGCCAACAAATTCCATGACATTTGAATTTGGATCCCCAAACTATAGGGCATGACGGATCCTTTTAATATTTCATGCACGTAATAAAATTAGCGTATTGCGGCAAGAATGGAATCCCCACATAGATTCTACATGTGGGGATTATTTACAACTTGTACATTTTTTTGGAACTAGTCAATTGGCCAACAAATTCCATGACAATTGAATTTGGATCCCCAAACTACAGGGCATGACGGATCCTTTTAATATTTCATGCACGTAATAAAATTAGCGTATTGCGGCAAGAATGGAATCCCCACATGGATTCTACATGTGGGGATTATTTACAACTTGTACATTATTTTGGAACTAGTCAATTGGCCAACAAATTCCATGACAATTGAATTTAGATCCCCAAACTACAGGGCATGACGGATCCTTTTAATATTTCATGCACGTAATAAAATTAGCGTATTGCGGCAAGAATGGAATCCCCACATAGATTCTACATGTGGGGATTATTTACAACTTGTACATTTTTTTGGAACTAGTCAATTGGCCAACAAATTCCATGACCTTTGAATTTGGATCCCCAAACTACAGGGCATGACGGATCCTTTTAATATTTCATGCACGTAATAAAATTAGCGTATTGCGGCAAGAATGGAATCCCCACATGGATTATACATGTGGGGATTATTTACAACTTGTACATTTTTTTGAAACTAGTCAATTGGCCAACAAATTCCATGACATTTGAATTTGGATCCCCAAACTATAGGGCATGACGGATCCACTTAATATTTCACGCATGTAATAAAATTAGCATATTGCGGCAAGAATGGAATCACCACATAGATTCTACATGTGGGGATTATTAACAACTTGTACATTTTTTGAAACTAGTCAATTGGCCAACAAATTCCATCACATTTCAATTTGGATCCCCAAACTACAGGGCATGACGGATCCTTTTAATATTTCATGCACGTAATAAACTTAGCATATTGCGGCAAGAATGGAATCCCCACATAGATTCTACATGTGGGGATTCTTTACAACTGCTACATTTTTTTGGAGTTAGTCAATTGGCCAACAAATTCCATGACAATTGAATTTGGATCCCCAAACTACAGGGCATGACGGATCCTTTTAATATTTCATGCACGTAATAAAATTAGCGTATTGCGGCAAGAATGGAATCCCCACATGGATTCTACATGTGGGGATTATTTACAACTTGTA
This sequence comes from Antitrichia curtipendula, assembly GCA_951230915.1. NCBI lineage: Eukaryota > Viridiplantae > Streptophyta > Bryopsida > Hypnales > Leucodontaceae > Antitrichia > Antitrichia curtipendula. The sequence goes on along the minus strand of OX579637.1, from coordinate 21,139,594 downwards.
CATTTTTTTGGAACTAGTCAATTGGCCAACAAATTCCATGACATTTGAATTTGGATCCCCAAACTATAGGGCATGACGGATCCACTTAATATTTCACGCATGTAATAAAATTAGCATATTGCGGCAAGCATGGAATCCCCACATAGATTCTACATGTGGGGATTATTTACAACTTGTACATTTTTTTGGAACTAGTCAATTGGCCAACAAATTCCATGACATTTCAATTTGGATCCCCAAACTACAGGGCATGACAGATGCTTTTAATATTTCATGCACGTAATAAACTTAGCATATTGCGGCAAGAATAGAATCCCCAAATAGATTCTACATGTGGGGATTATTTACAACTTGTACATTTTTTTGGAACTAGTCAATTGGCCAACAAATTCCATGACATTTGAATTTGGATCCCCAAACTACAGGGCATGACGGATCCTTTTAATATTTCATGCACGTAATAAAATTAGCGTATTGCGGCAAGCATGGAATCCCCACATAGATTCTACATGTGGGGATTATTTACAACTTGTACATTTTTTTGGAACTAGTCAATTGGCCGACAAATTCCATGACATTTCAATTTGGATCCCCAAACTACAGGGCATGACGGATCCTTTTAATATTTCATGCACGTAATAAAATTAGCGTATTGCGGCAAGAATGGAATCCCCACATAGATTCTACATGTGGGGATTATTTACAACTTGTACATTTTTTTGGAACTAGTCAATTGGCCAACAAATTCCATGACATTTGAATTTGGATCCCTAAACTACAGGGCATGACAGATCCACTTAATATTTCACGCACGTAATAAAATTAGCATATTGCGGCAAGAATGGAATCACCACATAGATTCTACATGTGGGGATTATTTACAACTTGTACATTTTTTTGAAACTAGTCAATTGGCCGACAAATTCCATGACATTTCAATTTGGATCCCCAAACTACAGGGCATGACGGATCCTCTTAATATTTCATGCACGTAATAAAATTAGCGTATTGCGGCAAGAATGGAATCACCACATAGATTCTACATGTGGGGATTATTTACAACTTGTACATTTTTTGAAACTAGTCAATTGGCCGACAAATTCCATGACATTTCAATTTGGATCCCCAAACTACAGGGCATGACGGATCCTCTTAATATTTCATGCACGTAATAAAATTAGCGTATTGCGGCAAGAATGGAATCCCCACATAGATTCTACATGTGGGGATTATTTACAACTTGTACATTTTTTGGAACTAGTCAATTGGCCGACAAATTCCATGAAATTTCAATTTGGATCCCCAAACTACAGGGCATGACGGATCCTCTTAATATTTCATGCACGTAATAAAATTAGCGTATTGCGGCAAGAATGGAATCACCACATAGATTCTACATGTGGGAATTATTTACAACTTGTACATTTTTTGAAACTAGTCAATTGGCCGACAAATTCCATGACATTTCAATTTGGATCCCCAAACTACAGGGCATGACGGATCCTCTTAATATTTCATGCACGTAATAAAATTAGCGTATTGCGGCAAGAATGGAATCCCCACATAGATTCTACATGTGGGGATTATTTACAACTTGTACATTTTTTTGGAACTAGTCAATTGGCCAACAAATTCCATGACATTTGAATTTGGATCCCTAAACTGTAGGGTATGACGGATCCACTTAATATTTCACGCACGTAATAAAATTAGCATATTGCGGCAAGAATGGAATCCCCAAATAGATTCTACATGTGGGGATTATTTACAACTTGTACATTTTTTGGAACTAGTCAATTGGCCGACAAATTCCATGACATTTCAATTTGGATCCCCATACTACAGGGCATGACGGATCCTCTTAATATTTCATGCACGTAATAAAATTAGCGTATTGCGACAAGAATGGAATCCCCACATAGATTCTACATGTGGGGATTATTTACAACTTGTACATTTTTTTGGAACTAGTCAATTGGCCAACAAATTCCATGACATTTGAATTTGGATCCCCAAACTATAGGGCATGACGGATCCTTTTAATATTTCATGCACGTCATAAAATTAGCGTATTGCGGCAAGAATGGAATCCCCACATAGATTCTACATGTGGGAATTATTTACAACTTGAACATTTTTTTGAAACTAGTCAATTGGCCAACAAATTCCATGACATTTGAATTTGGATCCCCAAACTATAGGGCATGACGGATCCTTTTAATATTTCATGCACGTAATAAAATTAGCGTATTGCGGCAAGAATGGAATCCCCACATAGATTCTACATGTGGGAATTATTTACAACTTGTACATTTTTTTGAAACTAGTCAATTGCCCAACAAATTCCTTGACATTTGAATTTGGATCTCTAAACTATACGGCATGACGGATCCACTTAATATTTCACGCACGTAATAAAATTAGCATATTGCGGCAAGAATGGAATCCCCACATAGATTCTACATGTGGGGATTATTTACAACTTGTACATTTTTTTGGAACTAGTCAATTGGCCAACAAATTCCATGACATTTGAATTTGGATCTCTAAACTATACGGCATGACGGATCCACTTAATATTTCACGCACGTAATAAAATTAGCATATTGCGGCAAGCATGGAATCCCCACATAGATTCTACATGTGGGGATTATTTACAACTTGTACATTTTTTTGGAACTAGTCAATTGGCCAACAAATTCCATGACATTTCAATTTGGATCCCCAAACTACAGGGCATGACAGATGCTTTTAATATTTCATGCACGTAATAAACTTAGCATATTGCGGCAAGAATAGAATCCCCAAATAGATTCTACATGTGGGGATTATTTACAACTTGTACATTTTTTTGGAACTAGTCAATTGGCCAACAAATTCCATGACATTTGAATTTGGATCCCCAAACTACAGGGCATGACGGATCCTTTTAATATTTCATGCACGTAATAAAATTAGCGTATTGCGGCAAGCATGGAATCCCCACATAGATTCTACATGTGGGGATTATTTACAACTTGTACATTTTTTTGGAACTAGTCAATTGGCCGACAAATTCCATGACATTTCAATTTGGATCCCCAAACTACAGGGCATGACGGATCCTTTTAATATTTCATGCACGTAATAAAATTAGCGTATTGCGGCAAGAATGGAATCCCCACATAGATTCTACATGTGGGGATTATTTACAACTTGTACATTTTTTTGGAACTAGTCAATTGGCCAACAAATTCCATGACATTTGAATTTGGATCCCTAAACTACAGGGCATGACGGATCCACTTAATATTTCACGCATGTAATAAAATTAGCATATTGCGGCAAGAATGGAATCCCCACATAGATTCTACATGTGGGGATTATTTACAACTTGTACATTTTTTGAAACTAGTCAATTAGCCAACAAATTCCATCACATTTCAATTTGGATCCCCAAACTACAGGGCATGACAGATGCTTTTAATATTTCATGCACGTAATAAACTTAGCATATTGCGGCAAGAATAGAATCCCCAAATAGATTCTACATGTGGGGATTATTTACAACTTGTACATTTTTTTGGAACTAGTCAATTGGCCAACAAATTCCATGACATTTGAATTTGGATCCCCAAACTACAGGGCATGACGGATCCTTTTAATATTTCATGCACGTAATAAAATTAGCGTATTGCGGCAAGCATGGAATCCCCACATAGATTCTACATGTGGGGATTATTTACAACTTGTACATTTTTTTGGAACTAGTCAATTGGCCGACAAATTCCATGACATTTCAATTTGGATCCCCAAACTACAGGGCATGACGGATCCTTTTAATATTTCATGCACGTAATAAAATTAGCGTATTGCGGCAAGAATGGAATCCCCACATAGATTCTACATGTGGGGATTATTTACAACTTGTACATTTTTTTGGAACTAGTCAATTGGCCAACAAATTCCATGACATTTGAATTTGGATCCCTAAACTACAGGGCATGACGGATCCACTTAATATTTCACGCATGTAATAAAATTAGCATATTGCGGCAAGAATGGAATCCCCACATAGATTCTACATGTGGGGATTATTTACAACTTGTACATTTTTTGAAACTAGTCAATTAGCCAACAAATTCCATCACATTTCAATTTGGATCCCCAAACTACAGGGCATGACGGATCCTTTTAATATTTCATGCACGTAATAAACTTAGCATATTGCGGCAAGATTGGAATCCCCACATAGATTCTACATGTGGGGATTATTTACAACTTGTACATTTTTTGGAACTAGTCAATTGGCCAACAAATTCCATGACATTTCAATTTGGATCCCCAAACTACAGGGCATGACGGATCCTCTTAATATTTCATGCACGTAATAAAATTAGCATATTGCGGCAAGAATGGAATCCCCACATAGATTCTACATGTGGGGATTATTTACAACTTGTACATTTTTTGGAACTAGTCAATTGGCCAACAAATTCCATGACATTTCAATTTGGATCCCCAAACTACAGGGCATGACGGATCCTTTTAATATTTCATGCACGTAATAAAATTAGCGTATTGCGGCAAGAATGGAATCCCCACATAGATTCTACATGTGGGGATTATTTACAACTTGTACATTTTTTTGGAACTAGTCAATTGGCCAACAAATTCCATGACAATTGAATTTGGATCCCCAAACTACAGGGCATGACGGATCCTCTTAATATTTCATGCACGTAATAAAATTAGCGTATTGCGGCAAGAATGGAATCCCCACATGGATTCTACATGTGGGGATTATTTACAACTTGTACATTTTTTTGTAACTAGTCAATTGGCCAACAAATTCCATGACATTTGAATTTGGATCCCCAAACTATAGGGCATGACGGATCCTTTTAATATTTCATGCACGTAATAAAATTAGCGTATTGCGGCAAGAATGGAATCCCCACATAGATTCTACATGTGGGAATTATTTACAACTTGTACATTTTTTTGAAACTAGTCAATTGGCCAACAAATTCCATGACATTTGAATTTGGATCCCTAAACTATAGGGTATGACGGATCCACTTAATATTTCACGCACGTAATAAAATTAGCATATTGCGGCAAGAATGGAATCACCACATAGATTCTACATGTGGGGATTATTTACAACTTGTACATTTTTTTGAACTAGTCAATTGGCCAACAAATTCCATGACATTTGAATTTGGATCCCCAAACTATAGGGCATGACGGATCCTTTTAATATTTCATGCACGTAATAAAATTAGCATATTGCGGCAAGAATGGAATCCCCACATAGATTCTACATGTGGGGATTATTTACAACTTGTACATTTTTTTGAACTAGTCAATAGGCCAACAAATTCCATGACATTTGAATTTGGATCCCCAAACTATAGGGCATGACGGATCCTTTTAATATTTCATGCACGTAATAAAATTAGCATATTGCGGCAAGAATGGAATCCCCACATAGATTCTACATGTGGGGATTATTTACAACTTGTACATTTTTTGAAACTAGTCAATTGGCCAACAAATTCCATGACATTTCAATTTGGATCCCCAAACTATAGGGCATGACGGATCCTTTTAATATTTCATGCACGTAATAAAATTAGCGTATTGCGGCAAGAATGGAATCCCCACATAGATTCTACATGTGGGGATTATTTACAACTTGTACATTATTTTGGAACTAGTCAATTGGCCAACAAATTCCATGACAATTGAATTTGGATCCCCAAACTACAGGGCATGACGGATCCTTTTAATATTTCATGCACGTAATAAAATTAGCGTATTGCGGCAAGAATGGAATCCCCACATAGATTCTACATGTGGGAATTATTTACAACTTGTACATTTTTTTGGAACTAGTCAATTGGCCAACAAATTCCATGACATTTGAATTTGGATCCCCAAACTATAGGGCATGACGGATCCTTTTAATATTTCATGCACGTAATAAAATTAGCGTATTGCGGCAAGAATGGAATCCCCACATAGATTATACATGTGGGGATTATTTACAACTTGTACATTTTTTTGGAACTAGTCAATTGGCCAACAAATTCCATGACATTTGAATTTGGATCCCCAAACTATAGGGCATGACGGATCCACTTAATATTTCACGCATGTAATAAAATTAGCATATTGCGGCAAGAATGGAATCACCACATAGATTCTACATGTGGGGATTATTTACAACTTGTACATTTTTTGAAACTAGTCAATTAGCCAACAAATTCCACCACATTTCAATTTGGATCCCCAAACTACAGGGCATGACGGATCCTTTTAATATTTCATGCACGTAATAAAATTAGCATATTGCGGCAAGAATGGAATCCCCACATAGATTCTACATGTGGGGATTATTTACAACTTGTACATTTTTTTGGAACTAGTCAATTGGCCAACAAATTCCATGACATTTGAATTTGGATCCCCAAACTACAGGGCATGACGGATCCTTTTAATATTTCATGCACGTAATAAAATTAGCGTATTGCGGCAAGAATGGAATCCCCACATAGATTCTACATGTGTGAATTATTTACAACTTGTACATTTTTTGGAAACTAGTCAATTGGCCAACAAATTCCATGACATTTGAATTTGGATCCCCAAACTATAGGGCATGACGGATCCACTTAATATTTCACGCATGTAATAAAATTAGCATATTGCGGCAAGCATGGAATCCCCACATAGATTCTACATGTGGGGATTATTTACAACTTGTACATTTTTTTGGAACTAGTCAATTGGCCAACAAATTCCATGACATTTGAATTTGGATCCCCAAACTACAGGGGATGACAGATGCTTTTAATATTTCATGCACGTAATAAACTTAGCATATTGCGGCAAGAATAGAATCCCCAAATAGATTCTACATGTGGGGATTATTTACAACTTGTACATTTTTTTGGAACTAGTCAATTGGCCAAGAAATTCCATGACATTTGAATTTGGATCCCCAAACTATAGGGCATGACGGATCCTTTTAATATTTCATGCACGTAATAAAATTAGCGTATTGCGGCAAGAATGGAATCCCCACATAGATTCTACATGTGGGGATTATTTACAACTTGTACATTTTTTTGGAACTAGTCAATTGGCCGACAAATTCCATGACATTTCAATTTGGATCCCCAAACTACAGGGCATGACGGATGCTTTTAATATTTCATGCACGTAATAAAATTAGCGTATTGCGGCAAGAATGGAATCGCCACATAGATTCTACATGTGGGGATTATTTACAACTTGTACATTTTTTTGGAACTAGTCAATTGGCCAACAAATTCCATGACATTTGAATTTGGATCCCTAAACTGTAGGGCATGACGGATCCACTTAATATTTCACGCACGTAATAAAATTAGCATATTGCGGCAAGAATGGAATCACCACATAGACTCTACATGTGGGGATTATTTACAACTTGTACATTTTTTGGAACTAGTCAATTGGCCAACAAATTCCATGACATTTGAATTTGGATCCCCAAACTACAGGGCATGACGGATCCTCTTAATATTTCATGCACGTAATAAAATTAGCGTATTGCGGCAAGAATGGAATCCCCACATAGATTCTACATGTGGGGATTATTTACAACTTGTACATTTTTTTGAAACTAGTCAATTGGCCAACAAATTCCATGACATTTGAATTTGGATCCCCAAACTATAGGGCATGACGGATCCACTTAATATTTCACGCATGTAATAAAATTAGCATATTGCGGCAAGAATGGAATCACCACATAGATTCTACATGTGGGGATTATTTACAACTTGTACATTTTTTTGAAACTAGTCAATTGGCCAACAAATTCCATGGCATTTCAATTTGGATCCCCAAACTATAGGGCATGACGGATCCTCTTAATATTTCATGCACGTAATAAAATTAGCGTATTGCGGCAAGAATGGAATCCCCACATAGATTGTACATGTGGGGATTATTTACAACTTGTACATTTTTTGGAACTAGTCAATTGGCCGACAAATTCCATGACATTTGAATTTGGATCCCCAAACTACAGGGCATGACGGATCCTCTTAATATTTCATGCACGTAATAAAATTAGCATATTGCGGCAGGAATGGAATCCCCACATAGATTCTACATGTGGGGATTATTTACAACTTGTACATGTTTTTGGAACTAGTCAATTGGCCAACAAATTCCATGACAATTGAATTTGGATCCCCAAACTACAGGGCATGACGGATCCTTTTTATATTTCATGCACGTAATAAAATTAGCGTATTGCGGCAAGAATGGAATCCCCACATAGATTCTACATGTGGGGATTATTTACAACTTGTACATTTTTTTGGAACTAGTCAATTGGCCAACAAATTCCATGACATTTCAATTTGGATCCCCAAACTATAGGGCATGACGGATCCTTTTAATATTTCATGCACGTAATAAAATTAGCGTATTGCGGCAAGAATGGAATCCCCACATAGATTCTACAAGTGGGAATTATTTACAACTTGTACATTTTTTGGAACTAGTCAATTGGCCGACAAATTCCATGACATTTGAATTTGGATCCCCAAACTACAGGGCATGACGGATCCTCTTAATATTTCATGCACGTAATAAAATTAGCGTATTGCGGCAAGAATGGAATCCCCACATAGATTCTACATGTGGGGATTATTTACAACTTGTACATTTTTTTGGACTAGTCAATTGGCCAACAAATTCCATGACATTTGAATTTGGATCCCCAAACTACAGGGCATGACGGATGCTTTTAATATTTCATGCACGTAATAAAATTAGCATATTGCGGCAAGAATGGAATCCCCACATGGATTCTACATGTGGGGATTATTTACAACTTGTACATTTTTTTGGAACTAGTCAATTGGCCAACAAATTCCATGACAATTGAATTTGGATCCCCAAACTACAGGGCATGACGGATCCTCTTAATATGTCATGCACGTAATAAAATTAGCGTATTGCGGCAAGAATGGAATCACCACATAGATTCTACATGTGGGGATTATTTACAACTTGTACATTTTTTTGGACTAGTCAATTGGCCAACAAATTCCATGACATTTGAATTTGGATCCCCAAACTACAGGGCATGACGGATGCTTTTAATATTTCATGCACGTAATAAACTTAGCATATTGCGGCAAGAATAGAATCCCCACATAGATTCTACATGTGGGGATTATTTACAACTTGTACATTTTTTTGGAACTAGTCAATTGGCCAACAAATTCCATGACATTTCAATTTGGATCCCCAAACTATAGGGCATGACGGATCCTTTTAATATTTCATGCACGTAATAAAATTAGCGTATTGCGGCAAGAATGGAATCCCCACATAGATTCTACAAGTGGGAATTATTTACAACTTGTACATTTTTTGGAACTAGTCAATTGGCCGACAAATTCCATGACATTTGAATTTGGATCCCCAAACTACAGGGCATGACGGATCCTCTTAATATTTCATGCACGTAATAAAATTAGCGTATTGCGGCAAGAATGGAATCCCCACATAGATTCTACATGTGGGGATTATTTACAACTTGTACATTTTTTTGGACTAGTCAATTGGCCAACAAATTCCATGACATTTGAATTTGGATCCCCAAACTACAGGGCATGACGGATGCTTTTAATATTTCATGCACGTAATAAAATTAGCATATTGCGGCAAGAATGGAATCCCCACATGGATTCTACATGTGGGGATTATTTACAACTTGTACATTTTTTTGGAACTAGTCAATTGGCCAACAAATTCCATGACAATTGAATTTGGATCCCCAAACTACAGGGCATGACGGATCCTCTTAATATGTCATGCACGTAATAAAATTAGCGTATTGCGGCAAGAATGGAATCACCACATAGATTCTACATGTGGGGATTATTTACAACTTGTACATTTTTTTGGACTAGTCAATTGGCCAACAAATTCCATGACATTTGAATTTGGATCCCCAAACTACAGGGCATGACGGATGCTTTTAATATTTCATGCACGTAATAAACTTAGCATATTGCGGCAAGAATAGAATCCCCAAATAGATTCTACATGTGGGGATTATTTACAACTTGTACATTTTTTTGGAACTAGTCAATTGGCCAACAAATTCCATGACATTTGAATTTGGATCCCCAAACTACAGGGCATGACGGATCCTTTTAATATTTCATGCACGTAATAAAATTAGCGTATTACGGCAAGAATGGAATCCCCACATAGATTCTACATGTGGGGATTATTTACAACTTGTACATTTTTTTGGAACTAGTCAATTGGCCAACAAATTCCATGACAATTGAATTTGGATCCCCAAACTACAGGGCATGACGGATCCTCTTAATATTTCATGCACGTAATAAGATTAGCGTATTGCGGCAAGAATGGAATCCCCACATAGATTCTACATGTGGGGATTATTTACAACTTGTACATTTTTTTGGAACTAGTCAATTGGCCAACAAATTCCATGACAATTGAATTTGGATCCCCAAACTACAGGGCATGACAGATCCTCTTAATATTTCATGCACGTAATAAAATTAGCGTATTGCGGCAAGAATGGAATCCCCACATGGATTCTACATGTGGGGATTATTTACAACTTGTACATTTTTTTAGAACTAGTCAATTGGCCAACAAATTCCATGACATTTGAATTTGGATCCCTAAACTGTAGGGTATGACGGATCCACTTAATATTTCACGCACGTAATAAAATTAGCATATTGCGGCAAGAATGGATTCCCCACATAGATTCTACATGTGGGGATTATTTACAACTTGTACATTTTTTGGAACTAGTCAATTGGCCGACAAATTCCATGACATTTGAATTTGGATCCCCAAACTACAGGGCATGACGGATCCTCTTAATATTTCATGCACGTAATAAAATTAGCGTATTGCGGCAAGAATGGAATCCCCACATAGATTCTACATGTGGGGATTATTTACAACTTGTACATTTTTTTGGAACTAGTCAATTGGCCAACAAATTCCATGACAATTGAATTTGGATCCCCAAACTACAGGGCATGACGGATCCTCTTAATATTTCATGCACGTAATAAAATTAGCGTATTGCGGCAAGAATGGAATCCCCACATGGATTCTACATGTGGGGATTATTTACAACTTGTACATTTTTTTGGAACTAGTCAATTGGCCAACAAATTCCATGACAATTGAATTTGGATCCCCAAACTACAGGGCATGACGGATCCTTTTAATATTTCATGCACGTAATAAAATTAGCGTATTGCGGCAAGAATGGAATCCCCACATAGATTCTACATGTGGGGATTATTTACAACTTGTACATTTTTTTGAAACTAGTCAATTGGCCAACAAATTCCATGACATTTGAATTTGGATCCCTAAACTGTAGGGTATGACGGATCCACTTAATATTTCACGCACGTAATAAAATTAGCATATTGCGGCAAGAATGGAATCACCACATAGATTCTACATGTGGGGATTATTTACAACTTGTACATTTTTTGAAACTAGTCAATTGGCCGACAAATTCCATGACATTTGAATTTGGATCCCCAAACTACAGGGCATGACGGATCCTTTTAATATTTCATGCACGTAATAAAATTAGCGTATTGCGGCAAGAATGGAATCCCCACATAGATTCTACATGTGGGGATTATTTACAACTTGTACATTTTTTTGAAACTAGTCAATTGGCCAACAAATTCCATGACATTTGAATTTGGATCCCTAAACTGTAGGGTATGACGGATCCACTTAATATTTCACGCACGTAATAAAATTAGCATATTGCGGCAAGAATGGAATCACCACATAGATTCTACAGGTGGGGATTATTTACAACTTGTACATTTTTTGAAACTAGTCAATTGGCCGACAAATTCCATGACATTTGAATTTGGATCCCCAAACTACAGGGCATGACGGATCCTCTTAATATTTCATGCACGTAATAAGATTAGCGTATTGCGGCAAGAATGGAATCCCCACATAGATTCTACATGTGGGGATTATTTACAACTTGTACATTTTTTTGGAACTAGTCAATTGGCCAACAAATTCCATGACAATTGAATTTGGATCCCCAAACTACAGGGCATGACGGATCCTTTTAATATTTCATGCACGTAATAAAATTAGCGTATTGCGGCAAGAATGGAATTTCCACATAGATTCTACATGTGGGGATTATTTACAACTTGAACATTTTTTTGGAACTAGTCAATTGGCCAACAAATTCCATGACAATTGAATTTGGATCCCCAAACTACAGGGCATGACGGATCCTCTTAATATTTCATGCACGTAATAAAATTAGCGTATTGCGGCAAGAATGGAATCCCCACATAGATTCTACATGTGGGGATTATTTACAACTTGTACATTTTTTTGGAACTAGTCAATTGGCCAACAAATTCCATGACAATTGAATTTGGATCCCCAAACTACAGGGCATGACGGATCCTCTTAATATTTCATGCACGTAATAAAATTAGCGTATTGCGGCAAGAATGGAATCCCCACATAGATTCTACATGTGGGGATTATTTACAACTTGAACATTTTTTTGGAACTAGTCAATTGGCCAACAAATTCCATGACAATTGAATTTGGATCCCCAAACTACAGGGCATGACGGATCCTCTTAATATTTCATGCACGTAATAAAATTAGCGTATTGCGGCAAGAATGGAATCCCCACATGGATTCTACATGTGGGGATTATTTACAACTTGTACATTTTTTTGGAACTAGTCAATTGGCCAACAAATTCCATGACAATTGAATTTGGATCCCCAAACTACAGGGCATGACGGATCCTTTTAATATTTCATGCACGTAATAAAATTAGCGTATTGCGGCAAGAATGGAATCCCCACATAGATTCTACATGTGGGGATTATTTACAACTTGTACATTTTTTTGAAACTAGTCAATTGGCCAACAAATTCCATGACATTTGAATTTGGATCCCTAAACTGTAGGGTATGACGGATCCACTTAATATTTCACGCACGTAATAAAATTAGCATATTGCGGCAAGAATGGAATCACCACATAGATTCTACATGTGGGGATTATTTACAACTTGTACATTTTTTGAAACTAGTCAATTGGCCGACAAATTCCATGACATTTGAATTTGGATCCCCAAACTACAGGGCATGACGGATCCTCTTAATATTTCATGCACGTAATAAGATTAGCGTATTGCGGCAAGAATGGAATCCCCACATAGATTCTACATGTGGGGATTATTTACAACTTGTACATTTTTTTGGAACTAGTCAATTGGCCAACAAATTCCATGACAATTGAATTTGGATCCCCAAACTACAGGGCATGACGGATCCTTTTAATATTTCATGCACGTAATAAAATTAGCGTATTGCGGCAAGAATGGAATTTCCACATAGATTCTACATGTGGGGATTATTTACAACTTGTACATTTTTTTGGAACTAGTCAATTGGCCAACAAATTCCATGACAATTGAATTTGGATCCCCAAACTACAGGGCATGACGGATCCTCTTAATATTTCATGCACGTAATAAAATTACCGTATTGCGGCAAGAATGGAATCCCCACATGGATTCTACATGTGGGGATTATTTACAACTTGTACATTTTTTTGGAACTAGTCAATTGGCCAACAAATTCCATGACAATTGAATTTGGATCCCCAAACTACAGGGCATGACGGATCCTTTTAATATTTCATGCACGTAATAAAATTAGCGTATTGCGGCAAAAATGGAATCCCCACATAGATTCTACACGTGGGGATTATTTACAACTTGTACATTTTTTTGGACTAGTCAATTGGCCAACAAATTCCATGACATTTGAATTTGGATCCCCAAACTACAGGGCATGACGGATGCTTTTAATATTTCATGCACGTAATAAACTTAGCATATTGCGGCAAGAATGGAATCCCCACATGGATTCTACATGTGGGGATTATTTACAACTTGTACATTTTTTGGAACTAGTCAATTGGCCGACAAATTCCATGACATTTGAATTTGGATCCCCAAACTACAGGGCATGACGGATCCTCTTAATATTTCATGCACGTAATAAAATTAGCGTATTGCGGCAAGAATGGAATCCCCACATAGATTCTACATGTGGGGATTATTTACAACTTGTACATTTTTTTGGAACTAGTCAATTGGCCAACAAATTCCATGACATTTGAATTTGGATCCCCAAACTACAGGGCATGACGGATCCTCTTAATATTTCATGCACGTAATAAAATTAGCGTATTGCGGCAAGAATGGAATCCCCACATAGATTCTACATGTGGGGATTATTTACAACTTGTACATTTTTTTGGAACTAGTCAATTGGCCGACAAATTCCATGACATTTCAATTTGGATCCCCAAACTACAGGGCATGACGGATCCTCTTAATATTTCATGCACGTAATAAAATTACCGTATTGCGGCAAGAATGGAATCCCCACATGGATTCTACATGTGGGGATTATTTACAACTTGTACATTTTTTTGGAACTAGTCAATTGGCCAACAAATTCCATGACATTTGAATTTGGATCCCCAAACTATAGGGCATGACGGATCCTCTTAATATTTCATGCACGTAATAAAATTAGCGTATTGCGGCAAGAATGGAATCCCCACATGGATTCTACATGTGGGGATTATTTACAACTTGTACATTTTTTTGGAACTAGTCAATTGGCCAACAAATTCCATGACATTTGAATTTTGATCCCTAAACTGTAGGGCATGACGGATCCACTTACTATTTCACGCACGTAATAAAATTAGCATATTGCGGCAAGAATGGAATCACCACATAGATTCTACATGTGGGGATTATTTACAACTTGTACATTTTTTGGAACTAGTCAATTGGCCAACAAATTCCATGACATTTGAATTTGGATCCCCAAACTACAGGGCATGACGGATCCTCTTAATATTTCATGCACGTAATAAAATTAGCGTATTGCGGCAAGAATGGAATCCCCACATAGATTCTACATGTGGGGATTATTTACAACTTGTACATTTTTTTGGAACTAGTCAATTGGCCGACAAATTCCATGACATTTCAATTTGGATCCCCAAACTACAGGGCATGACGGATCCACTTAATATTTCACGCACGTAATAAAATTAGCGTATTGCGGCAAGAATGGAATCACCACATAGATTCTACATGTGGGGATTATTTACAACTTGTACATTTTTTTAGAACTAGTCAATTGGCCAACAAATTCCATGACATTTGAATTTGGATCCCTAAACTGTAGGGTATGACGGATCCACTTAATATTTCACGCACGTAATAAAATTAGCATATTGCGGCAAGAATGGAATCCCCACATAGATTCTACATGTGGGGATTATTTACAACTTGTACATTTTTTGGAACTAGTCAATTGGCCGACAAGTTCCATGACAATTGAATTTGGATCCCCAAACTACAGGGCATGACGGATCCTCTTAATATTTCATGCACGTAATAAAATTAGCGTATTGCGGCAAGAATGGAATCCCCACATAGATTCTACATGTGGGGATTATTTACAACTTGTACATATTTTTGGAACTAGTCAATTGGCCAACAAATTCCATGACATTTCAATTTGGATCCCCAAACTACAGGGCATGACGGATCCTTTTAATATTTCATGCACGTAATAAAATTAGCGTATTGCGGCAAGAATGGAATCCCCACATAGATTCTACATGTGGGAATTATTTACAACTTGTACATTTTTTGGAACTAGTCAATTGGCCGACAAATTCCATGACATTTGAATTTGGATCCCCAAACTACAGGGCATGACGGATCCTCTTAATATTTCATGCACGTAATAAAATTAGCGTATTGCGGCAAGAATGGAATCCCCACATAGATTCTACATGTGGGGATTATTTACAACTTGTACATTTTTTTGGAACTAGTCAATTGGCCAACAAATTCCATGACAATTGAATTTGGATCCCCAAACTACAGGGCATGACGGATCCTCTTAATATTTCACGCACGTAATAAAATTAGCATATTGCGGCAAGAATGGAATCACCACATAGATTCTACATGTGGGGATTATTTACAACTTGTACATTTTTTGGAACTAGTCAATTGGCCGACAAATTCCATGACATTTGAATTTGGATCCCCAAACTACAGGGCATGACGGATCCTCTTAATATTTCATGCACGTAATAAAATTAGCGTATTGCGGCAAGAATGGAATTTCCACATAGATTCTACATGTGGGGATTATTTACAACTTGTACATTTTTTTGGAACTAGTCAATTGGCCAACAAATTCCATGACAATTGAATTTGGATCCCCAAACTACAGGGCATGACGGATCCTCTTAATATTTCATGCACGTAATAAAATTAGCGTATTGCGGCAAGAATGGAATCCCCACATGGATTCTACATGTGGGGATTATTTACAACTTGTACATTTTTTTGGAACTAGTCAATTGGGCAACAAATTCCATGACAATTGAATTTGGATCCCCAAACTACAGGGCATGACGGATCCTTTTAATATTTCATGCACGTAATAAAATTAGCGTATTGCGGCAAGAATGGAATCCCCACATAGATTCTACATGTGGGAATTATTTACAACTTGTACATTTTTTTGGAACTAGTCAATTGCCCAACAAATTCCATGACATTTGAATTTGGATCCCTAAACTGTAGGGTATGACGGATCCACTTAATATTTCACGCACGTAATAAAATTAGCATATTGCGGCAAGAATGGAATCACCACATAGATTCTACATGTGGGGATTATTTACAACTTGTACATTTTTTGGAACTAGTCAATTGGCCAACAAATTCCATGACATTTGAATTTGGATCCCCAAACTACAGGGCATGACGGATCCTTTTAATATTTCATGCACGTAATAAAATTAGCGTATTGCGGCAAGAATGGAATCCCCACATAGATTCTACATGTGGGGATTATTTACAACTTGTACATTTTTTTGGAACTAGTCAATTGGCCAACAAATTCCATGACATTTGAATTTGGATCCCTAAACTGTAGGGTATGACGGATCCACTTAATATTTCACGCACGTAATAAAATTAGCATATTGCGGCAAGAATGGAATCACCACATAGATTCTACATGTGGGGATTATTTACAACTTGTACATTTTTTGGAACTAGTCAATTGGCCGACAAATTCCATGACATTTGAATTTGGATCCCCAAACTACAGGGCATGACGGATCCTTTTAATATTTCATGCACGTAATAAAATTAGCGTATTGCGGCAAGAATGGAATCCCCACATAGATTCTACATGTGGGGATTATTTACAACTTGTACATTTTTTTGGAACTAGTCAATTGGCCAACAAATTCCATGACAATTGAATTTGGATCCCCAAACTACAGGGCATGACGGATCCTCTTAATATTTCATGCACGTAATAAAATTAGCGTATTGCGGCAAGAATGGAATCCCCACATGGATTCTACATGTGGGGATATTTACAACTTGTACATTTTTTTGGAACTAGTCAATTGGCCAACAAATTCCATGACATTTGAATTTGGATCCCTAAACTGTAGGGTATGACGAATCCACTTAATATTTCACGCACGTAATAAAATTAGCATATTGCGGCAAGAATGGAATCACCACATAGATTCTACATGTGGGGATTATTTACAACTTGTACATTTTTTGGAACTAGTCAATTGGCCGACAAATTCCATGACATTTGAATTTGGATCCCCAAACTACAGGGCATGACGGATCCTCTTAATATTTCATGCACGTAATAAAATTAGCGTATTGCGGCAAGAATGGAATCACCACATAGATTCTACATGTGGGGATTATTTACAACTTGTACATTTTTTTGGAACTAGTCAATTGCCCAACAAATTCCATGACATTTGAATTTGGATCCCTAAACTGTAGGGTATGACGGACCCACTTAATATTTCACGCACGTAATAAAATTAGCGTATTGCGGCAAGAATGGAATCACCACATAGATTCTACATGTGGGGATTATTTACAACTTGTACATTTTTTGGAACTAGTCAATTGGCCAACAAATTCCATGACATTTGAATTTGGATCCCCAAACTACAGGGCATGACGGATCCTCTTAATATTTTATGCACGTAATAAAATTAGCGTATTGCGGCAAGAATGGAATCCTCACATAGATTCTACATGTGGGGATTATTTACAACTTGTACATTTTTTTGAACTAGTCAATTGGCCAACAAATTCCATGACATTTCAATTTGGATCCCCAAACTACAGGGCATGACGGATCCTCTTAATATTTCATGCACGGAATAAAATTAGCGTATTGCGGCAAGAATGGAATCCCCACATAGATTCTACATGTGGGGATTATTTACAACTTGTCCATGTTTTTGGAACTAGTCAATTGGCCAACAAATTCCATGACAATTGAATTTGGATCCCCAAACTACAGGGCATGACGGATCCTTTTAATATTTCATGCACGTAATAAAATTAGCGTATTGCGGCAAGAATGGAATCCCCACATAGATTCTACATGTGGGGATTATTTACAACTTGTACATTTTTTTGGAACTAGTCAATTGGCCAACAAATTCCATGACATTTGAATTTGGATCCCCAAACTACAGGGCATGACGGATCCTTTTAATATTTCATGCACGTAATAAAATTAGCGTATTGCGGCAAGAATGGAATCCCCACATAGATTCTACATGTGGGGATTATTTACAACTTGTACATTTTTTTGGAACTAGTCAATTGGCCAACAAATTCCATGACATTTGAATTTGGATCCCTAAACTGTAGGGTATGACGGATCCACTTAATATTTCACGCACGTAATAAAATTAGCATATTGCGGCAAGAATGGAATCACCACATAGATTCTACATGTGGGGATTATTTACAACTTGTACATTTTTTGGAACTAGTCAATTGGCCGACAAATTCCATGACATTTGAATTTGGATCCCCAAACTACAGGGCATGACGGATCCTTTTAATATTTCATGCACGTAATAAAATTAGCGTATTGCGGCAAGAATGGAATCCCCACATAGATTCTACATGTGGGAATTATTTACAACTTGTACATTTTTTTGAAACTAGTCAATTGCCCAACAAATTCCATGACATTTGAATTTGGATCCCTAAACTGTAGGGTATGACGGATCCACTTAATATTTCACGCACGTAATAAAATTAGCATATTGCGGCAAGAATGGAATCACCACATAGATTCTACATGTGGGGATTATTTACAACTTGTACATTTTTTGGAACTAGTCAATTGGCCGACAAATTCCATGACATTTGAATTTGGATCCCCAAACTACAGGGCATGACGGATCCTCTTAATATTTCATGCACGTAATAAAATTAGCGTATTGCGGCAAGAATGGAATTTCCACATAGATTCTACATGTGGGGATTATTTACAACTTGTACATTTTTTTGGAACTAGTCAATTGGCCAACAAATTCCATGACAATTGAATTTGGATCCCCAAACTACAGGGCATGACGGATCCTCTTAATATTTCATGCACGTAATAAAATTAGCATATTGCGGGCAAGAATGGAATCCCCACATGGATTCTACATGTGGGGATTATTTACAACTTGTACATTTTTTTGGAACTAGTCAATTGGCCAACAAATTCCATGACATTTGAATTTGGATCCCTAAACTGTAGGGTATGACGGATCCACTTAATATTTCACGCACGTAATAAAATTAGCATATTGCGGCAAGAATGGAATCACCACATAGATTCTACATGTGGGGATTATTTACAACTTGTACATTTTTTGGAACTAGTCAATTGGCCGACAAATTCCATGACATTTGAATTTGGATCCCCAAACTACAGGGCATGACGGATCCTTTTAATATTTCATGCACGTAATAAAATTAGCGTATTGCGGCAAGAATGGAATCCCCACATAGATTCTACATGTGGGAATTATTTACAACTTGTACATTTTTTTGAAACTAGTCAATTGCCCAACAAATTCCATGACATTTGAATTTGGATCCCTAAACTGTAGGGTATGACGGATCCACTTAATATTTCACGCACGTAATAAAATTAGCATATTGCGGCAAGAATGGAATCACCACATAGATTCTACATGTGGGGATTATTTACAACTTGTACATTTTTTGGAACTAGTCAATTGGCCGACAAATTCCATGACATTTGAATTTGGATCCCCAAACTACAGGGCATGACGGATCCTCTTAATATTTCATGCACGTAATAAAATTAGCGTATTGCGGCAAGAATGGAATTTCCACATAGATTCTACATGTGGGGATTATTTACAACTTGTACATTTTTTTGGAACTAGTCAATTGGCCAACAAATTCCATGACAATTGAATTTGGATCCCCAAACTACAGGACATGACGGATCCTCTTAATATTTCATGCACGTAATAAAATTAGCATATTGCGGGCAAGAATGGAATCCCCACATGGATTCTACATGTGGGGATTATTTACAACTTGTACATTTTTTTGGAACTAGTCAATTGGCCAACAAATTCCATGACATTTGAATTTGGATCCCTAAACTGTAGGGTATGACGGATCCACTTAATATTTCACGCACGTAATAAAATTAGCATATTGCGGCAAGAATGGAATAACCACATAGATTCTACATGTGGGGATTATTTACAACTTGTACATTTTTTGGAACTAGTCAATTGGCCGACAAATTCCATGACATTTGAATTTGGATCCCCAAACTACAGGGCATGACGGATCCTTTTAATATTTCATGCACGTAATAAAATTAGCGTATTGCGGCAAGAATGGAATCCCCACATAGATTCTACATGTGGGGATTATTTACAACTTGTACATTTTTTTGGAACTAGTCAATTGGCCAACAAATTCCATGACATTTGAATTTGGATCCCTAAACTGTAGGGTATGACGGATCCACTTAATATTTCACGCACGTAATAAAATTAGCATATTGCGGCAAGAATGGAATCACCACATAGATTCTACATGTGGGGATTATTTACAACTTGTACATTTTTTGGAACTAGTCAATTGGCCGACAAATTCCATGACATTTGAATTTGGATCCCCAAACTACAGGGCATGACGGATCCTCTTAATATTTCATGCACGTAATAAAATTAGCGTATTGCGGCAAGAATGGAATTTCCACATAGATTCTACATGTGGGGATTATTTACAACTTGTACATTTTTTTGGAACTAGTCAATTGGCCAACAAATTCCATGACAATTGAATTTGGATCCCCAAACTACAGGGCATGACGGATCCTCTTAATATTTCATGCACGTAATAAAATTAGCGTATTGCGGCAAGAATGGAATCCCCACATGGATTCTACATGTGGGGATTATTTACAACTTGTACATTTTTTTGGAACTAGTCAATTGGGCAACAAATTCCATGACAATTGAATTTGGATCCCCAAACTACAGGGCATGACGGATCCTTTTAATATTTCATGCACGTAATAAAATTAGCGTATTGCGGCAAGAATGGAATCCCCACATAGATTCTACATGTGGGAATTATTTACAACTTGTACATTTTTTTGAAACTAGTCAATTGCCCAACAAATTCCATGACATTTGAATTTGGATCCCTAAACTGTAGGGTATGACGAATCCACTTAATATTTCACGCACGTAATAAAATTAGCATATTGCGGCAAGAATGGAATCACCACATAGATTCTACATGTGGGGATTATTTACAACTTGTACATTTTTTGGAACTAGTCAATTGGCCAACAAATTCCATGACATTTGAATTTGGATCCCCAAACTACAGGGCATGACGGATCCTTTTAATATTTCATGCACGTAATAAAATTAGCGTATTGCGGCAAGAATGGAATCCCCACATAGATTCTACATGTGGGGATTATTTACAACTTGTACATTTTTTTGGAACTAGTCAATTGGCCAACAAATTCCATGACATTTGAATTTGGATCCCTAAACTGTAGGGTATGACGGATCCACTTAATATTTCACGCACGTAATAAAATTAGCATATTGCGGCAAGAATGGAATCTCCACATAGATTCTACATGTGGGGATTATTTACAACTTGTACATTTTTTGGAACTAGTCAATTGGCCGACAAATTCCATGACATTTCAATTTGGATCCCCAAACTACAGGGCATGACGGATCCTTTTAATATTTCATGCACGTAATAAAATTAGCATATTGCGGCAAGAATGGAATCCCCACATAGATTCTACATGTGGGAATTATTTACAACTTGTACATTTTTTTGAAACTAGTCAATTGCCCAACAAATTCCATGACATTTGAATTTGGATCCCTAAACTGTAGGGTATGACGGATCCACTTAATATTTCACGCACGTAATAAAATTAGCATATTGCGGCAAGAATGGAATCACCACATAGATTCTACATGTGGGGATTATTTACAACTTGTACATTTTTTGGAACTAGTCAATTGGCCGACAAATTCCATGACATTTGAATTTGGATCCCCAAACTACAGGGCATGACGGATCCTTTTAATATTTCATGCACGTAATAAAATTAGCGTATTGCGGCAAGAATGGAATCCCCACATAGATTCTACATGTGGGGATTATTTACAACTTGTACATTTTTTTGGAACTAGTCAATTGGCCAACAAATTCCATGACATTTGAATTTGGATCCCTAAACTGTAGGGTATGACGGATCCACTTAATATTTCACGCACGTAATAAAATTAGCATATTGCGGCAAGAATGGAATCACCACATAGATTCTACATGTGGGGATTATTTACAACTTGTACATTTTTTGGAACTAGTCAATTGGCCAACAAATTCCATGACATTTGAATTTGGATCCCCAAACTACAGGGCATGACGGATCCTTTTAATATTTCATGCACGTAATAAAATTAGCGTATTGCGGCAAGAATGGAATCCCCACATAGATTCTACATGTGGGGATTATTTACAACTTGTACATTTTTTTGGAACTAGTCAATTGGCCAACAAATTCCATGACAATTGAATTTGGATCCCCAAACTACAGGGCATGACGGATCCTCTTAATATTTCATGCACGTAATAAAATTAGCGTATTGCGGCAAGAATGGAATCCCCACATGGATTCTACATGTGGGGATATTTACAACTTGTACATTTTTTTGGAACTAGTCAATTGGCCAACAAATTCCATGACATTTGAATTTGGATCCCTAAACTGTAGGGTATGACGGATCCACTTAATATTTCACGCACGTAATAAAATTAGCATATTGCGGCAAGAATGGAATCACCACATAGATTCTACATGTGGGGATTATTTACAACTTGTACATTTTTTGGAACTAGTCAATTGGCCAACAAATTCCATGACATTTGAATTTGGATCCCCAAACTACAGGGCATGACGGATCCTCTTAATATTTTATGCACGTAATAAAATTAGCGTATTGCGGCAAGAATGGAATCCTCACATAGATTCTACATGTGGGGATTATTTACAACTTGTACATTTTTTTGAACTAGTCAATTGGCCAACAAATTCCATGACATTTCAATTTGGATCCCCAAACTACAGGGCATGACGGATCCTCTTAATATTTCATGCACGGAATAAAATTAGCGTATTGCGGCAAGAATGGAATCCCCACATAGATTCTACATGTGGGGATTATTTACAACTTGTCCATGTTTTTGGAACTAGTCAATTGGCCAACAAATTCCATGACAATTGAATTTGGATCCCCAAACTACAGGGCATGACGGATCCTTTTAATATTTCATGCACGTAATAAAATTAGCGTATTGCGGCAAGAATGGAATCCCCACATAGATTCTACATGTGGGGATTATTTACAACTTGTACATTTTTTTGGAACTAGTCAATTGGCCAACAAATTCCATGACATTTGAATTTGGATCCCCAAACTACAGGGCATGACGGATCCTTTTAATATTTCATGCCCGTAATAAAATTAGCGTATTGCGGCAAGAATGGAATCCCCACATAGATTCTACATGTGGGGATTATTTACAACTTGTACATTTTTTTGGAACTAGTCAATTGGCCAACAAATTCCATGACATTTGAATTTGGATCCCTAAACTGTAGGGTATGACGGATCCACTTAATATTTCACGCACGTAATAAAATTAGCATATTGCGGCAAGAATGGAATCACCACATAGATTCTACATGTGGGGATTATTTACAACTTGTACATTTTTTGGAACTAGTCAATTGGCCGACAAATTCCATGACATTTGAATTTGGATCCCCAAACTACAGGGCATGACGGATCCTTTTAATATTTCATGCACGTCATAAAATTAGCGTATTGCGGCAAGAATGGAATCCCCACATAGATTCTACATGTGGGGATTATTTACAACTTGTACATTTTTTTGGAACTAGTCAATTGGCCAACAAATTCCATGACAATTGAATTTGGATCCCCAAACTACAGGGCATGACGGATCCTCTTAATATTTCATGCACGTAATAAAATTAGCGTATTGCGGCAAGAATGGAATCCCCACATGGATTCTACATGTGGGGATATTTACAACTTGTACATTTTTTTGGAACTAGTCAATTGGCCAACAAATTCCATGACATTTGAATTTGGATCCCTAAACTGTAGGGTATGACGGATCCACTTAATATTTCACGCACGTAATAAAATTAGCGTATTGCGGCAAGAATGGAATCACCACATAGATTCTACATGTGGGGATTATTTACAACTTGTACATTTTTTGGAACTAGTCAATTGGCCAACAAATTCCATGACATTTGAATTTGGATCCCCAAACTACAGGGCATGACGGATCCTCTTAATATTTCATGCACGTAATAAAATTAGCGTATTGCGGCAAGAATGGAATCACCACATAGATTCTACATGTGGGGATTATTTACAACTTGTACATTTTTTGGAACTAGTCAATTGGCCAACAAATTCCATGACATTTGAATTTGGATCCCTAAACTGTAGGGTATGACGGATCCACTTAATATTTCACGCACGTAATAAAATTAGCATATTGCGGCAAGAATGGAATCACCACATAGATTCTACATGTGGGGATTATTTACAACTTGTACATTTTTTGGAACTAGTCAATTGGCCAACAAATTCCATGACATTTCAATTTGGATCCCGAAACTACAGGGCATGACGGATCCTCTTAATATTTTATGCACGTAATAAAATTAGCGTATTGCGGCAAGAATGGAATCCCCACATAGATTCTACATGTGGGGATTATTTACAACTTGTACATTTTTTTGAACTAGTCAATTGGCCAACAAATTCCATGACAATTGAATTTGGATCCCCAAACTACAGGGCATGACGGATCCTCTTAATATTTCATGCACGTAATAAAATTAGCATATTGCGGCAAGAATGGAATCACCACATAGATTCTACATGTGGGGATTATTTACAACTTGTCCATGTTTTTGGAACTAGTCAATTGGCCAACAAATTCCATGACAATTGAATTTGGATCCCCAAACTACAGGACATGACGGATCCTTTTAATATTTCATGCACGTAATAAAATTAGCGTATTGCGGCAAGAATGGAATCCCCACATAGATTCTACAAGTGGGAATTATTTACAACTTGTACATTTTTTGGAACTAGTCAATTGGCCGACAAATTCCATGACATTTGAATTTGGATCCCCAAACTACAGGGCATGACGGATCCTCTTAATATTTCATGCACGTAATAAAATTAGCGTATTGCGGCAAGAATGGAATCCCCACATAGATTCTACATGTGGGGATTATTTACAACTTGTACATTTTTTTGGAACTAGTCAATTGGCCAACAAATTCCATGACAATTGAATTTGGATCCCCAAACTACAGGGCATGACGGATCCTCTTAATATTTCATGCACGTAATAAAATTAGCGTATTGCGGCAAGAATGGAATCCCCACATGGATTCTACATGTGGGGATTATTTACAACTTGTACATTTTTTTGGAACTAGTCAATTGGCCAACAAATTCCATGACAATTGAATTTGGATCCCCAAACTATAGGGCATGACGGATCCTTTTAATATTTCATGCACGTAATAAAATTAGCGTATTGCGGCAAGAATGGAATCCCCACATAGATTCTACATGTGGGGATTATTTACAACTTGTACATTTTTTTGAACTAGTCAATTGGCCAACAAATTCCATGACATTTGAATTTGGATCCCCAAACTACAGGGCATGACGGATGCTTTTAATATTTCATGCACGTAATAAACTTAGCATATTGCGGCAAGAATAGAATCCCCAAATAGATTCTACATGTGGGGATTATTTACAACTTGTACATTTTTTTGGAACTAGTCAATTGGCCAACAAATTCCATGACATTTGAATTTGGATCCCCAAACTACAGGGCATGACGGATCCTTTTAATATTTCATGCACGTAATAAAATTAGCGTATTGCGGCAAGAATGGAATCCCCACATAGATTCTACATGTGGGGATTATTTACAACTTGTACATTTTTTTGGAACTAGTCAATTGGCCAACAAATTCCATGACATTTGAATTTGGATCCCTAAACTGTAGGGTATGACGGATCCACTTAATATTTCACGCACGTAATAAAATTAGCATATTGCGGCAAGAATGGAATCGCCACATAGATTCTACATGTGGGGATTATTTACAACTTGTACATTTTTTGGAACTAGTCAATTGGCCGACAAATTCCATGACATTTGAATTTGGATCCCCAAACTACAGGGCATGACGGATCCTCTTAATATTTCATGCACGTAATAAAATTAGCGTAGTGCGGCAAGAATGGAATCCCCACATGGATTCTACATGTGGGGATTATTTACAACTTGTACATTTTTTTGGAACTAGTCAATTGGCCAACAAATTCCATGACATTTGAATTTGGATCCCTAAACTGTAGGGTATGACGGATCCACTTAATATTTCACGCACGTAATAAAATTAGCATATTGCGGCAAGAATGGAATCACCACATAGATTCTACATGTGGGGATTATTTACAACTTGTACAATTTTTGGAACTAGTCAATTGGCCGACAAATTCCATGACATTTGAATTTGGATCCCCAAACTACAGGGCATGACGGATCCTCTTAATATTTCATGCACGTAATAAAATTAGCGTATTGCGGCAAAAATGGAATCCCCACATAGATTCTACATGTGGGGATTATTTACAACTTGTACATTTTTTTGGAACTAGTCAATTGGCCAACAAATTCCATGACAATTGAATTTGGATCCCCAAACTACAGGGCATGACGGATCCTCTTAATATTTCATGCACGTAATAAAATTAGCATATTGCGGCAAGAATGGAATCACCACATAGATTCTACATGTGGGGATTATTTACAACTTGTACATTTTTTGGAACTAGTCAATTGGCCAACAAATTCCATGACATTTGAATTTGGATCCCTAAACTGTAGGGTATGACGGATCCACTTAATATTTCACGCACGTAATAAAATTAGCATATTGCGGCAAGAATGGAATCACCACATAGATTCTACATGTGGGGATTATTTACAACTTGTACATTTTTTGGAACTAGTCAATTGGCCAACATATTCCATGACATTTCAATTTGGATCCCGAAACTACAGGGCATGACGGATGCTTTTAATATTTCATGCACGTAATAAACTTAGCATATTGCGGCAAGAATAGAATCCCCAAATAGATTCTACATGTGGGGATTATTTACAACTTGTACATTTTTTGGAACTAGTCAATTGGCCAACAAATTCCATGACATTTCAATTTGGATCCCGAAACTACAGGGCATGACGGATCCTCTTAATATTTTATGCACGTAATAAAATTAGCGTATTGCGGCAAGAATGGAATCCCCACATAGATTCTACATGTGGGGATTATTTACAACTTGTACATTTTTTTGAACTAGTCAATTGGCCAACAAATTCCATGACAATTGAATTTGGATCCCCAAACTACAGGGCATGACGGATCCTCTTAATATTTCATGCACGTAATAAAATTAGCATATTGCGGCAAGAATGGAATCACCACATAGATTCTACATGTGGGGATTATTTACAACTTGTCCATGTTTTTGGAACTAGTCAATTGGCCAACAAATTCCATGACAATTGAATTTGGATCCCCAAACTACAGGACATGACGGATCCTTTTAATATTTCATGCACGTAATAAAATTAGCGTATTGCGGCAAGAATGGAATCCCCACATAGATTCTACAAGTGGGAATTATTTACAACTTGTACATTTTTTGGAACTAGTCAATTGGCCGACAAATTCCATGACATTTGAATTTGGATCCCCAAACTACAGGGCATGACGGATCCTCTTAATATTTCATGCACGTAATAAAATTAGCGTATTGCGGCAAGAATGGAATCCCCACATAGATTCTACATGTGGGGATTATTTACAACTTGTACATTTTTTTGGAACTAGTCAATTGGCCAACAAATTCCATGACAATTGAATTTGGATCCCCAAACTACAGGGCATGACGGATCCTCTTAATATTTCATGCACGTAATAAAATTAGCGTATTGCGGCAAGAATGGAATCCCCACATGGATTCTACATGTGGGGATTATTTACAACTTGTACATTTTTTTGGAACTAGTCAATTGGCCAACAAATTCCATGACAATTGAATTTGGATCCCCAAACTATAGGGCATGACGGATCCTTTTAATATTTCATGCACGTAATAAAATTAGCGTATTGCGGCAAGAATGGAATCCCCACATAGATTCTACATGTGGGGATTATTTACAACTTGTACATTTTTTTGAACTAGTCAATTGGCCAACAAATTCCATGACATTTGAATTTGGATCCCCAAACTACAGGGCATGACGGATGCTTTTAATATTTCATGCACGTAATAAACTTAGCATATTGCGGCAAGAATAGAATCCCCAAATAGATTCTACATGTGGGGATTATTTACAACTTGTACATTTTTTTGGAACTAGTCAATTGGCCAACAAATTCCATGACATTTGAATTTGGATCCCCAAACTACAGGGCATGACGGATCCTTTTAATATTTCATGCACGTAATAAAATTAGCGTATTGCGGCAAGAATGGAATCCCCACATAGATTCTACATGTGGGGATTATTTACAACTTGTACATTTTTTTGGAACTAGTCAATTGGCCAACAAATTCCATGACATTTGAATTTGGATCCCTAAACTGTAGGGTATGACGGATCCACTTAATATTTCACGCACGTAATAAAATTAGCATATTGCGGCAAGAATGGAATCGCCACATAGATTCTACATGTGGGGATTATTTACAACTTGTACATTTTTTGGAACTAGTCAATTGGCCGACAAATTCCATGACATTTGAATTTGGATCCCCAAACTACAGGGCATGACGGATCCTCTTAATATTTCATGCACGTAATAAAATTAGCGTATTGCGGCAAGAATGGAATCCCCACATGGATTCTACATGTGGGGATTATTTACAACTTGTACATTTTTTTGGAACTAGTCAATTGGCCAACAAATTCCATGACATTTGAATTTGGATCCCTAAACTGTAGGGTATGACGGATCCACTTAATATTTCACGCACGTAATAAAATTAGCATATTGCGGCAAGAATGGAATCACCACATAGATTCTACATGTGGGGATTATTTACAACTTGTACAATTTTTGGAACTAGTCAATTGGCCGACAAATTCCATGACATTTGAATTTGGATCCCCAAACTACAGGGCATGACGGATCCTCTTAATATTTCATGCACGTAATAAAATTAGCGTATTGCGGCAAAAATGGAATCCCCACATAGATTCTACATGTGGGGATTATTTACAACTTGTACATTTTTTTGGAACTAGTCAATTGGCCAACAAATTCCATGACAATTGAATTTGGATCCCCAAACTACAGGGCATGACGGATCCTCTTAATATTTCATGCACGTAATAAAATTAGCATATTGCGGCAAGAATGGAATCACCACATAGATTCTACATGTGGGGATTATTTACAACTTGTACATTTTTTGGAACTAGTCAATTGGCCAACAAATTCCATGACATTTGAATTTGGATCCCTAAACTGTAGGGTATGACGGATCCACTTAATATTTCACGCACGTAATAAAATTAGCATATTGCGGCAAGAATGGAATCACCACATAGATTCTACATGTGGGGATTATTTACAACTTGTACATTTTTTGGAACTAGTCAATTGGCCAACATATTCCATGACATTTCAATTTGGATCCCGAAACTACAGGGCATGACGGATCCTCTTAATATTTTATGCACGTAATAAAATTAGCGTATTGCGGCAAGAATGGAATCCCCACATAGATTCTACATGTGGGGATTATTTACAACTTGTACATTTTTTTGAACTAGTCAATTGGCCAACAAATTCCATGACAATTGAATTTGGATCCCCAAACTACAGGGCATGACGGATCCTCTTAATATTTCATGCACGTAATAAAATTAGCATATTGCGGCAAGAATGGAATCACCACATAGATTCTACATGTGGGGATTATTTACAACTTGTCCATGTTTTTGGAACTAGTCAATTGGCCAACAAATTCCATGACAATTGAATTTGGATCCCCAAACTACAGGACATGACGGATCCTTTTAATATTTCATGCACGTAATAAAATTAGCGTATTGCGGCAAGAATGGAATCCCCACATAGATTCTACAAGTGGGAATTATTTACAACTTGTACATTTTTTGGAACTAGTCAATTGGCCGACAAATTCCATGACATTTGAATTTGGATCCCCAAACTACAGGGCATGACGGATCCTCTTAATATTTCATGCACGTAATAAAATTAGCGTATTGCGGCAAGAATGGAATCCCCACATAGATTCTACATGTGGGGATTATTTACAACTTGTACATTTTTTTGGAACTAGTCAATTGGCCAACAAATTCCATGACAATTGAATTTGGATCCCCAAACTACAGGGCATGACGGATCCTCTTAATATTTCATGCACGTAATAAAATTAGCGTATTGCGGCAAGAATGGAATCCCCACATGGATTCTACATGTGGGGATTATTTACAACTTGTACATTTTTTTGGAACTAGTCAATTGGCCAACAAATTCCATGACAATTGAATTTGGATCCCCAAACTATAGGGCATGACGGATCCTTTTAATATTTCATGCACGTAATAAAATTAGCGTATTGCGGCAAGAATGGAATCCCCACATAGATTCTACATGTGGGGATTATTTACAACTTGTACATTTTTTTGAACTAGTCAATTGGCCAACAAATTCCATGACATTTGAATTTGGATCCCCAAACTACAGGGCATGACGGATGCTTTTAATATTTCATGCACGTAATAAACTTAGCATATTGCGGCAAGAATAGAATCCCCAAATAGATTCTACATGTGGGGATTATTTACAACTTGTACATTTTTTTGGAACTAGTCAATTGGCCAACAAATTCCATGACATTTGAATTTGGATCCCCAAACTACAGGGCATGACGGATCCTTTTAATATTTCATGCACGTAATAAAATTAGCGTATTGCGGCAAGAATGGAATCCCCACATAGATTCTACATGTGGGGATTATTTACAACTTGTACATTTTTTTGGAACTAGTCAATTGGCCAACAAATTCCATGACATTTGAATTTGGATCCCTAAACTGTAGGGTATGACGGATCCACTTAATATTTCACGCACGTAATAAAATTAGCATATTGCGGCAAGAATGGAATCGCCACATAGATTCTACATGTGGGGATTATTTACAACTTGTACATTTTTTGGAACTAGTCAATTGGCCGACAAATTCCATGACATTTGAATTTGGATCCCCAAACTACAGGGCATGACGGATCCTCTTAATATTTCATGCACGTAATAAAATTAGCGTATTGCGGCAAGAATGGAATCCCCACATGGATTCTACATGTGGGGATTATTTACAACTTGTACATTTTTTTGGAACTAGTCAATTGGCCAACAAATTCCATGACATTTGAATTTGGATCCCTAAACTGTAGGGTATGACGGATCCACTTAATATTTCACGCACGTAATAAAATTAGCATATTGCGGCAAGAATGGAATCACCACATAGATTCTACATGTGGGGATTATTTACAACTTGTACAATTTTTGGAACTAGTCAATTGGCCGACAAATTCCATGACACTTGAATTTGGATCCCCAAACTACAGGGCATGACGGATCCTCTTAATATTTCATGCACGTAATAAAATTAGCGTATTGCGGCAAAAATGGAATCCCCACATAGATTCTACATGTGGGGATTATTTACAACTTGTACATTTTTTTGGAACTAGTCAATTGGCCAACAAATTCCATGACAATTGAATTTGGATCCCCAAACTACAGGGCATGACGGATCCTCTTAATATTTCATGCACGTAATAAAATTAGCGTATTGCGGCAAGAATGGAATCCCCACATGGATTCTACATGTGGGGATTATTTACAACTTGTACATTTTTTTTGAACTAGTCAATTGGCCAACAAATTCCATGACAATTGAATTTGGATCCCCAAACTACAGGGCATGACGGATCCTTTTAATATTTCATGCACGTAATAAAATTAGCGTATTGCGGCAAGAATGGAATCCCCACATAGATTCTACATGTGGGAATTATTTACAACTTGTACATTTTTTTGAATTTAGTCAATTGCCCAACAAATTCCATGACATTTGAATTTGGATCCCTAAACTGTAGGGTATGACGGATCCACTTAATATTTCACGCACGTAATAAAATTAGCATATTGCGGCAAGAATGGAATCACCACATAGATTCTACATGTGGGGATTATTTACAACTTGTACATTTTTTGGAACTAGTCAATTGGCCGACAAATTCCATGACATTTGAATTTGGATCCCCAAACTACAGGGCATGACGGATCCTCTTAATATTTCATGCACGTAATAAAATTAGCGTATTGCGGCAAGAATGGAATTTCCACATAGATTCTACATGTGGGGATTATTTACAACTTGTACATTTTTTTGGAACTAGTCAATTGGCCAACAAATTCCATGACAATTGAATTTGGATCCCCAAACTACAGGGCATGACGGATCCTCTTAATATTTCATGCACGTAATAAAATTAGCATATTGCGGGCAAGAATGGAATCCCCACATGGATTCTACATGTGGGGATTATTTACAACTTGTACATTTTTTTGGAACTAGTCAATTGGCCAACAAATTCCATGACATTTGAATTTGGATCCCTAAACTGTAGGGTATGACGGATCCACTTAATATTTCACGCACGTAATAAAATTAGCATATTGCGGCAAGAATGGAATCACCACATAGATTCTACATGTGGGGATTATTTACAACTTGTACATTTTTTGGAACTAGTCAATTGGCCGACAAATTCCATGACATTTGAATTTGGATCCCCAAACTACAGGGCATGACGGATCCTTTTAATATTTCATGCACGTAATAAAATTAGCGTATTGCGGCAAGAATGGAATCCCCACATAGATTCTACATGTGGGGATTATTTACAACTTGTACATTTTTTTGGAACTAGTCAATTGGCCAACAAATTCCATGACATTTGAATTTGGATCCCTAAACTGTAGGGTATGACGGATCCACTTAATATTTCACGCACGTAATAAAATTAGCATATTGCGGCAAGAATGGAATCACCACATAGATTCTACATGTGGGGATTATTTACAACTTGTACATTTTTTGGAACTAGTCAATTGGCCGACAAATTCCATGACATTTGAATTTGGATCCCCAAACTACAGGGCATGACGGATCCTCTTAATATTTCATGCACGTAATAAAATTAGCATATTGCGGCAGGAATGGAATTTCCACATAGATTCTACATGTGGGGATTATTTACAACTTGTACATTTTTTTGGAACTAGTCAATTGGCCAACAAATTCCATGACAATTGAATTTGGATCCCCAAACTACAGGGCATGACGGATCCTCTTAATATTTCATGCACGTAATAAAATTAGCGTATTGCGGCAAGAATGGAATCCCCACATGGATTCTACATGTGGGGATTATTTACAACTTGTACATTTTTTTGGAACTAGTCAATTGGGCAACAAATTCCATGACAATTGAATTTGGATCCCCAAACTACAGGGCATGACGGATCCTTTTAATATTTCATGCACGTAATAAAATTAGCGTATTGCGGCAAGAATGGAATCCCCACATAGATTCTACATGTGGGAATTATTTACAACTTGTACATTTTTTTGAAACTAGTCAATTGCCCAACAAATTCCATGACATTTGAATTTGGATCCCTAAACTGTAGGGTATGACGGATCCACTTAATATTTCACGCACGTAATAAAATTAGCATATTGCGGCAAGAATGGAATCACCACATAGATTCTACATGTGGGGATTATTTACAACTTGTACATTTTTTTGGAACTAGTCAATTGGCCAACAAATTCCATGACATTTGAATTTGGATCCCTAAACTGTAGGGTATGACGGATCCACTTAATATTTCACGCACGTAATAAAATTAGCATATTGCGGCAAGAATGGAATCACCACATAGATTCTACATGTGGGGATTATTTACAACTTGTACATTTTTTGGAACTAGTCAATTGGCCAACAAATTCCATGACATTTGAATTTGGATCCCCAAACTACAGGGCATGACGGATCCTCTTAATATTTTATGCACGTAATAAAATTAGCGTATTGCGGCAAGAATGGAATCCTCACATAGATTCTACATGTGGGGATTATTTACAACTTGTACATTTTTTTGAACTAGTCAATTGGCCAACAAATTCCATGACATTTCAATTTGGATCCCCAAACTACAGGGCATGACGGATCCTCTTAATATTTCATGCACGGAATAAAATTAGCGTATTGCGGCAAGAATGGAATCCCCACATAGATTCTACATGTGGGGATTATTTACAACTTGTCCATGTTTTTGGAACTAGTCAATTGCCAACAAATTCCATGACAATTGAATTTGGATCCCCAAACTACAGGGCATGACGGATCCTTTTAATATTTCATGCACGTAATAAAATTAGCGTATTGCGGCAAGAATGGAATCCCCACATAGATTCTACATGTGGGGATTATTTACAACTTGTACATTTTTTTGGAACTAGTCAATTGGCCAACAAATTCCATGACATTTGAATTTGGATCCCCAAACTACAGGGCATGACGGATCCTTTTAATATTTCATGCCCGTAATAAAATTAGCGTATTGCGGCAAGAATGGAATCCCCACATAGATTCTACATGTGGGGATTATTTACAACTTGTACATTTTTTTGGAACTAGTCAATTGGCCAACAAATTCCATGACATTTGAATTTGGATCCCTAAACTGTAGGGTATGACGGATCCACTTAATATTTCACGCACGTAATAAAATTAGCATATTGCGGCAAGAATGGAATCACCACATAGATTCTACATGTGGGGATTATTTACAACTTGTACATTTTTTGGAACTAGTCAATTGGCCGACAAATTCCATGACATTTGAATTTGGATCCCCAAACTACAGGGCATGACGGATCCTTTTAATATTTCATGCACGTCATAAAATTAGCGTATTGCGGCAAGAATGGAATCCCCACATAGATTCTACATGTGGGGATTATTTACAACTTGTACATTTTTTTGGAACTAGTCAATTGGCCAACAAATTCCATGACAATTGAATTTGGATCCCCAAACTACAGGGCATGACGGATCCTCTTAATATTTCATGCACGTAATAAAATTAGCGTATTGCGGCAAGAATGGAATCCCCACATGGATTCTACATGTGGGGATTATTTACAACTTGTACATTTTTTTGGAACTAGTCAATTGGCCAACAAATTCCATGACATTTGAATTTGGATCCCTAAACTGTAGGGTATGACGGATCCACTTAATATTTCACGCACGTAATAAAATTAGCGTATTGCGGCAAGAATGAAATCACCACATAGATTCTACATGTGGGGATTATTTACAACTTGTACATTTTTTGGAACTAGTCAATTGGCCAACAAATTCCATGACATTTGAATTTGGATCCCCAAACTACAGGGCATGACGGATCCTCTTAATATTTCATGCACGTAATAAAATTAGCGTATTGCGGCAAGAATGGAATCACCACATAGATTCTACATGTGGGGATTATTTACAACTTGTACATTTTTTGGAACTAGTCAATTGGCCAACAAATTCCATGACATTTGAATTTGGATCCCTAAACTGTAGGGTATGACGGATCCACTTAATATTTCACGCACGTAATAAAATTAGCATATTGCGGCAAGAATGGAATCACCACATAGATTCTACATGTGGGGATTATTTACAACTTGTACATTTTTTGAAACTAGTCAATTGGCCAACAAATTCCATGACATTTCAATTTGGATCCCCAAACTACAGGGCATGACGGATCCTCTTAATATTTTATGCACGTAATAAAATTAGCGTATTGCGGCAAGAATGGAATCCTTACATAGATTCTACATGTGGGGATTATTTACAACTTGTACATTTTTTTGGAACTAGTCAATTGGCCAACAAATTCCATGACATTTCAATTTGGATCCCCAAACTACAGGGCATGACGGATCCTCTTAATATTTCATGCACGTAATAAAATTAGCATATTGCGGCAAGAATGGAATCACCACATAGATTCTACATGTGGGGATTATTTACAACTTGTCCATGTTTTTGGAACTAGTCAATTGGCCAACAAATTCCATGACAATTGAATTTGGATCCCCAAACTACAGGACATGACGGATCCTTTTAATATTTCATGCACGTAATAAAATTAGCGTATTGCGGCAAGAATGGAATCCCCACATAGATTCTACAAGTGGGAATTATTTACAACTTGTACATTTTTTGGAACTAGTCAATTGGCCGACAAATTCCATGACATTTGAATTTGGATCCCCAAACTACAGGGCATGACGGATCCTCTTAATATTTCATGCACGTAATAAAATTAGCGTATAGCGGCAAGAATGGAATCCCCACATAGATTCTACATGTGGGGATTATTTACAACTTGTACATTTTTTTGGAACTAGTCAATTGGCCAACAAATTCCATGACAATTGAATTTGGATCCCCAAACTACAGGGCATGACGGATCCTCTTAATATTTCATGCACGTAATAAAATTAGCGTATTGCGGCAAGAATGGAATCCCCACATGGATTCTACATGTGGGGATTATTTACAACTTGTACATTTTTTTGGAACTAGTCAATTGGCCAACAAATTCCATGACAATTGAATTTGGATCCCCAAACTATAGGGCATGACGGATCCTTTTAATATTTCATGCACGTAATAAAATTAGCGTATTGCGGCAAGAATGGAATCCCCACATAGATTCTACATGTGGGGATTATTTACAACTTGTACATTTTTTTGAACTAGTCAATTGGCCAACAAATTCCATGACATTTGAATTTGGATCCCCAAACTACAGGGCATGACGGATGCTTTTAATATTTCATGCACGTAATAAACTTAGCATATTGCGGCAAGAATAGAATCCCCAAATAGATTCTACATGTGGGGATTATTTACAACTTGTACATTTTTTTGGAACTAGTCAATTGGCCAACAAATTCCATGACATTTGAATTTGGATCCCCAAACTACAGGGCATGACGGATCCTTTTAATATTTCATGCACGTAATAAAATTAGCGTATTGCGGCAAGAATGGAATCCCCACATAGATTCTACATGTGGGGATTATTTACAACTTGTACATTTTTTTGGAACTAGTCAATTGGCCAACAAATTCCATGACATTTGAATTTGGATCCCTAAACTGTAGGGTATGACGGATCCACTTAATATTTCACGCACGTAATAAAATTAGCATATTGCGGCAAGAATGGAATCGCCACATAGATTCTACATGTGGGGATTATTTACAACTTGTACATTTTTTGGAACTAGTCAATTGGCCGACAAATTCCATGACATTTGAATTTGGATCCCCAAACTACAGGGCATGACGGATCCTCTTAATATTTCATGCACGTAATAAAATTAGCGTATTGCGGCAAGAATGGAATCCCCACATGGATTCTACATGTGGGGATTATTTACAACTTGTACATTTTTTTGGAACTAGTCAATTGGCCAACAAATTCCATGACATTTGAATTTGGATCCCTAAACTGTAGGGTATGACGGATCCACTTAATATTTCACGCACGTAATAAAATTAGCGTATTGCGGCAAGAATGAAATCACCACATAGATTCTACATGTGGGGATTATTTACAACTTGTACATTTTTTGGAACTAGTCAATTGGCCAACAAATTCCATGACATTTGAATTTGGATCCCCAAACTACAGGGCATGACGGATCCTCTTAATATTTCATGCACGTAATAAAATTAGCGTATTGCGGCAAGAATGGAATCACCACATAGATTCTACATGTGGGGATTATTTACAACTTGTACATTTTTTGGAACTAGTCAATTGGCCAACAAATTCCATGACATTTGAATTTGGATCCCTAAACTGTAGGGTATGACGGATCCACTTAATATTTCACGCACGTAATAAAATTAGCATATTGCGGCAAGAATGGAATCACCACATAGATTCTACATGTGGGGATTATTTACAACTTGTACATTTTTTGAAACTAGTCAATTGGCCAACAAATTCCATGACATTTCAATTTGGATCCCGAAACTACAGGGCATGACGGATCCTCTTAATATTTTATGCACGTAATAAAATTAGCGTATTGCGGCAAGAATGGAATCCTTACATAGATTCTACATGTGGGGATTATTTACAACTTGTACATTTTTTTGGAACTAGTCAATTGGCCAACAAATTCCATGACATTTCAATTTGGATCCCCAAACTACAGGGCATGACGGATCCTCTTAATATTTCATGCACGTAATAAAATTAGCATATTGCGGCAAGAATGGAATCACCACATAGATTCTACATGTGGGGATTATTTACAACTTGTCCATGTTTTTGGAACTAGTCAATTGGCCAACAAATTCCATGACAATTGAATTTGGATCCCCAAACTACAGGACATGACGGATCCTTTTAATATTTCATGCACGTAATAAAATTAGCGTATTGCGGCAAGAATGGAATCCCCACATAGATTCTACAAGTGGGAATTATTTACAACTTGTACATTTTTTGGAACTAGTCAATTGGCCGACAAATTCCATGACATTTGAATTTGGATCCCCAAACTACAGGGCATGACGGATCCTCTTAATATTTCATGCACGTAATAAAATTAGCGTATAGCGGCAAGAATGGAATCCCCACATAGATTCTACATGTGGGGATTATTTACAACTTGTACATTTTTTTGGAACTAGTCAATTGGCCAACAAATTCCATGACAATTGAATTTGGATCCCCAAACTACAGGGCATGACGGATCCTCTTAATATTTCATGCACGTAATAAAATTAGCGTATTGCGGCAAGAATGGAATCCCCACATGGATTCTACATGTGGGGATTATTTACAACTTGTACATTTTTTTGGAACTAGTCAATTGGCCAACAAATTCCATGACAATTGAATTTGGATCCCCAAACTATAGGGCATGACGGATCCTTTTAATATTTCATGCACGTAATAAAATTAGCGTATTGCGGCAAGAATGGAATCCCCACATAGATTCTACATGTGGGGATTATTTACAACTTGTACATTTTTTTGAACTAGTCAATTGGCCAACAAATTCCATGACATTTGAATTTGGATCCCCAAACTACAGGGCATGACGGATGCTTTTAATATTTCATGCACGTAATAAACTTAGCATATTGCGGCAAGAATAGAATCCCCAAATAGATTCTACATGTGGGGATTATTTACAACTTGTACATTTTTTTGGAACTAGTCAATTGGCCAACAAATTCCATGACATTTGAATTTGGATCCCCAAACTACAGGGCATGACGGATCCTTTTAATATTTCATGCACGTAATAAAATTAGCGTATTGCGGCAAGAATGGAATCCCCACATAGATTCTACATGTGGGGATTATTTACAACTTGTACATTTTTTTGGAACTAGTCAATTGGCCAACAAATTCCATGACATTTGAATTTGGATCCCTAAACTGTAGGGTATGACGGATCCACTTAATATTTCACGCACGTAATAAAATTAGCATATTGCGGCAAGAATGGAATCGCCACATAGATTCTACATGTGGGGATTATTTACAACTTGTACATTTTTTGGAACTAGTCAATTGGCCGACAAATTCCATGACATTTGAATTTGGATCCCCAAACTACAGGGCATGACGGATCCTCTTAATATTTCATGCACGTAATAAAATTAGCGTATTGCGGCAAGAATGGAATCCCCACATGGATTCTACATGTGGGGATTATTTACAACTTGTACATTTTTTTGGAACTAGTCAATTGGCCAACAAATTCCATGACATTTGAATTTGGATCCCTAAACTGTAGGGTATGACGGATCCACTTAATATTTCACGCACGTAATAAAATTAGCATATTGCGGCAAGAATGGAATCACCACATAGATTCTACATGTGGGGATTATTTACAACTTGTACAATTTTTGGAACTAGTCAATTGGCCGACAAATTCCATGACATTTGAATTTGGATCCCCAAACTACAGGGCATGACGGATCCTCTTAATATTTCATGCACGTAATAAAATTAGCGTATTGCGGCAAAAATGGAATCCCCACATAGATTCTACATGTGGGGATTATTTACAACTTGTACATTTTTTTGGAACTAGTCAATTGGCCAACAAATTCCATGACAATTGAATTTGGATCCCCAAACTACAGGGCATGACGGATCCTCTTAATATTTCATGCACGTAATAAAATTAGCGTATGGCGGCAAGAATGGAATCCCCACATGGATTCTACATGTGGGGATTATTTACAACTTGTACATTTTTTTTGAACTAGTCAATTGGCCAACAAATTCCATGACAATTGAATTTGGATCCCCAAACTACAGGGCATGACGGATCCTTTTAATATTTCATGCACGTAATAAAATTAGCGTATTGCGGCAAGAATGGAATCCCCACATAGATTCTACATGTGGGGATTATTTACAACTTGTACATTTTTTTGGACTAGTCAATTGGCCAACAAATTCCATGACATTTGAATTTGGATCCCTAAACTATAGGGCATGACGGATGCTTTTAATATTTCATGCACGTAATAAACTTAGCATATTGCGGCAAGGATAGAATCCCCAAATAGATTCTACATGTGGGATTATTTACAACTTGTACATTTTTTTGGAACTAGTCAATTGGCCAACAAATTCCATGACATTTGAATTTGGATCCCCAAACTACAGGGCATGACGGATCCTCTTAATATTTCATGCACGTAATAAAATTAGCGTATTGCGGCAAGAATGGAATCCCCACATAGATTCTACATGTGAGGATTATTTACAACTTGTACATTTTTTTGGAACTAGTCAATTGGCCAACAAATTCCATGACATTTG
The DNA here is from genome assembly GCA_951230915.1 of Antitrichia curtipendula. Classification (NCBI taxonomy): domain Eukaryota; kingdom Viridiplantae; phylum Streptophyta; class Bryopsida; order Hypnales; family Leucodontaceae; genus Antitrichia; species Antitrichia curtipendula. Next base: position 21,097,810 of record OX579637.1, on the reverse strand, counting down.
AATTTGGATCCCCAAACTGTAGGGTATGACGGATCCACTTAATATTTCACGCACGTAATAAAATTAGCATATTGCGGCAAGAATGGAATCACCACATAGACTCTACATGTGGGGATTATTTACAACTTGTACATTTTTTGGAACTAGTCAATTGGCCGACAAATTCCATGACATTTGAATTTGGATCCCCAAACTACAGGGCATGACGGATCCTCTTAATATTTCATGCACGTAATAAAATTAGCGTATTGCGGCAAGAATGGAATCCCCACATAGATTCTACATGTGGGGATTATTTACAACTTGTACATTTTTTTGGAACTAGTCAATTGGCCAACAAATTCCATGACATTTGAATTTGGATCCCTAAACTGTAGGGTATGACGGATCCACTTAATATTTCACGCACGTAATAAAATTAGCATATTGCGGCAAGAATGGAATCACCACATAGACTCTACATGTGGGGATTATTTACAACTTGTACATTTTTTGGAACTAGTCAATTGGCCGACAAATTCCATGACATTTGAATTTGGATCCCCAAACTACAGGGCATGACGGATCCTCTTAATATTTCATTCACGTAATAAAATTAGCGTATTGCGGCAAGAATGGAATCCCCACATAGATTCTACATGTGGGGATTATTTACAACTTGTACATTTTTTGGAACTAGTCAATTGGCCGACAAATTCCATGACATTTGAATTTGGATCCCCAAACTACAGGGCATGACGGATCCTCTTAATATTTCATTCACGTAATAAAATTAGCGTATTGCGGCAAGAATGGAATCCCCACATAGATTCTACATGTGGGGATTATTTACAACTTGTACATTTTTTGGAACTAGTCAATTGGCCGACAAATTCCATGACATTTGAATTTGGATCCCCAAACTACAGGGCATGACGGATCCTCTTAATATTTCATGCACGTAATAAAATTAGCGTATTGCGGCAAGAATGGAATCCCCACATAGATTCTACATGTGGGGATTATTTACAACTTGTACATTTTTTGGAACTAGTCAATTGGCCGACAAATTCCATGACATTTGAATTTGGATCCCCAAACTACAGGGCATGACGGATCCTCTTAATATTTCATGCACGTAATAAAATTAGCGTATTGCGGCAAGAATGGAATCCCCACATAGATTCTACATGTGGGGATTATTTACAACTTGTACATTTTTTTGGAACTAGTCAATTGGCCAACAAATTCCATGACATTTGAATTTGGATCCCTAAACTGTAGGGTATGACGGATCCACTTAATATTTCACGCACGTAATAAAATTAGCATATTGCGGCAAGAATGGAATCACCACATAGACTCTACATGTGGGGATTATTTACAACTTGTACATTTTTTGGAACTAGTCAATTGGCCGACAAATTCCATGACATTTGAATTTGGATCCCCAAACTACAGGCCATGACGGATCCTTTTAATATTTCATGCACGTAATAAAATTAGCGTATTGCGGCAAGAATGGAATTTCCACATAGATTCTACATGTGGGGATTATTTACAACTTGTACATTTTTTTGGAACTAGTCAATTGGCCAACAAATTCCATGACAATTGAATTTGGATCCCCAAACTACAGGGCATGACGGATCCTCTTAATATTTCATGCACGTAATAAAATTAGCGTATTGCGGCAAGAATGGAATCCCCACATGGATTCTACATGTGGGGATTATTTACAACTTGTACATTTTTTTTGAACTAGTCAATTGGCCAACAAATTCCATGACAATTGAATTTGGATCCCCAAACTACAGGGCATGACGGATCCTTTTATTATTTCATGCACGTAATAAAATTAGCGTATTGCGGCAAGAATGGAATCCCCACATAGATTCTACATGTGGGGATTATTTACAACTTGTACATTTTTTTGGACTAGTCAATTGGCCAACAAATTCCATGACATTTGAATATGGATCCCTAAACTACAGGGCATGACGGATGCTTTTAATATTTCATGCATGTAATAAACTTAGCATATTGCGGCAAGAATAGAATCCCCAAATAGATTCTACATGTGGGGATTATTTACAACTTGTACATTTTTTTGGAACTAGTCAATTGGCCGACAAATTCCATGACATTTGAATTTGGATCCCCAAACTACAGGGCATGACGGATCCTCTTAATATTTCATGCACGTAATAAAATTAGCGTATTGCGGCAAGAATGGAATCCCCACATGGATTCTACATGTGGGGATTATTTACAACTTGTACATTTTTTTGGAACTAGTCAATTGGCCAACAAATTCCATGACATTTGAATTTGGATCCCTAAACTGTAGGGTATGACGGATCCACTTAATATTTCACGCACGTAATAAAATTAGCATATTGCGGCAAGAATGGAATCACCACATAGATTCTACATGTGGGGATTATTTACAACTTGTACATTTTTTGGAACTAGTCAATTGGCCGACAAATTCCATGACATTTGAATTTGGATCCCCAAACTACAGGGCATGACGGATCCTCTTAATATTTCATTCACGTAATAAAATTAGCGTATTGCGGCAAGAATGGAATCCCCACATAGATTCTACATGTGGGGATTATTTACAACTTGTACATTTTTTGGAACTAGTCAATTGGCCGACAAATTCCATGACATTTGAATTTGGATCCCCAAACTACAGGGCATGACGGATCCTCTTAATATTTCATGCACGTAATAAAATTAGCGTATTGCGGCAAGAATGGAATCCCCACATAGATTCTACATGTGGGGATTATTTACAACTTGTACATTTTTTTGGAACTAGTCAATTGGCCAACAAATTCCATGACATTTGAATTTGGATCCCTAAACTGTAGGGTATGACGGATCCACTTAATATTTCACGCACGTAATAAAATTAGCATATTGCGGCAAGAATGGAATCCCCACATAGATTCTACATGTGGGGATTATTTACAACTTGTACATTTTTTGGAACTAGTCAATTGGCCGACAAATTCCATGACATTTGAATTTGGATCCCCAAACTACAGGGCATGACGGATCCTCTTAATATTTCATTCACGTAATAAAATTAGCGTATTGCGGCAAGAATGGAATCCCCACATAGATTCTACATGTGGGGATTATTTACAACTTGTACATTTTTTGGAACTAGTCAATTGGCCGACAAATTCCATGACATTTGAATTTGGATCCCCAAACTACAGGGCATGACGGATCCTCTTAATATTTCATGCACGTAATAAAATTAGCGTATTGCGGCAAGAATGGAATCCCCACATAGATTCTACATGTGGGGATTATTTACAACTTGTACATTTTTTTGGAACTAGTCAATTGGCCAACAAATTCCATGACATTTGAATTTGGATCCCTAAACTGTAGGGTATGACGGATCCACTTAATATTTCACGCACGTAATAAAATTAGCATATTGCGGCAAGAATGGAATCACCACATAGACTCTACATGTGGGGATTATTTACAACTTGTACATTTTTTGGAACTAGTCAATTGGCCGACAAATTCCATGACATTTGAATTTGGATCCCCAAACTACAGGGCATGACGGATCCTTTTAATATTTCATGCACGTAATAAAATTAGCGTATTGCGGCTAGAATGGAATCCCCACATAGATTCTACATGTGGGGATTATTTACAACTTGTACATTTTTTTGGAACTAGTCAATTGGCCAACAAATTCCATGACAATTGAATTTGGATCCCCAAACTACAGGGCATGACGGATCCTCTTAATATTTCATGCACGTAATAAAATTAGCGTATTGCGGCAAGAATGGAATCCCCACATGGATTCTACATGTGGGGATTATTTACAACTTGTACATTTTTTTTGAACTAGTCAATTGGCCAACAAATTCCATGACAATTGAATTTGGATCCCCAAACTACAGGGCATGACGGATCCTTTTATTATTTCATGCACGTAATAAAATTAGCGTATTGCGGCAAGAATGGAATCCCCACATAGATTCTACATGTGGGGATTATTTACAACTTGTACATTTTTTTGGACTAGTCAATTGACCAACAAATTCCATGACATTTGAATATGGATCCCTAAACTACAGGGCATGACGGATGCTTTTAATATTTCATGCACGTAATAAACTTAGCATATTGCGGCAAGAATAGAATCCCCAAATAGATTCTACATGTGGGGATTATTTACAACTTGTACATTTTTTTGGAACTAGTCAATTGGCCGACAAATTCCATGACATTTGAATTTGGATCCCCAAACTACAGGGCATGACGGATCCTCTTAATATTTCATGCACGTAATAAAATTAGCGTATTGCGGCAAGAATGGAATCCCCACATGGATTCTACATGTGGGGATTATTTACAACTTGTACATTTTTTTGGAACTAGTCAATTGGCCAACAAATTCCATGACATTTGAATTTGGATCCCTAAACTGTAGGGTATGACGGATCCACTTAATATTTCACGCACGTAATAAAATTAGCATATTGCGGCAAGAATGGAATCACCACATAGATTCTACATGTGGGGATTATTTACAACTTGTACATTTTTTGGAACTAGTCAATTGGCCGACAAATTCCATGACATTTGAATTTGGATCCCCAAACTACAGGGCATGACGGATCCTCTTAATATTTCATGCACGTAATAAAATTAGCGTATTGCGGCAAGAATAGAATTTCCACATAGATTCTACATGTGGGGATTATTTACAACTTGTACATTTTTTTGGAACTAGTCAATTGGCCAACAAATTCCATGACAATTGAATTTGGATCCCCAAACTACAGGGCATGACGGATCCTCTTAATATTTCATGCACGTAATAAAATTAGCGTATTGCGGCAAGAATGGAATCCCCACATGGATTCTACATGTGGGGATTATTTACAACTTGTACATTTTTTTGGAACTAGTCAATTGGCCAACAAATTCCATGACAATTGAATTTGGATCCCCAAACTACAGGGCATGACGGATCCTTTTAATATTTCATGCACGTAATAAAATTAGCGTATTGCGGCAAGAATGGAATCCCCACATAGATTCTACATGTGGGGATTATTTACAACTTGTACATTTTTTTGGACTAGTCAATTGGCCAACAAATTCCATGACATTTGAATTTGGATCCCTAAACTACAGGGCATGACGGATGCTTTTAATATTTCATGCACGTAATAAACTTAGCATATTGCGGCAAGAATAGAATCCCCAAATAGATTCTACATGTGGGGATTATTTACAACTTGTACATTTTTTTGGAACTAGTCAATTGGCCAACAAATTCCATGACATTTGAATTTGGATCCCCAAACTATAGGGCATGACGGATCCTTTTAATATTTCATGCACGTAATAAAATTAGCGTATTGCGGCATGAATGGAATCACCACATAGATTCTACATGTGGGGATTATTTACAACTTGTACATTTTTTTGGAACTAGTCAATTGGCCAACAAATTCCATGACATTTGAATTTGGATCCCTAAACTGTAGGGTATGACGGATCCACTTAATATTTCACGCACGTAATAAAATTAGCATATTGCGGCAAGAATGGAATCACCACATAGATTCTACATGTGGGGATTATTTACAACTTGTACATTTTTTGGAACTAGTCAATTGGCCGACAAATTCCATGACATTTGAATTTGGATCCCCAAACTACAGGGCATGACGGATCCTCTTAATATTTCATGCACGTAATAAAATTAGCGTATTGCGGCAAGAATGGAATCCCCACATAGATTCTACATGTGGGGATTATTTACAACTTGTACATTTTTTTGGACTAGTCAATTGGCCAACAAATTCCATGACATTTGAATTTGGATCCCTAAACTACAGGGCATGACGGATGCTTTTAATATTTCATGCACGTAATAAACTTAGCATATTGCGGCAAGAATGGAATCCCCACATGGATTCTACATGTGGGGATTATTTACAACTTGTACATTTTTTTTGAACTAGTCAATTGGCCAACAAATTCCATGACAATTGAATTTGGATCCCCAAACTACAGGGCATGACGGATCCTTTTATTATTTCATGCACGTAATAAAATTAGCGTATTGCGGCAAGAATGGAATCCCCACATAGATTCTACATGTGGGGATTATTTACAACTTGTACATTTTTTTGGACTAGTCAATTGACCAACAAATTCCATGACATTTGAATATGGATCCCTAAACTACAGGGCATGACGGATGCTTTTAATATTTCATGCACGTAATAAACTTAGCATATTGCGGCAAGAATAGAATCCCCAAATAGATTCTACATGTGGGGATTATTTACAACTTGTACATTTTTTTGGAACTAGTCAATTGGCCGACAAATTCCATGACATTTGAATTTGGATCCCCAAACTACAGGGCATGACGGATCCTCTTAATATTTCATGCACGTAATAAAATTAGCGTATTGCGGCAAGAATGGAATCCCCACATGGATTCTACATGTGGGGATTATTTACAACTTGTACATTTTTTTGGAACTAGTCAATTGGCCAACAAATTCCATGACATTTGAATTTGGATCCCTAAACTGTAGGGTATGACGGATCCACTTAATATTTCACGCACGTAATAAAATTAGCATATTGCGGCAAGAATGGAATCACCACATAGATTCTACATGTGGGGATTATTTACAACTTGTACATTTTTTGGAACTAGTCAATTGGCCGACAAATTCCATGACATTTGAATTTGGATCCCCAAACTACAGGGCATGACGGATCCTCTTAATATTTCATGCACGTAATAAAATTAGCGTATTGCGGCAAGAATAGAATTTCCACATAGATTCTACATGTGGGGATTATTTACAACTTGTACATTTTTTTGGAACTAGTCAATTGGCCAACAAATTCCATGACAATTGAATTTGGATCCCCAAACTACAGGGCATGACGGATCCTCTTAATATTTCATGCACGTAATAAAATTAGCGTATTGCGGCAAGAATGGAATCCCCACATGGATTCTACATGTGGGGATTATTTACAACTTGTACATTTTTTTGGAACTAGTCAATTGGCCAACAAATTCCATGACAATTGAATTTGGATCCCCAAACTACAGGGCATGACGGATCCTTTTAATATTTCATGCACGTAATAAAATTAGCGTATTGCGGCAAGAATGGAATCCCCACATAGATTCTACATGTGGGGATTATTTACAACTTGTACATTTTTTTGGAACTAGTCAATTGGCCAACAAATTCCATGACATTTGAATTTGGATCCCTAAACTGTAGGGTATGACGGATCCACTTAATATTTCACGCACGTAATAAAATTAGCATATTGCGGCAAGAATGGAATCCCCACATAGATTCTACATGTGGGGATTATTTACAACTTGTACATTTTTTGGAACTAGTCAATTGGCCGACAAATTCCATGACATTTGAATTTGGATCCCCAAACTACAGGGCATGACGGATCCTCTTAATATTTCATTCACGTAATAAAATTAGCGTATTGCGGCAAGAATGGAATCCCCACATAGATTCTACATGTGGGGATTATTTACAACTTGTACATTTTTTGGAACTAGTCAATTGGCCGACAAATTCCATGACATTTGAATTTGGATCCCCAAACTACAGGGCATGACGGATCCTCTTAATATTTCATGCACGTAATAAAATTAGCGTATTGCGGCAAGAATGGAATCCCCACATAGATTCTACATGTGGGGATTATTTACAACTTGTACATTTTTTTGGAACTAGTCAATTGGCCAACAAATTCCATGACATTTGAATTTGGATCCCTAAACTGTAGGGTATGACGGATCCACTTAATATTTCACGCACGTAATAAAATTAGCATATTGCGGCAAGAATGGAATCACCACATAGACTCTACATGTGGGGATTATTTACAACTTGTACATTTTTTGGAACTAGTCAATTGGCCGACAAATTCCATGACATTTGAATTTGGATCCCCAAACTACAGGGCATGACGGATCCTTTTAATATTTCATGCACGTAATAAAATTAGCGTATTGCGGCTAGAATGGAATCCCCACATAGATTCTACATGTGGGGATTATTTACAACTTGTACATTTTTTTGGAACTAGTCAATTGGCCAACAAATTCCATGACAATTGAATTTGGATCCCCAAACTACAGGGCATGACGGATCCTCTTAATATTTCATGCACGTAATAAAATTAGCGTATTGCGGCAAGAATGGAATCCCCACATGGATTCTACATGTGGGGATTATTTACAACTTGTACATTTTTTTGGAACTAGTCAATTGGCCAACAAATTCCATGACAATTGAATTTGGATCCCCAAACTACAGGGCATGACGGATCCTTTTAATATTTCATGCACGTAATAAAATTAGCGTATTGCGGCAAGAATGGAATCACCACATAGACTCTACATGTGGGGATTATTTACAACTTGTACATTTTTTGGAACTAGTCAATTGGCCGACAAATTCCATGACATTTGAATTTGGATCCCCAAACTACAGGGCATGACGGATCCTTTTAATATTTCATGCACGTAATAAAATTAGCGTATTGCGGCAAGAATGGAATCACCACATAGACTCTACATGTGGGGATTATTTACAACTTGTACATTTTTTGGAACTAGTCAATTGGCCGACAAATTCCATGACATTTGAATTTGGATCCCCAAACTACAGGGCATGACGGATCCTTTTAATATTTCATGCACGTAATAAAATTAGCGTATTGCGGCTAGAATGGAATCCCCACATAGATTCTACATGTGGGGATTATTTACAACTTGTACATTTTTTTGGAACTAGTCAATTGGCCAACAAATTCCATGACAATTGAATTTGGATCCCCAAACTACAGGGCATGACGGATCCTCTTAATATTTCATGCACGTAATAAAATTAGCGTATTGCGGCAAGAATGGAATCCCCACATGGATTCTACATGTGGGGATTATTTACAACTTGTACATTTTTTTTGAACTAGTCAATTGGCCAACAAATTCCATGACAATTGAATTTGGATCCCCAAACTACAGGGCATGACGGATCCTTTTATTATTTCATGCACGTAATAAAATTAGCGTATTGCGGCAAGAATGGAATCCCCACATAGATTCTACATGTGGGGATTATTTACAACTTGTACATTTTTTTGGACTAGTCAATTGACCAACAAATTCCATGACATTTGAATATGGATCCCTAAACTACAGGGCATGACGGATGCTTTTAATATTTCATGCACGTAATAAACTTAGCATATTGCGGCAAGAATAGAATCCCCAAATAGATTCTACATGTGGGGATTATTTACAACTTGTACATTTTTTTGGAACTAGTCAATTGGCCGACAAATTCCATGACATTTGAATTTGGATCCCCAAACTACAGGGCATGACGGATCCTCTTAATATTTCATGCACGTAATAAAATTAGCGTATTGCGGCAAGAATGGAATCCCCACATGGATTCTACATGTGGGGATTATTTACAACTTGTACATTTTTTTGGAACTAGTCAATTGGCCAACAAATTCCATGACATTTGAATTTGGATCCCTAAACTGTAGGGTATGACGGATCCACTTAATATTTCACGCACGTAATAAAATTAGCATATTGCGGCAAGAATGGAATCACCACATAGATTCTACATGTGGGGATTATTTACAACTTGTACATTTTTTGGAACTAGTCAATTGGCCGACAAATTCCATGACATTTGAATTTGGATCCCCAAACTACAGGGCATGACGGATCCTCTTAATATTTCATGCACGTAATAAAATTAGCGTATTGCGGCAAGAATAGAATTTCCACATAGATTCTACATGTGGGGATTATTTACAACTTGTACATTTTTTTGGAACTAGTCAATTGGCCAACAAATTCCATGACAATTGAATTTGGATCCCCAAACTACAGGGCATGACGGATCCTCTTAATATTTCATGCACGTAATAAAATTAGCGTATTGCGGCAAGAATGGAATCCCCACATGGATTCTACATGTGGGGATTATTTACAACTTGTACATTTTTTTGGAACTAGTCAATTGGCCAACAAATTCCATGACAATTGAATTTGGATCCCCAAACTACAGGGCATGACGGATCCTTTTAATATTTCATGCACGTAATAAAATTAGCGTATTGCGGCAAGAATGGAATCCCCACATAGATTCTACATGTGGGGATTATTTACAACTTGTACATGTTTTTGGAACTAGTCAATTGGCCAACAAATTCCATGACAATTGAATTTGGATCCCCAAACTACAGGGCATGACGGATGCTTTTAATATTTCATGCACGTAATAAACTTAGCATATTGCGGCAAGAATAGAATCCCCAAATAGATTCTACATGTGGGGATTATTTACAACTTGTACATTTTTTTGGAACTAGTCAATTGGCCAACAAATTCCATGACATTTGAATTTGGATCCCCAAACTACAGGGCATGACGGATCCTCTTAATATTTCATGCACGTAATAAAATTAGCGTATTGCGGCATGAATGGAATCCCCACATGGATTCTACATGTGGGGATTATTTACAACTTGTACATTTTTTTGGAACTAGTCAATTGGCCAACAAATTCCATGACATTTGAATTTGGATCCCTAAACTGTAGGGTATGACGGATCCACTTAATATTTCACGCACGTAATAAAATTAGCATATTGCGGCAAGAATGGAATCACCACATAGATTCTACATGTGGGGATTATTTACAACTTGTACATTTTTTGGAACTAGTCAATTGGCCGACAAATTCCATGACATTTGAATTTGGATCCCCAAACTACAGGGCATGACGGATCCTCTTAATATTTCATGCACGTAATAAAATTAGCGTATTGCGGCAAGAATGGAATCCCCACATAGATTCTACATGTGGGGATTATTTACAACTTGTACATGTTTTTGGAACTAGTCAATTGGCCAACAAATTCCATGACAATCTAATTTGGATCCCCAAACTACAGGGCATGACGGATCCTCTTAATATTTCATGCACGTAATAAAATTAGCGTATTGCGGCAAGAATGGAATCCCCACATGGATTCTACATGTGGGGATTATTTACAACTTGTACATTTTTTTGGAACTAGTCAATTGGCCAACAAATTCCATGACAATTGAATTTGGATCCCCAAACTACAGGGCATGACGGATCCACTTAATATTTCACGCACGTAATAAAATTAGCGTATTGCGGCAAGAATGGAATCACCACATAGATTCTACATGTGGGGATTATTTACAACTTGTACATTTTTTGGAACTAGTCAATTGGCCGACAAATTCCATGACATTTGAATTTGGATCCCCAAACTACAGGGCATGACGGATCCTCTTAATATTTCATGCACGTAATAAAATTAGCGTATTGCGGCAAGAATGGAATCCCCACATAGATTCTACATGTGGGGATTATTTACAACTTGTACATGTTTTTGGAACTAGTCAATTGGCCAACAAATTCCATGACAATCTAATTTGGATCCCCAAACTACAGGGCATGACGGATCCTCTTAATATTTCATGCACGTAATAAAATTAGCGTATTGCGGCAAGAATGGAATCCCCACATAGATTCTACATGTGGGGATTATTTACAACTTGTACATGTTTTTGGAACTAGTCAATTGGCCAACAAATTCCATGACAATCTAATTTGGATCCCCAAACTACAGGGCATGACGGATCCTCTTAATATTTCATGCACGTAATAAAATTAGCGTATTGCGGCAAGAATGGAATCCCCACATGGATTCTACATGTGGGGATTATTTACAACTTGTACATTTTTTTGGAACTAGTCAATTGGCCAACAAATTCCATGACAATTGAATTTGGATCCCCAAACTACAGGGCATGACGGATCCACTTAATATTTCACGCACGTAATAAAATTAGCGTATTCCGGCAAGAATGGAATCACCACATAGATTCTACATGTGGGGATTATTTACAACTTGTACATTTTTTGGAACTAGTCAATTGGCCGACAAATTCCATGACATTTGAATTTGGATCCCCAAACTACAGGGCATGACGGATCCTCTTAATATTTCACGCACGTAATAAAATTAGCGTATTGCGGCAAGAATGGAATCACCACATAGATTCTACATGTGGGGATTATTTACAACTTGTACATTTTTTGGAACTAGTCAATTGGCCGACAAATTCCATGACATTTGAATTTGGATCCCCAAACTACAGGGCATGACGGATCCTCTTAATATTTCATGCACGTAATAAAATTAGCGTATTGCGGCAAGAATGGAATTTCCACATAGATTCTACATGTGGGGATTATTTACAACTTGTACATTTTTTTGGAACTAGTCAATTGGCCAACAAATTCCATGACAATTGAATTTGGATCCCCAAACTACAGGGCATGACGGATCCTCTTAATATTTCATGCACGTAATAAAATTAGCGTATTGCGGCAAGAATGGAATCCCCACATAGATTCTACATGTGGGGATTATTTACAACTTGTACATTTTTTTGGAACTAGTCAATTGGCCAACAAATTCCATGACATTTGAATTTGGATCCCTAAACTGTAGGGTATGACGGATCCACTTAATATTTCACGCACGTAATAAAATTAGCATATTGCGGCAAGAATGGAATCGCCACATAGATTCTACATGTGGGGATTATTTACAACTTGTACATTTTTTGGAACTAGTCAATTGGCCGACAAATTCCATGACATTTGAATTTGGATCCCCAAACTACAGGGCATGACGGATCCTCTTAATATTTCATGCACGTAATAAAATTAGCGTATTGCGGCAAGAATGGAATTTCCACATAGATTCTACATGTGGGGATTATTTACAACTTGTACATTTTTTTGGAACTAGTCAATTGGCCAACAAATTCCATGACAATTGAATTTGGATCCCCAAACTATAGGGCATGACGGATCCACTTAATATTTCATGCACGTAATAAAATTAGCGTATTGCGGCAAGAATGGAATCCCCACATGGATTCTACATGTGGGGATTATTTACAACTTGTACATTTTTTTGGAACTAGTCAATTGGCCAACAAAATCCATGACAATTGAATTTGGATCCCCAAACTACAGGGCATGACGGATCCTCTTAATATTTCATGCACGTAATAAAATTAGCGTATTGCGGCAAGAATGGAATCCCCACATAGATTCTACATGTGGGGATTATTTACAACTTGTACATTTTTTTGGAACTAGTCAATTGGCCAACAAATTCCATGACAGTTGAATTTGGATCCCCAAACTACAGGGCATGACGGATCCTCTTAATATTTCATGCACGTAATAAAATTAGCGTATTGCGGCAAGAATGGAATCCCCACATGGATTCTACATGTGGGGATTATTTACAACTTGTACATTTTTTTGGAACTAGTCAATTGGCCAACAAATTCCATGACAATTGAATTTGGATCCCCAAACTACAGGGCATGACGGATCCTCTTAATATTTCATGCACGGAATAAAATTAGCGTATTGCGGCAAGAATGGAATTTCCACATAGATTCTACATGTGGGGATTATTTACAACTTGTACATTTTTTTGGAACTAGTCAATTGGCCAACAAATTCCATGACAATTGAATTTGGATCCCCAAACTACAGGGCATGACGGATCCTCTTAATATTTCATGCACGTAATAAAATTAGCGTATTGCGGCAAGAATGGAATCCCCACATGGATTCTACATGTGGGGATTATTTACAACTTGTACATTTTTTTTGAACTAGTCAATTGGCCAACAAATTCCATGACAATTGAATTTGGATCCCCAAACTACAGGGCATGACGGATCCTCTTAATATTTCATGCACGTAATAAAATTAGCGTATTGCGGCAAGAATGGAATCCCCACATAGATTCTACATGTGGGGATTATTTACAACTTGTACATGTTTTTGGAACTAGTCAATTGCCCAACAAATTCCATGACAATTGAATTTGGATCTCCAAACTACAGGGCATGACGGATTCTCTTAATATTTCATGCACGTAATAAAATTAGCGTATTGCGGCAAGAATGGAATCCCCACATGGATTCTACATGTGGGGATTATTTACAACTTGTACATTTTTTTGGAACTAGTCAATTGGCCAACAAATTCCATGACATTTGAATTTGGATCCCTAAACTGTAGGGTATGACGGATCCACTTAATATTTCACGCACGTAATAAAATTAGCGTATTGCGGCATGAATGGAATCCCCACATAGATTCTACATGTGGGGATTATTTACAACTTGTACATTTTTTGGAACTAGTCAATTGGCCGACAAATTCCATGACATTTGAATTTGGATCTCCAAACTACAGGGCATGACGGATCCTCTTAATATTTCATGCACGTAATAAAATTAGCGTATTGCGGCAAGAATGGAATTTCCACATGGATTCTACATGTGGGGATTATTTACAACTTGTACATTTTTTTGGACTAGTCAATTGGCCAACAAATTCCATGACATTTGAATTTGGATCCCCAAACTACAGGGCATGACGGATGCTTTTAATATTTCATGCACGTAATAAACTTAGCATATTGCGGCAAGAATAGAATCCCCAAATAGATTCTACATGTGGGGATTATTTACAACTTGTACATTTTTTTGGAACTAGTCAATTGGCCAACAAATTCCATGACATTTGAATTTGGATCCCCAAACTACAGGGCATGACGGATCCTTTTAATATTTCATGCACGTAATAAAATTAGCGTATTGCGGCAAGAATGGAATCCCCACATAGATTCTACATGTGGGGATTATTTACAACTTGTACATTTTTATGGAACTAGTCAATTGGCCAACAAATTCCATAACATTTCAATTTGGATCCCCAAACTACAGGGCATGACGGATCCTTTTAATATTTCACGCACGTAATAAAACTAGCATATTGCGGCAAGAATGGAATCCTTACATAGATTCTACATGTGGGGATTATTTACAACTTGTACATTTTTTGGAACTAGTCAATTGGCCAACAAATTCCATGACATTTCAATTTGGATCCCCAAACTACAGGGCATGACGGATCCTCTTAATATTTCATGCACGTAATAAAATTAGCGTATTGCGGCAAGAATGGAATCACCACATAGATTCTACATGTGGGGATTATTTACAACTTGTACATTTTTTTGGAACTAGTCAATTGGCCAACAAATTCCATGACAATTGAATTTGGATCCCCAAACTACAGGGCATGACGGATCCTCTTAATATTTCATGCACGTAATAAAATTAGCGTATTGCGGCAAGAATGGAATTCCCACATGGATTCTACATGTGGGGGTTATTTACAACTTGTACATTTTTTTGGAACTAGTCAATTGGCCAACAAATTCCATGACAATTGAATTTGGATCCCCAAACTACAGGGCATGACGGATCCACTTAATATTTCATGCACGTAATAAAATTAGCGTATTGCGGCAAGAATGGAATCCCCACATGGATTCTACATGTGGGGATTATTTACAACTTGTACATTTTTTTGGAACTAGTCAATTGGCCAACAAATTCCATGACAATTGAATATGGATCCCCAAACTACAGGGCATGACGGATCCTCTTAATATTTCATGCACGTAATAAAATTAGCGTATTGCGGCAAGAATGGAATCCCCACATAGATTCTACATGTGGGGATTATTTACAACTTGTACATTTTTTTGGAACTAGTCAATTGGCCAACAAATTCCATGACATTTGAATTTGGATCCCCAAACTACAGGGCATGACGGATCCTTTTAATATTTCATGCACGTAATAAAATTAGCGTATTGCGGCTAGAATGGAATCCCCACATAGATTCTACATGTGGGGATTATTTACAACTTGTACATTTTTTTGAAACTAGTCAATTGGCCAACAAATTCCATGACATTTGAATTTGGATCCCCAAACTACAGGGCATGACGAATCCACTTAATATTTCACGCATGTAATAAAATTAGCATATTGCGGCAAGAATGGAATCCCCACATAGATTCTACATGTGGGGATTATTTACAACTTGTACATTTTTTGAAACTAGTCAATTGGCCAACAAATTCCATGACATTTCAATTTGGATCCCCAAACTACAGGGCATGACGGATCCTCTTAATATTTTATGCACGTAATAAAATTAGCGTATTGCGGCAGGAATGGAATCCCCACATAGATTCTACATGTGGGGATTATTTACAACTTGTACATTTTTTTGAACTAGTCAATTGGCCAACAAATTCCATGACATTTCAATTTGGATCCCCAAACTACAGGGCATGACGAATCCTCTTAATATTTCATGCACGTAATAAAATTAGCATATTGCGGCAAAAATGGAATCCCCACATAGATTCTACATGTGGGGATTATTTACAACTTGTACATGTTTTTGGAACTAGTCAATTAGCCAACAAATTCCATGACAATTGAATTTGGATCCCCAAACTACAGGGCATGACGGATCCTTTTAATATTTCATGCACGTAATAAAATTAGCGTATTGCGGCAAGAATGGAATCCCCACATAGATTCTACATGTGGGGATTATTTACAACTTGTACATTTTTTTGGAACTAGTCAATTGGCCAACAAATTCCATGACATTTGAATTTGGATCCCCAAACTATAGGGCATGACGGATCCTTTTAATATTTCATGCACGTAATAAAATTAGCGTATTGCGGCAAGAATGGAATCCCCACATAGATTCTACAAGTGGGAATTATTTACAACTTGTACATTTTTTTGATATAGTCAATTCGCCAACAAATTCCATGACATTTCAATTTGGATCCCCAAACTATAGGGCATGACGGATCCACTTAATATTTCACGCATGTAATAAAATTAGCATATTGCGGCAAGCATGGAATCCCCACATAGATTCTACATGTGGGGATTATTTACAACTTGTACATTTTTTTGGAACTAGTCAATTGGCCAACAAATTCCATGACATTTGAATTTGGATCCCCAAACTACAGGGCATGACGGATGCTTTTAATATTTCATGCACGTAATAAACTTAGCATATTGCGGCAAGAATAGAATCCCCAAATAGATTCTACATGTGGGGATTATTTACAACTTGTACATTTTTTTGTAACTAGTCAATTGGCCAACAAATTCCATGACATTTGAATTTGAATCCCCAAACTACAGGGCATGACGGATCCTTTTAATATTTCATGCACGTAAAAAAATTAGCGTATTGCGGCAAGAATGGAATCCCCACATAGATTCTACATGTGGGGATTATTTACAACTTGTACATTTTTTTGGAACTAGTCAATTGGCCAACAAATTCCATGACATTTGAATTTGGATCCCCAAACTATAGGGCATGTTGGATCCCCAAACTATAGGGCATGACGGATCCACTTAATATTTCACGCACGTAATAAAATTAGCATATTGCGGCAAGAATGGAATCCCCACATTGATTCTACATGTGGGGATTATTTACAACTTGTACATTTTTTTGGAACTAGTCAATTGGCCGACAAATTCCATGACATTCGAATTTGGATCCCCAAACTACAGGGCATGACGGATCCTCTTAATATTTCATGCACGTAATAAAATTAGCGTATTGCGGCAAGAATGGAATCCCCACATAGATTCTACATGTGGGGATTATTTACAACTTGTACATTTTTTTGGAACTAGTCAATTGGCCAACAAATTCCATGACATTTGAATTTGGATCCCCAAACTATAGGGCATGACGGATCCTTTTAATATTTCATGCACGTAATAAAATTAGCGTATTGCGGCAAGAATGGAATCCCCACATAGATTCTACATGTGGGAATTATTTACAACTTGTACATTTTTTTGAAACTAGTCAATTGGCCAACAAATTCCATGACATTTGAATTTGGATCCCCAAACTATAGGGCATGACGGATCCTTTTAATATTTCATGCACGTAATAAAATTAGCGTATTGCTGCAAGAATGGAATCCCCACATAGATTCTACATGTGGGGATTATTTACAACTTGTACATTTTTTTGGAACTAGTCAATTGGCCAACAAATTCCATGACATTTGAATTTGGATCCCTAAACTATAGGGCAGGACGGATCCACTTAATATTTCACGCACGTAATAAAATTAGCATATTGCGGCAAGAATGGAATCCCCACATAGATTCTACATGTGGGGATTATTTACAACTTGTACATTTTTTTGAACTAGTCAATTGGCCAACAAATTCCATGACATTTGAATTTGGATCTCTAAACTATAGGGCATGACGGATCCTTTTAATATTTCATGCACGTAATAAAATTAGCGTATTGCGGCAAGAATGGAATCCCCACATAGATTCTACAAGTGGGAATTATTTACAACTTGTACATTTTTTTGAAACTAGTCAATTGGCCAACAAATTCCATGACATTTGAATTTGGATCCCCAAACTATAGGGCATGACGGATCCACTTAATATTTCACGCATGTAATAAAATTAGCATATTGCGGCAAGCATGGAATCCCCACATAGATTCTACATGTGGGGATTATTTACAACTTGTACATTTTTTTGGAACTAGTCAATTGGCCAACAAATTCCATGACATTTGAATTTGGATCCCCAAACTATAGGGCATGACGGATCCACTTAATATTTCACGCTGGTAATAAAATTAGCATATTGCGGCAAGAATGGAATCACCACATAGATTCTACCTGTGGGGATTATTTACAACTTGTACATTTCTTTGGAACTAGTCAATTGGCCGACAAATTCCATGACATTTCAATTTGGATCCCCAAACTACAAGGCATGACGGATCCTCTTAATATTTTATGCACGTAATAAAATTAGCGTATTGCGGCAAGAATGGAATCCCCACATAGATTCTACATGTGGGGATTATTTACAACTTGTACATTTTTTTGAAACTAGTCAATTGGCCAACAAATTCCATGACATTTGAATTTGGATCCCCAAACTATAGGGCATGACGGATCCTCTTATTATTTGATGCACGTAATAAAATTAGCATATTGCGGCAAGAATGGAATCCCCACTTAGATTCTACATGTGGGAATTATTTACAACTTGTACATTTTTTTGAAACTAGTCAACTGGCCAACAAATTCCATGACATTTGAATTTGGATCCCCAAACTATAGGGCATGACGGATCCTTTTAATATTTCATGCACGTAATAAAATTAGCGTATTGCGGCAAGAATGGAATCACCACATAGATTCTACATGTGGGAATTATTTACAACTTGTACATTTTTTTGAAACTAGTCAATTGGCCAACAAATTCCATGACATTTGAATTTGGATCCCTAAACTATAGGGCATGACGGATCCACTTAATATTTCACGCACGTAATAAAATTAGTATATTGCGGCCAGAA
The DNA here is from genome assembly GCA_951230915.1 of Antitrichia curtipendula. Taxonomy (NCBI): domain Eukaryota; kingdom Viridiplantae; phylum Streptophyta; class Bryopsida; order Hypnales; family Leucodontaceae; genus Antitrichia; species Antitrichia curtipendula. Next base: position 21,078,338 of record OX579637.1, on the reverse strand, counting down.
TGGAATCTCCACATAGATTCTACATGTGGGGATTATTTACAACTTGTACATTTTTTTGAACTAGTCAATTGGCCAACAAATTCCATGACATTTCAATTTGGATCCCCAAACTACAGGGCATGACGGATCCTCTTAATATTTTATGCACGTAATAAAATTAGCATATTGCGGCAAGAATGGAATCCCCACATAGATTCTACATGTGGGGATTATTTACAACTTGTACATTTTTTTGGAACTAGTCAATTGGCCAACAAATTCCATGACATTTGAATTTGGATCCCCAAACTACAGGGCATGACGGATCCTTTTAATATTTCATGCACGTAATAAAATTAGCGTATTGCGGCAAGAATGGAATCCCCACATAGATTCTACAAGTGCGAATTATTTACAACTTGTACACTTTTTTGGAACTAGTCAATTGGCCAACAAATTCCATGACATTTCAATTTGGATCCCCAAACTACAGGGCATGACGGATCCTCTTAATATTTCATGCACGTAATAAAATTAGCATATTGCGGCAAGAATGGAATCCCCACATGCATTCTACAAGTAGGGATTATTTACAACTTGGACATTTTTTTTGATATAGTCAATTGGCCAACAAATTCTATGACATTTGAATTTGGATCCCCAAACTACAGGGCATGGCGGATCATTTAATATTTCATGCACGTAATAAACTTAGCATATTGCGGCAAGAATGGAATCCCCACATAGATTCTACATGTGGGAATTATTTACAACTTGTACATTTTTTGGAACTAGTCAATTGGCCAACAAATTCCATGACATTTGAATTTGGATCCCCAAACTACAGGGCATGACGGATCCTTTTAATATTTCATGCACGTAATAAAATTAGCATATTGCGGCAAGAATGGAATGCCCACATGGATTCTACATGTGGGAATTATTTACAACTTGTACATTTTTTTGGAACTAGTCAATTGGCCAACAAATTCCATGACATTGGAATTTGGATCCCCAAACTACAGGGCATGACGGATCCTTTTAATATTTCATGCACGTAATAAAATTAGCATATTGCGGCAAGAATGGTATCCCCACATGGATTCTACATGTGGGAATTATTTACAACTTGTACATTTTTTGGAAACTAGTCAATTGGCCAACAAATTCCATGACATTTGAATTTGGATCCCCAAACTATAGGGCAAGACGGATCCTTTTAATATTTCATGCACGTAATAAAATTAGCATATTGCGGCAAGAATGGAATCCGCACATGGATTCTACATGTGGGAATTATTTACAACTTGTACATTTTTTTGAAACTAGTCAATTGGCCAACAAATTCCATGACATTGGAATTTGGATCCCCAAACTACAGGGCATGACGAATTCTTTTAATATTTCATGCAGGTAATAAACTTAGCATATTGCGGCAAGAATGGAATCCCCACATAGATTCTACATGTGGGAATTATTTACAACTTGTACAATTTTTTTGAACTAGTCAATTGGCCAACAAATTCCATGACATTTGAATTTGGATCCCTAAACTGTAGGGTATGACGGATCCACTTAATATTTCACGCACGTAATAAAATTAGCATATTGCGGCAAGAATGGAATCACCACATAGATTCTACATGTGGGGATTATTTACAACTTGTACATTTTTTTGGAACTAGTCAATTGGTCGACAAATTCCATGACATTTCAATTTGGATCCCCAAACTACAGGGCATGACGGATCCTTTTAATATTTCATGCACGTAATAAAATTAGCATATTGCGGCAAGAATGGAATCCGCACATGGATTCTACATGTGGGAATTATTTACAACTTGTACATTTTTTGGAAACTAGTCAATTGGCCAACAAATTCCATGACATTTGAATTTGGATCCCAAAACTACAGGGCATGACGGAACCTTTTAATATTTCATGCACGTTATAAAATTAGCATATTGCGGCAAGAATGGAATCCGCACATGGATTCTACATGTGGGAATTATTTACAACTTGTACATTTTTTGGAAACTAGTCAATTGGCCAACAAATTCCATGACATTTGAATTTGGATCCCCAAACTACAGGGCATGACGGATCCTTTTAACATTTCATGCACGTAATAAAATTAGCATATTGCGGCAAAAATGGAATCCCCACATGGATTCTACATGTGGGGATTATTTACAACTTGTACATTTTTTGGAACTAGTCAATTGGCCAACAAATTCCATGACATTTGAATTTGGATCCCCAAACTACAGGGCATGACGGATGCTTTTAATATTTCATGCACGTAATAAACTTAGCATATTGCGGCAAGAATAGAATCCCCAAATAGATTCTACATGTGGGGATTATTTACAACTTGTACATTTTTTTGGAACTAGTCAATTGGCCAACAAATTCCATGACATTTGAATTTGGATCCCCAAACTATAGGGCATGACGGATCCTTTTAATATTTCATGCACGTAATAAAATTAGCGTATTGCGGCAAGAATGGATCCCCACATAGATTCTACATGTGGGGATTATTTACAACTTGTACATTTTTTTGGAACAAGTCAACTGACCAACAAATTCCATGACATTTGAATTTGGAACCCCAAACTATAGGGCATGACGGATCCTTTTAATATTTCATGCACGTAATAAAATTAGCATATTGCGGCAAGCAGAGAATCCCCACATGGATTCTACATGTGGGGATTATTTACAACTTGTACATTTTTTTGAACTAGTCAACTCGCCAACAAATTCCATGACATTTGAATTTGGATCCCGAAACTACAGGGCATGACGGATCCTTTTAATATTTCATGCACGTAATAAACTTAGCATATTGCGGCAAGAATAGAATCCCCACATAGATTCTACATGTGGGGATTATTTACAACTTGAACATTTTTTTGGAACTAGTCAATTGGCCAACAAATTCCATGACATTTCAATTTGGATCCCCAAACTACAGGGCATGACGGATCCTCTTATTATTTGATGCACGTAATAAAATTAGCATATTGCGGCAAGAATGGAATCCCCACATAGATTCTACATGTGGGAATTATTTACAACTTGTACATTTTTTTGGAACAAGTCAATTGACCAACAAATTCCATGACATTTGAATTTGGAACCCCAAACTATAGGGCATGACGGATCCTTTTAATATTTCATGCACGTAATAAAATTAGCATATTGCGGCAAGCAGAGAATCCCCACATGGATTCTACATGTGGGGATTATTTACAACTTGTACATTTTTTTGAACTAGTCAACTCGCCAACAAATTCCATGACATTTCAATTTGGATCCCCAAACTACAGGGCATGACGGATCCACTTAATATTTCACGAACGTAATAAAACTAGCATATTGCGGCAAGAATGGAATCCCCACATAGATTCTACATGTGGGGATTATTTACAACTTGTACATTTTTTTGGAACTAGTCAATTGGCCGACAAATTCCATGACATTTGAATTTGGATCCCCAAACTACAGGGCATGACGGATCCTCTTAATATTTCATGCACGTAATAAAATTAGCATATTGCGGCAAGAATGGAATCCCCACATAGATTCTACATGTGGGGATTATTTACAACTTGTACATTTTTTTGGAACTAGTCAATTGGTCGACAAATTCCATGACATTTCAATTTGGATCCCCAAACTACAGGGCATGACGGATCCTCTTAATATTTCATGCACGTAATAAAATTAGCATATTGCGCCAAGAATGGAATCCCCACATAGATTCTACATGTGGGAATTATTTACAACTTGTACATTTTTTTGGAACTAGTCAATTGGCCAACAAATTCCATGACATTTGAATTTGGATCCCCAAACTACAAGGCATGGCGGATCCTCTTAATATTTCATGCACGTAATAAAATTAGCATATTGCGGCAAGCATGGAATCCCCGCTTGGATTCTACATGTGGGGATTATTTACAACTTGTACATTTTTTGGAACTAGTCAAGTGGCCAACAAATTCCATGACATTTCAATTTGGATCCCCAAACTACAGGGCATGACGGATCCTCTTAATATTTTATGCACGTAATAAAATTAGCATATTGCGGCAAGAATGGAATCCCCACATAGATTCTACATGTGGGGATTATTTACAACTTGTACATTTTTTTGGAACTAGTCAATTGGCCAACAAATTCCATGACATTTCAATTTGGATCCCCAAACTACAGGGCATGACGGATCCTCTTAATATTTCATGCACGTAATAAAATTAGCATATTGCGCCAAGAATGGAATCCCCACATAGATTCTACATGTGGGAATTATTTACAACTTGTACATTTTTTTGGAACTAGTCAATTGGCCAACAAATTCCATGACATTTGAATTTGGATCCCCAAACTACAAGGCATGGCGGATCCTCTTAATATTTCATGCACGTAAAAAAATTAGCATATTGCGGCAAGCATGGAATCCCCACTTGGATTCTACATGTGGGGATTATTTACAACTTGTACATTTTTTGGAACTAGTCAAGTGGCCAACAAATTCCATGACATTTCAATTTGGATCCCCAAACTACAGGGCATGACGGATCCTCTTAATATTTTATGCACGTAATAAAATTAGCGTATTGCGGCAAGAATGGAATCCCCACATAGATTCTACATGTGGGGATTATTTACAACTTGTACATTTTTTTGGAACTAGTCAATTGGCCAACAAATTCCATGACATTTGAATTTGGATCCCCAAACTACAGGGTATGACGGATCCTTTTAATATTTCATGCACGTAATAAAATTAGCATATTGCGGCAAAAATGGAATACCCACATAGATTCTACATGTGGGGATTATTTACAACTTGTACATTTTTTTGGAACTAGTCAATTGGCCAACAAATTCCATGACATTTCAATTTGGATCCCCAAACTACAGGGCATGACGGATCCTCTTAATATTTCATGCACGTAATAAAATTAGCGTATTGCTGCAAGAATAGAATCCCCACATAGATTCTACATGTGGGGATTATTTACAACTTGTACATTGTTCAGGAACTAGTCAATTGGCCAACAAATTCCATGACATTTGAATTTGGATCCCCAAACTACAGGGCATGACGGATCCTCTTAATATTTCATGCACGTAATAAAATTAGCATATTGCGGCAAGAATGGAATCCCCACATAGATTCTACATGTGGGGATTATTTACAACTTGTACATTTTTTTGGAACTAGTCAATTGGCCAACAAATTCCATGACATTTCAATTTGGATCCCCAAACTACAGGGCATGACGGATCCACTTAATATTTCACGCACGTAATAAAACTAGCATATTGCGGCAAGAATGGAATCACCACATAGATTCTACATGTGGGGATTATTTACAACTTGTACATTTTTTTGGAACTAGTCAATTGGCCAACAAATTCCATGACATTTGAATTTGGATCCCCAAACTACAGGGCATGACAGATTCTCTTAATATTTCATGCACGTAATACAATTAGCGTATTGCGGCAAGAATGGATTCCCCACATAGATTCTACATGTGGGGATTTTTTACAACTTGTACATTTTTTTGGAACTAGTCAATTGGCCAACAAATTCCATGACATTTGAATTTGGATCCCCAAACTACAGGGCATGACGGATCCTCTTAATATTTCATGCACGTAATAAAATTAGCATATTGCGCCAAGAATGGAATCCCCACATAGATTCTACATGTAGGAATTATTTACAACTTGTACATTGTTTTGGAACTAGTCAATTGGCCAACAAATTCCATGACATTTGAATTTGGATCCCCAAACTACAAGGCATGGCGGATCCACTTAATATTTCACGCACGTAATAAAATTAGCATATTGCGGCAAGAATGGAATCCCCACATGGATTCTACATGTGGGGATTATTTACAACTTGTACATTTTTTTGGAACTAGTCAATTGGCCAACAAATTCCATGACATTCGAATTTGGATCCCCAAACTACAGGGCATGACGGATCCTTTTAATATTTCATGCACGTAATAAAATTAGCATATTGCGGCAAAAATGGAGTCCCCACTTGTGTTCTACAAGTAGGGATTATTTACAACTTGTACATTTTTTTGATTTAGTCAATTGGCCAACAAATTCTATGACATTTGAATTTGGATCCCCAAACTACAAGGCATGGCGAATCATTTAATATTTCATGCACGTAATAAAATTAGCATATTGCGGCAAGAATGGAATCACCACATAGATTCTACATGTGGGAATTATTTACAACTTGTACATTTTTTTGATATAGTCAATTGGCCAACAAATTCCATGACATTTGAATTTGGATCCCCAAACTACAGGGCATGACGGATCCACTTAATATTTCACGCACTTAATAAAATTAGCATATTGCGGCAAGAATGGAATCCCCACATAGATTCTACATGTGGGGATTATTTACAACTTGTACATTTTTTTGGAACTAGTCAATTGGCCAACAAATTCCATGACATTTGAATTTGGATCCCCAAACTACAGGGCATGACGGATCCTCTTAATATTTCATGCACGTAATACAATTAGCGTATTGCGGCATGAATGGAATCCCCACATAGATTCTACATGTGGGGATTATTTACAACTTGTACATTTTTTTGGAACTAGTCAATTGGCCAACAAATTCCATGACATTTGAATTTGGATCCCCAAACTACAGGGCATGACGGATCCTCTTAATATTTCATGCACGTAATAAAATTAGCGTATTGCGGCAAGAATGGAATCCCCACATGCATTCTACAAGTACGGATTATTTACAACTTGTACATTTTTTTGATATAGTCAATTGGCCAGCAAATTCGATGACATTTGAATTTGGATCCCCAAACTACAAGGCATGGCGGATCATTTAATATTTCATGCACGTAATAAAATTAGCATATTGCGGCAAGAATGGAATCCCCACATAGATTCTACATGTGGGAATTATTTACAACTTGTACACTTTTTTGGAACTAGTCAATTGGCCAACAAATTCCATGACATTCGAATTTGGATCCCCAAACTACAGGGCATGACGGATCCTTTTAATATTTCATGCACGTAATAAAATTAGTATATTGCGGCAAGAATAGAATCCCCACATGCATTCTACAAGTACGGATTATTTACAACTTGTACATTTTTTTGATTTAGTCAATTGGCCAACAAATTCCATGACATTTGAATTTGGATCCCCAAACTACAGGGCATGACGGATCCTTTTAATATTTCATGCACGTAATAAAATTAGCGTATTGCGGCAAGAATGGAATCCCCACATAGATTCTACAAGTGCGAATTATTTACAACTTGTACACTTTTTTGGAACTAGTCAATTGGCCAACAAATTCCATAACATTTCAATTTGGATCCCCAAACTACAGGGCATGACGGATCCTCTTAATATTTCATGCACGTAATAAAATTAGCGTATTGCGGCAAGAATGGAATCCCGACATAGATTCTACATGTGGGAATTATTTACAACTTGTACTTTTTTATGGAACTAGTCAATTGGCCAACAAATTCCATAACATTTCAATTTGGATCCCCAAACTACAGGGCATGACGGATCCACTTAATATTTCACGCACGTAATAAAACTAGCATATTGCGGCAAGAATGGAATCCCCACATAGATTCTACATGTGGGAATTATTTACAACTTGTACACTTTTTTGGAACTAGTCAATTGGCCAACAAATTCCATGACATTCGAATTTGGATCCCCAAACTACAGGGCATGACGGATCCTTTTAATATTTCATGCACGTAATAAAATTAGCATATTGCGGCAAGAATAGAATCCCCACATGCATTCTACAAGTACGGATTATTTACAACTTGTACATTTTTTTGATATAGTCAATTGGCCAACAAATTCGATGACATTTGAATTTGGATCCCCAAACTACAGGGCATGACGGATCCTCTTAATATTTCATGCACGTAATAAAATTAGCGTATTGCGGCAAGAATGGAATCCCGACATAGATTCTACATGTGGGAATTATTTACAACTTGTACTTTTTTATGGAACTAGTCAATTGGCCAACAAATTCCATAACATTTGAATTTGGATCCCCAAACTACAGGGCATGACGGATCCACTTAATATTTCACGCACTTAATAAAATTAGCATATTGCGGCAAGAATGGAATCACCACATAGATTCTACATGTGGGGATTATTTACAACTTGTACATTTTTTTGAACTAGTCAATTGGCCAACAAATTCGATGACATTTGAAATTGGATCCCCAAACTACAAGGCATGGCGGATCATTTAATATTTCATGCACGTAATAAAATTAGCATATTGCGGCAAGAATGGAATACCCACATGCATTCTACAAGTAGGGATTATTTACAACTTATGCATTTTTTTGATATAGTCAATTGGCCAACAAATTCGATGACATTTGAATTTGGATCCCCAAACTACAAGGCATGGCGGATCATTTAATATTTCACGCACGTAATAAAACTAGCATATTGCGGCAAGAATGGAATCCCCACATAGATTCTACATGTGGGAATTATTTACAACTTGTACACTTTTTTGAACTAGTCAATTGGCCAACAAATTCGATGACATTTGAATTTGGATCCCTAAACTACAGGGCATGACGGATCCACTTAATATTTCACGCACGTAATAAAATTAGCATATTGCGGCAAGAATGGAATCCCCACATACATTCTACATGTGGGGATTATTTACAACTTGTACATTTCTTTGGAACTAGTCAATTGGCCAACAAATTCCATGACATTTCAATTTGGATCCCCAAACTACAGGGCATGACAGATCCTCTTAATATTTCATGCACGTAATAAAATTAGCGTATTGCGGCAAGAATGGAATCCCCACATAGATTCTACATGTGGGAATTATTTACAACTTGTACTTTTTTATGGAACTAGTCAATTGGCCAACAAATTCCATAACATTTCAATTTGGATCCCCAAACTACAGGGCATGACGGATCCACTTAATATTTCACGCACGTAATAAAACTAGCATATTGCGGCAAGAATGGAATCCCCACATAGATTCTACATGTGGGAATTATTTACAACTTGTACACTTTTTTGGAACTAGTCAATTGGCCAACAAATTCCATGACATTCGAATTTGGATCCCCAAACTACAGGGCATGACGGATCCTTTTAATATTTCATGCACGTAATAAAATTAGCATATTGCGGCAAGAATAGAATCCCCACATGCATTCTACAAGTACGGATTATTTACAACTTGTACATTTTTTTGATTTAGTCAATTGGCCAACAATTTCTATGACATTTCAATTTGGATCCCCAAACTACAAGGCATGGCGGATCATTTAATATTTCATGCACGTAATAAAATTAGCATATTGCGGCAAGAATGGAATCCCCACATAGATTCTACATGTGGGGATTATTTACAACTTGTACATTTTTTTGAACTAGTCAATTGGCCAACAAATTCGATGACATTTGAATTTGGATCCCCAAACTACAAGGCATGGCGGATCATTTAATATTTCATGCACGTAATAAAATTAGCATATTGCGGCAAGAATGGAATACCCACATGCATTCTACAAGTAGGGATTATTTACAACTTGTACATTTTTTTGATATAGTCAATTGGCCAACAAATTCGATGACATTTGAATTTGGATCCCCAAACTACAAGGCATGGCGGATCATTTAATATTTCATGCACGTAATAAAATTAGCATATTGCGGCAAGAATGGAATCCCCACATAGATTCTACATGTGGGGATTATTTACAACTTGTACATTTTTTTGAACTAGTCAATTGGCCAACAAATTCGATGACATTTGAATTTGGATCCCCAAACTACAGGGCATGACGGATCCACTTACTATTTCACGCACGTAATAAAATTAGCATATTGCGGCAAGAATGGAATCCCCACATACATTCTACATGTGGGGATTATTTACAACTTGTACACTTTTTTGGAACTAGTCAATTGGCCAACAAATTCCATGACATTTGAATTTGGATCCCCAAACTACAGGGCATGACAGATCCTCTTAATATTTCATGCACGTAATAAAATTAGCGTATTGCGGCAAGAATGGAATCCCCACATAGATTCTACATGTGGGAATTATTTACAACTTGTACATTTTTTTGAACTAGTCAATTGGCCAACAAATTCCATGACATTCGAATTTGGATCCCCAAACTACAGGGCATGACGGATCCTCTTAATATTTCATGCACGTAATAAAATTAGCGTATTGCGGCAAGAATGGAATCCCCACATAGATTCTACATGTGGGAATTATTTACAACTTGTACATTTTTTTGAACTAGTCAATTGGCCAACAAATTCCATGACATTCGAATTTGGATCCCCAAACTACAGAGCATGACGGATCCTCTTAATATTTCATGCACGTAATAAAATTAGCGTATTGCGGCAAGAATGGAATCCCGACATAGATTCTACATGTGGGAATTATTTACAACTTGTACTTATTTATGGAACTAGTCAAATGGCCAACAAATTCCATGACATTTCAATTTGGATCCCCAAACTACAGGGCATGACGGATCCTCTTAATATTTCATGCACGTAATAAAATTAGCGTATTGCGGCAAGAATGGAATCCCCACATAGATTCTACATGTGGGAATTATTTACAACTTGTACATTTTTTTGAACTAGTCAATTGGCCAACAAATTCCATGACATTTCAATTTGGATCCCCAAACTACAGGGCATGACGGATCCTCTTAATATTTCATGCACGTAATAAAACTAGCATATTGCGGCAAGAATGGAATCACCACATAGATTCTACATGTGGGGATTATTTACAACTTGTACATTTTTTTGAACTAGTCAATTGGCCAACAAATTCCATGACATTTCAATTTGGATCCCCAAACTACAGGGCATGACGGATCTTCTTAATATTTCATGCACGTAATAAAATTAGCGTATTGCGGCAAGAATGGAATCCCCACATAGATTCTACATGTGGGAATTATTTACAACTTGTACACTTTTTTGGAACTAGTCAATTGGCCAACAAATTCCATGACATTCGAATTTGGATCCCCAAACTACAGGGCATGACGGATCCTTTTAATATTTCATGCACGTAATAAAATTAGCATATTGCGGCAAGAATAGAATCCCCACATGCATTCTACAAGTACGGATTATTTACAACTTGGACATTTTTTTGATATAGTCAATTGGCCAACAAATTCGATGACATTTGAATTTGGATCCCCAAACTACAAGGCATGGCGAATCATTTAATATTTCACGCACTTAATAAAATTAGCATATTGCGGCAAGAATGGATTCCCCACATAGATTCTACATGTGGGGATTATTTACAACTTGTACATTTTTTTGGAACTAGTCAATTGGCCAACAAATTCCATAACATTTCAATTTGGATCCCCAAACTACAGGGCATGACGGATCCACTTAATATTTCACGCACGTAATAAAACTAGCATATTGCGGCAAGAATGGAATCCCCACATAGATTCTACATGTGGGAATTATTTACAACTTGTACACTTTTTTGGAACTAGTCAATTGGCCAACAAATTCCATGACATTCGAATTTGGATCCCCAAACTACAGGGCATGACGGATCCTTTTAATATTTCATGCACGTAATAAAATTAGCATATTGCGGCAAGAATAGAATCCCCACATGCATTCTACAAGTACGGATTATTTACAACTTGTACATTTTTTTGATATAGTCAATTGGCCAACAAATTCGATGACATTTGAATTTGGATCCCCAAACTACAGGGCATGACGGATCCTCTTAATATTTCATGCACGTAATAAAATTAGCGTATTGCGGCAAGAATGGAATCCCGACATAGATTCTACATGTGGGAATTATTTACAACTTGTACTTTTTTATGGAACTAGTCAATTGGCCAACAAATTCCATAACATTTGAATTTGGATCCCCAAACTACAGGGCATGACGGATCCACTTAATATTTCACGCACTTAATAAAATTAGCATATTGCGGCAAGAATGGAATCACCACATAGATTCTACATGTGGGGATTATTTACAACTTGTACATTTTTTTGAACTAGTCAATTGGCCAACAAATTCGATGACATTTGAAATTGGATCCCCAAACTACAAGGCATGGCGGATCATTTAATATTTCATGCACGTAATAAAATTAGCATATTGCGGCAAGAATGGAATACCCACATGCATTCTACAAGTAGGGATTATTTACAACTTATACATTTTTTTGATATAGTCAATTGGCCAACAAATTCGATGACATTTGAATTTGGATCCCCAAACTACAAGGCATGGCGGATCATTTAATATTTCACGCACGTAATAAAACTAGCATATTGCGGCAAGAATGGAATCCCCACATAGATTCTACATGTGGGAATTATTTACAACTTGTACACTTTTTTGAACTAGTCAATTGGCCAACAAATTCGATGACATTTGAATTTGGATCCCTAAACTACAGGGCATGACGGATCCACTTAATATTTCACGCACGTAATAAAATTAGCATATTGCGGCAAGAATGGAATCCCCACATACATTCTACATGTGGGGATTATTTACAACTTGTACATTTCTTTGGAACTAGTCAATTGGCCAACAAATTCCATGACATTTCAATTTGGATCCCCAAACTACAGGGCATGACAGATCCTCTTAATATTTCATGCACGTAATAAAATTAGCGTATTGCGGCAAGAATGGAATCCCCACATAGATTCTACATGTGGGAATTATTTACAACTTGTACTTTTTTATGGAACTAGTCAATTGGCCAACAAATTCCATAACATTTCAATTTGGATCCCCAAACTACAGGGCATGACGGATCCACTTAATATTTCACGCACGTAATAAAACTAGCATATTGCGGCAAGAATGGAATCCCCACATAGATTCTACATGTGGGAATTATTTACAACTTGTACACTTTTTTGGAACTAGTCAATTGGCCAACAAATTCCATGACATTCGAATTTGGATCCCCAAACTACAGGGCATGACGGATCCTTTTAATATTTCATGCACGTAATAAAATTAGCATATTGCGGCAAGAATAGAATCCCCACATGCATTCTACAAGTACGGATTATTTACAACTTGTACATTTTTTTGATTTAGTCAATTGGCCAACAATTTCTATGACATTTCAATTTGGATCCCCAAACTACAAGGCATGGCGGATCATTTAATATTTCATGCACGTAATAAAATTAGCATATTGCGGCAAGAATGGAATCCCCACATAGATTCTACATGTGGGGATTATTTACAACTTGTACATTTTTTTGAACTAGTCAATTGGCCAACAAATTCGATGACATTTGAATTTGGATCCCCAAACTACAAGGCATGGCGGATCATTTAATATTTCATGCACGTAATAAAATTAGCATATTGCGGCAAGAATGGAATACCCACATGCATTCTACAAGTAGGGATTATTTACAACTTGTACATTTTTTTGATATAGTCAATTGGCCAACAAATTCGATGACATTTGAATTTGGATCCCCAAACTACAAGGCATGGCGGATCATTTAATATTTCATGCACGTAATAAAATTAGCATATTGCGGCAAGAATGGAATCCCCACATAGATTCTACATGTGGGGATTATTTACAACTTGTACATTTTTTTGAACTAGTCAATTGGCCAACAAATTCGATGACATTTGAATTTGGATCCCCAAACTACAGGGCATGACGGATCCACTTACTATTTCACGCACGTAATAAAATTAGCATATTGCGGCAAGAATGGAATCCCCACATACATTCTACATGTGGGGATTATTTACAACTTGTACACTTTTTTGGAACTAGTCAATTGGCCAACAAATTCCATGACATTTGAATTTGGATCCCCAAACTACAGGGCATGACAGATCCTCTTAATATTTCATGCACGTAATAAAATTAGCGTATTGCGGCAAGAATGGAATCCCCACATAGATTCTACATGTGGGAATTATTTACAACTTGTACATTTTTTTGAACTAGTCAATTGGCCAACAAATTCCATGACATTCGAATTTGGATCCCCAAACTACAGGGCATGACGGATCCTCTTAATATTTCATGCACGTAATAAAATTAGCGTATTGCGGCAAGAATGGAATCCCCACATAGATTCTACATGTGGGAATTATTTACAACTTGTACATTTTTTTGAACTAGTCAATTGGCCAACAAATTCCATGACATTCGAATTTGGATCCCCAAACTACAGAGCATGACGGATCCTCTTAATATTTCATGCACGTAATAAAATTAGCGTATTGCGGCAAGAATGGAATCCCGACATAGATTCTACATGTGGGAATTATTTACAACTTGTACTTATTTATGGAACTAGTCAAATGGCCAACAAATTCCATGACATTTCAATTTGGATCCCCAAACTACAGGGCATGACGGATCCTCTTAATATTTCATGCACGTAATAAAATTAGCGTATTGCGGCAAGAATGGAATCCCCACATAGATTCTACATGTGGGAATTATTTACAACTTGTACATTTTTTTGAACTAGTCAATTGGCCAACAAATTCCATGACATTTCAATTTGGATCCCCAAACTACAGGGCATGACGGATCCTCTTAATATTTCATGCACGTAATAAAACTAGCATATTGCGGCAAGAATGGAATCACCACATAGATTCTACATGTGGGGATTATTTACAACTTGTACATTTTTTTGAACTAGTCAATTGGCCAACAAATTCCATGACATTTCAATTTGGATCCCCAAACTACAGGGCATGACGGATCTTCTTAATATTTCATGCACGTAATAAAATTAGCGTATTGCGGCAAGAATGGAATCCCCACATAGATTCTACATGTGGGAATTATTTACAACTTGTACACTTTTTTGGAACTAGTCAATTGGCCAACAAATTCCATGACATTCGAATTTGGATCCCCAAACTACAGGGCATGACGGATCCTTTTAATATTTCATGCACGTAATAAAATTAGCATATTGCGGCAAGAATAGAATCCCCACATGCATTCTACAAGTACGGATTATTTACAACTTGGACATTTTTTTGATATAGTCAATTGGCCAACAAATTCGATGACATTTGAATTTGGATCCCCAAACTACAAGGCATGGCGAATCATTTAATATTTCACGCACTTAATAAAATTAGCATATTGCGGCAAGAATGGATTCCCCACATAGATTCTACATGTGGGGATTATTTACAACTTGTACATTTTTTTGGAACTAGTCAATTGGCCAACAAATTCCATGACATTTGAATTTGGATCCCCAAACTACAGGGCATGACGGATCCTCTTAATATTTCATGCACGTAATAAAATTAGCGTATTGCGGCAAGAATGGAATCCCCACATAGATTCTACATGTGGGAATTATTTACAACCTGTACATTTTTTTGGAACTAGTCAATTGGCCAACAAATTCCATGACATTTCAATTTGGATCCCCAAACTACAGGGCATGACGGATCCTTTTAATATTTCATGCACGTAATAAAATTAGCATATTGCGGCAAGAATAGAATCCCTACATGCATTCTACAAGTAGGGATTATTTACAACTTGTACATTTTTTTGGAACTAGTCAATTGGCCAACAAATTCCATGACATTTCAATTTGGATCCCCAAACTACAGGGCATGACGGATCCTTTTAATATTTCATGCACGTAATAAAACTAGCATATTGCGGCAAGAATAGAATCCCTACATGCATTCTACAAGTAGGGATTATTTACAACTTGTACATTTTTTTGGAACTAGTCAATTGGCCAACAAATTCGATGACATTTGAATTTGGATCCCCAAACTACAAGGCATGGCGGATCATTTAATATTTCATGCACGTAATAAAATTAGCATATTGCGGCAAGAATGGAATCCCCACATAGATTCTACATGTGGGGATTATTTACAACTTGTACATTTTTTTGAACTAGTCAATTGGCCAACAAATTCCATGACATTTCAATTTGGATCCCCAAACTACAGGGCATGACGGATCCTCTTAATATTTCATGCACGTAATAAAATTAGCATATTGCGGCAAGAATGGAATCCCCACATGGATTCTACATGTGGGGATTATTTACAACTTGTACATTTTTTTGGAACTAGTCAATTGGCCAACAAATTCCATGACATTCGAATTTGGATCCCCAAACTACAGGGCATGACGGATCCTTTTAATATTTCATGCACGTAATAAAATTAGCATATTGCGGCAAGAATAGAATCCCTACATGCATTCTACAAGTAGGGATTATTTACAACTTGTACATTTTTTTGGAACTAGTCAATTGGCCAACAAATTCCATGACATTTCAATTTGGATCCCCAAACTACAGGGCATGACGGATCCTCTTAATATTTCATGCACGTAATAAAACTAGCATATTGCGGCAAGAATGGAATCCCCACAAAGATTCTACATGTGGGAATTATTTACAACTTGTACACTTTTTTGGAACTAGTCAATTGGCCAACAAATTCCATGACATTTCAATTTGGATCCCCAAACTACAGGGCATGACGGATCCTCTTAATATTTCATGCACGTAATAAAATTAGCGTATTGCGGCAAGAATGGAATCCCCACATAGATTCTACATGTGGGGATTATTTACAACTTGTACATTTTTTTGGAACTAGTCAACTGGCCGACAAATTCCATGACATTTCAATTTGGATCCCCAAACTACAGGGCATGACGGATCCTCTTAATATTTCATGCACGTAATAAAATTAGCGTATTGCGGCAAGAATGGAATCCCCACATAGATTCTACATGTGGGAATTATTTACAACTTGTACATTTTTTTGGAACTAGTCAATTGGCCAACAAATTCCATGACATTGGAATTTGGATCCCCAAACTACAAGGCGTGGCGGATCCTCTTAATATTTCACGCACGTAATAAAACTAGCATATTGCGGCAAGAATGGAATCCCCACAAAGATTCTACATGTGGGAATTATTTACAACTTGTACACTTTTTTGGAACTAGTCAATTGGCCAACAAATTCCATGACATTTGAATTTGGATCCCCAAACTACAGGGCATGACGGATCCTCTTAATATTTCATGCACGTAATAAAATTAGCATATTGCGGGCAAGAATGGAATCCCCACATAGATTCTACATGTGGGAATTATTTACAACTTGTACATTTTTATGGAACTAGTCAACTCGCCAACAAATTCCATAACATTTCAATTTGGATCCCCAAACTACAGGGCATGACGAATCCACTTAATATTTCACGCACGTAATAAAACTAGCATATTGCGGCAAGAATGGAATCACCACATAGATTCTACATGTGGGGATTATTTACAACTTGTACATTTTTTTAAACTAGTCAATTGGCCAACAAATTCCATGACATTTCAATTTGGATCCCCAAACTACAGGGCATGACGGATCCTCTTAATATTTCATGCACGTAATAAAATTAGCGTATTGCGGCAAGAATGGAATCCCCACATAGATTCTACATGTGGGAATTATTTACAACTTGTACATTTTTTTGAACTAGTCAATTGGCCAACAAATTCCATGACATTTCAATTTGGATCCCCAAACTACAGGGCATGACGGATCCTCTTAATATTTCATGCACGTAATAAAATTAGCATATTGCGGCAAGAATGGAATGCCCACATAGATTCTACATGTGGGGATTATTTACAACTTGTACATTTTTTGGAACTAGTCAATTGGCCAACAAATTCCATGACATTCGAATTTGGATCCCCAAACTACAAGGCATGGCGGATCATTTAATATTTCATGCACGTAATAAAATTAGCATATTGCGGCAAGAATGGAATCCCCACATAGATTCTACATGTGGGAATTATTTACAACTTGTACACTTTTTTGGAACTAGTCAATTGGCCAACAAATTCCATGACATTCGAATTTGGATCCCCAAACTACAGGGCATGACGGATCCTTTTAATATTTCATGCACGTAATAAAATTAGTATATTGCGGCAAGAATAGAATCCCCACATGCATTCTACAAGTACGGATTATTTACAACTTGTACATTTTTTTGATTTAGTCAATTGGCCAACAATTTCTATGACATTTCAATTTGGATCCCCAAACTACAAGGCATGGCGGATCATTTAATATTTCATGCACGTAATAAAATTAGCATATTGCGGCAAGAATGGAATCCCCACATAGATTCTACATGTGGGGATTATTTACAACTTGTACATTTTTTTGAACTAGTCAATTGGCCAACAAATTCGATGACATTTGAAATTGGATCCCCAAACTACAAGGCATGGCGGATCATTTAATATTTAATGCACGTAATAAAATTAGCATATTGCGGCAAGAATGGAATACCCACATGCATTCTACAAGTAGGGATTATTTACAACTTATACATTTTTTTGATATAGTCAATTGGCCAACAAATTCGATGACATTTGAATTTGGATCCCCAAACTACAAGGCATGGCGGATCATTTAATATTTCACGCACGTAATAAAACTAGCATATTGCGGCAAGAATGGAATCCCCACATAGATTCTACATGTGGGAATTATTTACAACTTGTACACTTTTTTGAACTAGTCAATTGGCCAACAAATTCGATGACATTTGAATTTGGATCCCTAAACTACAGGGCATGACGGATCCACTTAATATTTCACGCACGTAATAAAATTAGCATATTGCGGCAAGAATGGAATCCCCACATAGATTCTACATGTGGGGATTATTTACAACTTGTACATTTCTTTGGAACTAGTCAATTGGCCAACAAATTCCATGACATTTGAATTTGGATCCCCAAACTACAGGGCATGACAGATCCTCTTAATATTTCATGCACGTAATAAAATTAGCGTATTGCGGCAAGAATGGAATCCCCACATAGATTCTACATGTGGGAATTATTTACAACTTGTACATTTTTTTGAACTAGTCAATTGGCCAACAAATTCCATGACATTCGAATTTGGATCCCCAAACTACAGGGCATGACGGATCCTCTTAATATTTCATGCACGTAATAAAATTAGCGTATTGCGGCAAGAATGGAATCCCCACATAGATTCTACATGTGGGAATTATTTACAACTTGTACATTTTTTTGAACTAGTCAATTGGCCAACAAATTCCATGACATTCGAATTTGGATCCCCAAACTACAGAGCATGACGGATCCTCTTAATATTTCATGCACGTAATAAAATTAGCGTATTGCGGCAAGAATGGAATCCCGACATAGATTCTACATGTGGGAATTATTTACAACTTGTACTTTTTTATGGAACTAGTCAATTGGCCAACAAATTCCATGACATTTCAATTTGGATCCCCAAACTACAGGGCATGACGGATCCTCTTAATATTTCATGCACGTAATAAAATTAGCGTATTGCGGCAAGAATGGAATCCCCACATAGATTCTACATGTGGGAATTATTTACAACTTGTACATTTTTTTGAACTAGTCAATTGGCCAACAAATTCCATGACATTTCAATTTGGATCCCCAAACTACAGGGCATGACGGATCCTCTTAATATTTCATGCACGTAATAAAACTAGCATATTGCGGCAAGAATGGAATCACCACATAGATTCTACATGTGGGGATTATTTACAACTTGTACATTTTTTTGAACTAGTCAATTGGCCAACAAATTCCATGACATTTCAATTTGGATCCCCAAACTACAGGGCATGACGGATCTTCTTAATATTTCATGCACGTAATAAAATTAGCGTATTGCGGCAAGAATGGAATCCCCACATAGATTCTACATGTGGGAATTATTTACAACTTGTACACTTTTTTGGAACTAGTCAATTGGCCAACAAATTCCATGACATTCGAATTTGGATCCCCAAACTACAGGGCATGACGGATCCTTTTAATATTTCATGCACGTAATAAAATTAGCATATTGCGGCAAGAATAGAATCCCCACATGCATTCTACAAGTACGGATTATTTACAACTTGGACATTTTTTTGATATAGTCAATTGGCCAACAAATTCGATGACATTTCAATTTGGATCCCCAAACTACAGGGCATGACGGATCCACTTACTATTTCACGCACGTAATAAAATTAGCATATTGCGGCAAGAATGGAATCCCCACATACATTCTACATGTGGGGATTATTTACAACTTGTACACTTTTTTGGAACTAGTCAATTGGCCAACAAATTCCATGACATTTGAATTTGGATCCCCAAACTACAGGGCATGACAGATCCTCTTAATATTTCATGCACGTAATAAAATTAGCGTATTGCGGCAAGAATGGAATCCCCACATAGATTCTACATGTGGGAATTATTTACAACTTGTACATTTTTTTGAACTAGTCAATTGGCCAACAAATTCCATGACATTCGAATTTGGATCCCCAAACTACAGGGCATGACGGATCCTCTTAATATTTCATGCACGTAATAAAATTAGCGTATTGCGGCAAGAATGGAATCCCCACATAGATTCTACATGTGGGAATTATTTACAACTTGTACATTTTTTTGAACTAGTCAATTGGCCAACAAATTCCATGACATTCGAATTTGGATCCCCAAACTACAGAGCATGACGGATCCTCTTAATATTTCATGCACGTAATAAAATTAGCGTATTGCGGCAAGAATGGAATCCCGACATAGATTCTACATGTGGGAATTATTTACAACTTGTACTTATTTATGGAACTAGTCAAATGGCCAACAAATTCCATGACATTTCAATTTGGATCCCCAAACTACAGGGCATGACGGATCCTCTTAATATTTCATGCACGTAATAAAATTAGCGTATTGCGGCAAGAATGGAATCCCCACATAGATTCTACATGTGGGAATTATTTACAACTTGTACATTTTTTTGAACTAGTCAATTGGCCAACAAATTCCATGACATTTCAATTTGGATCCCCAAACTACAGGGCATGACGGATCCTCTTAATATTTCATGCACGTAATAAAACTAGCATATTGCGGCAAGAATGGAATCACCACATAGATTCTACATGTGGGGATTATTTACAACTTGTACATTTTTTTGAACTAGTCAATTGGCCAACAAATTCCATGACATTTCAATTTGGATCCCCAAACTACAGGGCATGACGGATCTTCTTAATATTTCATGCACGTAATAAAATTAGCGTATTGCGGCAAGAATGGAATCCCCACATAGATTCTACATGTGGGAATTATTTACAACTTGTACACTTTTTTGGAACTAGTCAATTGGCCAACAAATTCCATGACATTCGAATTTGGATCCCCAAACTACAGGGCATGACGGATCCTTTTAATATTTCATGCACGTAATAAAATTAGCATATTGCGGCAAGAATAGAATCCCCACATGCATTCTACAAGTACGGATTATTTACAACTTGGACATTTTTTTGATATAGTCAATTGGCCAACAAATTCGATGACATTTGAATTTGGATCCCCAAACTACAAGGCATGGCGAATCATTTAATATTTCACGCACTTAATAAAATTAGCATATTGCGGCAAGAATGGATTCCCCACATAGATTCTACATGTGGGGATTATTTACAACTTGTACATTTTTTTGGAACTAGTCAATTGGCCAACAAATTCCATGACATTTGAATTTGGATCCCCAAACTACAGGGCATGACGGATCCTCTTAATATTTCATGCACGTAATAAAATTAGCGTATTGCGGCAAGAATGGAATCCCCACATAGATTCTACATGTGGGAATTATTTACAACCTGTACATTTTTTTGGAACTAGTCAATTGGCCAACAAATTCCATGACATTTCAATTTGGATCCCCAAACTACAGGGCATGACGGATCCTTTTAATATTTCATGCACGTAATAAAATTAGCATATTGCGGCAAGAATAGAATCCCTACATGCATTCTACAAGTAGGGATTATTTACAACTTGTACATTTTTTTGGAACTAGTCAATTGGCCAACAAATTCCATGACATTTCAATTTGGATCCCCAAACTACAGGGCATGACGGATCCTTTTAATATTTCATGCACGTAATAAAACTAGCATATTGCGGCAAGAATAGAATCCCTACATGCATTCTACAAGTAGGGATTATTTACAACTTGTACATTTTTTTGGAACTAGTCAATTGGCCAACAAATTCGATGACATTTGAATTTGGATCCCCAAACTACAAGGCATGGCGGATCATTTAATATTTCATGCACGTAATAAAATTAGCATATTGCGGCAAGAATGGAATCCCCACATAGATTCTACATGTGGGGATTATTTACAACTTGTACATTTTTTTGAACTAGTCAATTGGCCAACAAATTCCATGACATTTCAATTTGGATCCCCAAACTACAGGGCATGACGGATCCTCTTAATATTTCATGCACGTAATAAAATTAGCATATTGCGGCAAGAATGGAATCCCCACATAGATTCTACATGTGGGAATTATTTACAACTTGTACATTTTTTTGGAACTAGTCAATTGGCCAACAAATTCCATGACATTCGAATTTGGATCCCCAAACTACAGGGCATGACGGATCCTTTTAATATTTCATGCACGTAATAAAATTAGCATATTGCGGCAAGAATAGAATCCCTACATGCATTCTACAAGTAGGGATTATTTACAACTTGTACATTTTTTTGGAACTAGTCAATTGGCCAACAAATTCCATGACATTTCAATTTGGATCCCCAAACTACAGGGCATGACGGATCCTCTTAATATTTCATGCACGTAATAAAACTAGCATATTGCGGCAAGAATGGAATCCCCACAAAGATTCTACATGTGGGAATTATTTACAACTTGTACACTTTTTTGGAACTAGTCAATTGGCCAACAAATTCCATGACATTTCAATTTGGATCCCCAAACTACAGGGCATGACGGATCCTCTTAATATTTCATGCACGTAATAAAATTAGCGTATTGCGGCAAGAATGGAATCCCCACATAGATTCTACATGTGGGGATTATTTACAACTTGTACATTTTTTTGGAACTAGTCAACTGGCCGACAAATTCCATGACATTTCAATTTGGATCCCCAAACTACAGGGCATGACGGATCCTCTTAATATTTCATGCACGTAATAAAATTAGCGTATTGCGGCAAGAATGGAATCCCCACATAGATTCTACATGTGGGAATTATTTACAACTTGTACATTTTTTTGGAACTAGTCAATTGGCCAACAAATTCCATGACATTGGAATTTGGATCCCCAAACTACAAGGCGTGGCGGATCCTCTTAATATTTCACGCACGTAATAAAACTAGCATATTGCGGCAAGAATGGAATCCCCACAAAGATTCTACATGTGGGAATTATTTACAACTTGTACACTTTTTTGGAACTAGTCAATTGGCCAACAAATTCCATGACATTTCAATTTGGATCCCCAAACTACAGGGCATGACGGATCCTCTTAATATTTCATGCACGTAATAAAATTAGCATATTGCGGGCAAGAATGGAATCCCCACATAGATTCTACATGTGGGAATTATTTACAACTTGTACATTTTTATGGAACTAGTCAACTCGCCAACAAATTCCATAACATTTCAATTTGGATCCCCAAACTACAGGGCATGACGAATCCACTTAATATTTCACGCACGTAATAAAACTAGCATATTGCGGCAAGAATGGAATCACCACATAGATTCTACATGTGGGGATTATTTACAACTTGTACATTTTTTTAAACTAGTCAATTGGCCAACAAATTCCATGACATTTCAATTTGGATCCCCAAACTACAGGGCATGACGGATCCTCTTAATATTTCATGCACGTAATAAAATTAGCGTATTGCGGCAAGAATGGAATCCCCACATAGATTCTACATGTGGGAATTATTTACAACTTGTACATTTTTTTGAACTAGTCAATTGGCCAACAAATTCCATGACATTTCAATTTGGATCCCCAAACTACAGGGCATGACGGATCCTCTTAATATTTCATGCACGTAATAAAATTAGCATATTGCGGCAAGAATGGAATGCCCACATAGATTCTACATGTGGGGATTATTTACAACTTGTACATTTTTTGGAACTAGTCAATTGGCCAACAAATTCCATGACATTCGAATTTGGATCCCCAAACTACAAGGCATGGCGGATCATTTAATATTTCATGCACGTAATAAAATTAGCATATTGCGGCAAGAATGGAATCCCCACATAGATTCTACATGTGGGAATTATTTACAACTTGTACACTTTTTTGGAACTAGTCAATTGGCCAACAAATTCCATGACATTCGAATTTGGATCCCCAAACTACAGGGCATGACGGATCCTTTTAATATTTCATGCACGTAATAAAATTAGTATATTGCGGCAAGAATAGAATCCCCACATGCATTCTACAAGTACGGATTATTTACAACTTGTACATTTTTTTGATTTAGTCAATTGGCCAACAATTTCTATGACATTTCAATTTGGATCCCCAAACTACAAGGCATGGCGGATCATTTAATATTTCATGCACGTAATAAAATTAGCATATTGCGGCAAGAATGGAATCCCCACATAGATTCTACATGTGGGGATTATTTACAACTTGTACATTTTTTTGAACTAGTCAATTGGCCAACAAATTCGATGACATTTGAAATTGGATCCCCAAACTACAAGGCATGGCGGATCATTTAATATTTAATGCACGTAATAAAATTAGCATATTGCGGCAAGAATGGAATACCCACATGCATTCTACAAGTAGGGATTATTTACAACTTATACATTTTTTTGATATAGTCAATTGGCCAACAAATTCGATGACATTTGAATTTGGATCCCCAAACTACAAGGCATGGCGGATCATTTAATATTTCACGCACGTAATAAAACTAGCATATTGCGGCAAGAATGGAATCCCCACATAGATTCTACATGTGGGAATTATTTACAACTTGTACACTTTTTTGAACTAGTCAATTGGCCAACAAATTCGATGACATTTGAATTTGGATCCCTAAACTACAGGGCATGACGGATCCACTTAATATTTCACGCACGTAATAAAATTAGCATATTGCGGCAAGAATGGAATCCCCACATAGATTCTACATGTGGGGATTATTTACAACTTGTACATTTCTTTGGAACTAGTCAATTGGCCAACAAATTCCATGACATTTGAATTTGGATCCCCAAACTACAGGGCATGACAGATCCTCTTAATATTTCATGCACGTAATAAAATTAGCGTATTGCGGCAAGAATGGAATCCCCACATAGATTCTACATGTGGGAATTATTTACAACTTGTACATTTTTTTGAACTAGTCAATTGGCCAACAAATTCCATGACATTCGAATTTGGATCCCCAAACTACAGGGCATGACGGATCCTCTTAATATTTCATGCACGTAATAAAATTAGCGTATTGCGGCAAGAATGGAATCCCCACATAGATTCTACATGTGGGAATTATTTACAACTTGTACATTTTTTTGAACTAGTCAATTGGCCAACAAATTCCATGACATTCGAATTTGGATCCCCAAACTACAGAGCATGACGGATCCTCTTAATATTTCATGCACGTAATAAAATTAGCGTATTGCGGCAAGAATGGAATCCCGACATAGATTCTACATGTGGGAATTATTTACAACTTGTACTTTTTTATGGAACTAGTCAATTGGCCAACAAATTCCATGACATTTCAATTTGGATCCCCAAACTACAGGGCATGACGGATCCTCTTAATATTTCATGCACGTAATAAAATTAGCGTATTGCGGCAAGAATGGAATCCCCACATAGATTCTACATGTGGGAATTATTTACAACTTGTACATTTTTTTGAACTAGTCAATTGGCCAACAAATTCCATGACATTTCAATTTGGATCCCCAAACTACAGGGCATGACGGATCCTCTTAATATTTCATGCACGTAATAAAACTAGCATATTGCGGCAAGAATGGAATCACCACATAGATTCTACATGTGGGGATTATTTACAACTTGTACATTTTTTTGAACTAGTCAATTGGCCAACAAATTCCATGACATTTCAATTTGGATCCCCAAACTACAGGGCATGACGGATCTTCTTAATATTTCATGCACGTAATAAAATTAGCGTATTGCGGCAAGAATGGAATCCCCACATAGATTCTACATGTGGGAATTATTTACAACTTGTACACTTTTTTGGAACTAGTCAATTGGCCAACAAATTCCATGACATTCGAATTTGGATCCCCAAACTACAGGGCATGACGGATCCTTTTAATATTTCATGCACGTAATAAAATTAGCATATTGCGGCAAGAATAGAATCCCCACATGCATTCTACAAGTACGGATTATTTACAACTTGGACATTTTTTTGATATAGTCAATTGGCCAACAAATTCGATGACATTTCAATTTGGATCCCCAAACTACAGGGCATGACGGATCCACTTAATATTTCACGCACGTAATAAAACTAGCATATTGCGGCAAGAATGGATTCCCCACATAGATTCTACATGTGGGGATTATTTACAACTTGTACATTTTTTTGGAACTAGTCAATTGGCCAACAAATTCCATGACATTTGAATTTGGATCCCCAAACTACAGGGCATGACGGATCCTCTTAATATTTCATGCACGTAATAAAATTAGCGTATTGCGGCAAGAATGGAATCCCCACATAGATTCTACATGTGGGAATTATTTACAACCTGTACATTTTTTTGGAACTAGTCAATTGGCCAACAAATTCCATGACATTTCAATTTGGATCCCCAAACTACAGGGCATGACGGATCCTTTTAATATTTCATGCACGTAATAAAACTAGCATATTGCGGCAAGAATAGAATCCCTACATGCATTCTACAAGTAGGGATTATTTACAACTTGTACATTTTTTTGGAACTAGTCAATTGGCCAACAAATTCGATGACATTTGAATTTGGATCCCCAAACTACAAGGCATGACGGATCCTTTTAATATTTCATGCACGTAATAAAACTAGCATATTGCGGCAAGAATAGAATCCCTACATGCATTCTACAAGTAGGGATTATTTACAACTTGTACATTTTTTTGGAACTAGTCAATTGGCCAACAAATTCCATGACATTTCAATTTGGATCCCCAAACTACAGGGCATGACGGATCCTTTTAATATTTCATGCACGTAATAAAACTAGCATATTGCGGCAAGAATAGAATCCCTACATGCATTCTACAAGTAGGGATTATTTACAACTTGTACATTTTTTTGGAACTAGTCAATTGGCCAACAAATTCGATGACATTTGAATTTGGATCCCCAAACTACAAGGCATGGCGGATCATTTAATATTTCATGCACGTAATAAAATTAGCATATTGCGGCAAGAATGGAATCCCCACATAGATTCTACATGTGGGGATTATTTACAACTTGTACATTTTTTTGAACTAGTCAATTGGCCAACAAATTCCATGACATTTCAATTTGGATCCCCAAACTACAGGGCATGACGGATCCTCTTAATATTTCATGCACGTAATAAAATTAGCATATTGGGGCAAGAATGGAATCCCCACATAGATTCTACATGTGGGAATTATTTACAACTTGTACACTTTTTTGGAACTAGTCAATTGGCCAACAAATTCCATGACATTCGAATTTGGATCCCCAAACTACAGGGCATGACGGATCCTTTTAATATTTCATGCACGTAATAAAATTAGTATATTGCGGCAAGAATAGAATCCCCACATGCATTCTACAAGTACGGATTATTTACAACTTGTACATTTTTTTGATTTAGTCAATTGGCCAACAATTTCTATGACATTTCAATTTGGATCCCCAAACTACAAGGCATGGCGGATCATTTAATATTTCATGCACGTAATAAAATTAGCATATTGCGGCAAGAATGGAATCCCCACAAAGATTCTACATGTGGGAATTATTTATAACTTGTACACTTTTTTGGAACTAGTCAATTGGCCAACAAATTCCATGACATTTCAATTT
Organism: Antitrichia curtipendula; assembly: GCA_951230915.1. Lineage (NCBI taxonomy): Eukaryota > Viridiplantae > Streptophyta > Bryopsida > Hypnales > Leucodontaceae > Antitrichia > Antitrichia curtipendula. Next base: position 21,050,211 of record OX579637.1, on the reverse strand, counting down.
GGATCCCCAAACTACAGGGCATGACGGATCCTCTTAATATTTCATGCACGTAATAAAATTAGCATATTGCGGGCAAGAATGGAATCCCCACATAGATTCTACATGTGGGAATTATTTACAACTTGTACATTTTTATGGAACTAGTCAATTGGCAACCAAATTCCATAACATTTCAATTTGGATCCCCAAACTACAGGGCATGACGAATCCACTTAATATTTCACGCACGTAATAAAACTAGCATATTGCGGCAAGAATGGAATCACCACATAGATTCTACATGTGGGGATTATTTACAACTTGTACATTTTTTTAAACTAGTCAATTGGCCAACAAATTCCATGACATTTCAATTTGGATCCCCAAACTACAGGGCATGACGGATCCTCTTAATATTTCATGCACGTAATAAAATTAGCGTATTGCGGCAAGAATGGAATCCCCACATAGATTCTACATGTGGGAATTATTTACAACTTGTACATTTTTTTGAACTAGTCAATTGGCCAACAAATTCCATGACATTTCAATTTGGATCCCCAAACTACAGGGCATGACGGATCCTCTTAATATTTCATGCACGTAATAAAATTAGCATATTGCGGCAAGAATGGAATGCCCACATAGATTCTACATGTGGGGATTATTTACAACTTGTACATTTTTTGGAACTAGTCAATTGGCCAACAAATTCCATGACATTTCAATTTGGATCCCCAAACTACAGGGCATGACGGATCCTCTTAATATTTCATGCACGTAATAAAATTAGCGTATTGCGGCAAGAATGGAATCCCCACATAGGTTCTACATGTGGGAATTATTTACAACTTGTACACTTTTTTGGAACTAGTCAATTGGCCAACAAATTCCATGACATTCGAATTTGGATCCCCAAACTACAGGGCATGACGGATCCTTTTAATATTTCATGCACGTAATAAAATTAGCATAGTGCGGCAAGAATAGAATCCCCACATGCATTCTACAAGTACGGATTATTTACAACTTGGACATTTTTTTGATATAGTCAATTGGCCAACAAATTCGATGACATTTGAATTTGGATCCCCAAACTACAAGGCATGGCGGATCATTTAATATTTCATGCACGTAATAAAATTAGCATATTGCGGCAAGAATGGAATACCACATGCATTCTACAATAGGAATTATTTACAACTTGTACATTTTATTGATATAGTCAATTGGCCAACAAATTCGATGACATTTGAATTTGGATCCCCAAACTACAGGGCATGACGGATCTTCTTAATATTTCATGCACGTAATAAAATTAGCGTATTGCGGCAAGGATGGAATCCCCACATAGATTCTACATGTGGGGATTATTTACAACTTGTACACTTTTTTGGAACTAGTCAATTGGCCAACAAATTCCATGACATTTGAATTTGGATCCCCAAACTACAGGGCATGACGGATCCTCTTAATATTTCATGCACGTAATAAAATTAGCGTATTGCGGCAAGAATGGAATCCCCACATAGATTCTACATGTGGGAATTATTTACAACTTGTACACTTTTTTGGAACTAGTCAATTGGCCAACAAATTCCATGACATTCGAATTTGGATCCCCAAACTACAGGGCATGACGGATCCTTTTAATATTTCATGCACGTAATAAAATTAGCATATTGCGGCAAGAATAGAATGCCCACATAGATTCTACATGTGGGAATTATTTACAACTTGTACATTTTTTTGGAACTAGTCAATTGGCCAACAAATTCCATGACATTCGAATTTGGATCCCCAAACTACAGGGCATGACGGATCCTTTTAATATTTCATGCACGTAATAAAATTAGCATATTGCGGCAAGAATAGAATCCCTACATGCATTCTACAAGTAGGGATTATTTACAACTTGTACATTTTTTTGGAACTAGTCAATTGGCCAACAAATTCCATGACATTTGAATTTGGATCCCCAAACTACAAGGCATGGCGGATTTCTTAATATTTCATGCACGTAATAAAATTAGCATATTGCGGCAAGAATGGAATCCCCACATAGATTCTACATGTGGGGATTATTTACAACTTGTACATTTTTTTGGAACTAGTCAATTGGCCAACAAATTCCATGACATTCGAATTTGGATCCCCAAACTACAGGGCATGACGGATCCTCTTAATATTTCATGCACGTAATAAAATTAGCGTATTGCGGCAAGAATGGAATCCCCACATAGATTCTACATGTGGGAATTATTTACAACTTGTACATTTTTTTGGAACTAGTCAATTGGCCAACAAATTCCATGACATTGGAATTTGGATCCCCAAACTACAAGGCGTGGCGGATCATTTAATATTTCATGCACGTAATAAAATTAGCATATTGCGGCAAGAATGGAATCCCCACATAGATTCTACATGCGGGGATTGTTTACAACTTGTACATTTTTTTGGAACTAGTCAATTGGCCAACAAATTCCATGACATTGGAATTTGGATCCCCAAACTACAAGGCATGGCGGATCATTTAATATTTCATGCACGTAATAAAATTAGCATATTGTGGCAAGCATGGAATCCCCACATAGATTCTACATGTGGGGATTATTTACAACTTGTACATTTTTTTGGAACTAGTCAATTGGCCAACAAATTCCATGACATTGGAATTTGGATCCCCAAACTACAGGGCATGACGGATCCTCTTAATATTTCATGCACGTAATAAAATTAGCGTATTGCGGCAAGGATGGAATCCCCACATAGATTCTACATGTGGGGATTATTTACAACTTGTACACTTTTTTGGAACTAGTCAATTGGCCAACAAATTCCATGACATTTCAATTTGGATCCCCAAACTACAGGGCATGACGGATCCTCTTAATATTTCATGCACGTAATAAAATTAGCGTATTGCGGCAAGAATGGAATCCCCACATAGATTCTACATGTGGGAATTATTTACAACTTGTACATTTTTTTGAACTAGTCAATTGGCCAACAAATTCCATGACATTCGAATTTGGATCCCCAAACTACAGGGCATGACGGATCCTCTTAATATTTCATGCACGTAATAAAATTAGCGTATTGCGGCAAGAATGGAATCCCCACATAGATTCTACATGTGGGAATTATTTACAACTTGTACATTTTTTTGGAACTAGTCAATTGGCCAACAAATTCCATGACATTGGAATTTGGATCCCCAAACTACAAGGCGTGGCGGATCCTCTTAATATTTCACGCACGTAATAAAACTAGCATATTGCGGCAAGAATGGAATCCCCACATAGATTCTACATGTGGGAATTATTTATAACTTGTACACTTTTTTGGAACTAGTCAATTGGCCAACAAATTCCATGACATTTCAATTTGGATCCCCAAACTACAGGGCATGACGGATCCTCTTAATATTTCATGCACGTAATAAAATTAGCATATTGCGGGCAAGAATGGAATCCCCACATAGATTCTACATGTGGGAATTATTTACAACTTGTACATTTTTATGGAACTAGTCAATTGGCCAACAAATTCCATAACATTTCAATTTGGATCCCCAAACTACAGGGCATGACGAATCCACTTAATATTTCACGCACGTAATAAAACTAGCATATTGCGGCAAGAATGGAATCACCACATAGATTCTACATGTGGGGATTATTTACAACTTGTACATTTTTTTAAACTAGTCAATTGGCCAACAAATTCCATGACATTTCAATTTGGATCCCCAAACTACAGGGCATGACGGATCCTCTTAATATTTCATGCACGTAATAAAATTAGCGTATTGCGGCAAGAATGGAATCCCCACATAGATTCTACATGTGGGAATTATTTACAACTTGTACATTTTTTTGAACTAGTCAATTGGCCAACAAATTCCATGACATTTCAATTTGGATCCCCAAACTACAGGGCATGACGGATCCTCTTAATATTTCATGCACGTAATAAAATTAGCATATTGCGGCAAGAATGGAATGCCCACATAGATTCTACATGTGGGGATTATTTACAACTTGTACATTTTTTGGAACTAGTCAATTGGCCAACAAATTCCATGACATTTCAATTTGGATCCCCAAACTACAGGGCATGACGGATCTTCTTAATATTTCATGCACGTAATAAAATTAGCGTATTGCGGCAAGAATGGAATCCCCACATAGGTTCTACATGTGGGAATTATTTACAACTTGTACACTTTTTTGGAACTAGTCAATTGGCCAACAAATTCCATGACATTCGAATTTGGATCCCCAAACTACAGGGCATGACGGATCCTTTTAATATTTCATGCACGTAATAAAATTAGCATAGTGCGGCAAGAATAGAATCCCCACATGCATTCTACAAGTACGGATTATTTACAACTTGGACATTTTTTTGATATAGTCAATTGGCCAACAAATTCGATGACATTTGAATTTGGATCCCCAAACTACAAGGCATGGCGGATCATTTAATATTTCATGCACGTAATAAAATTAGCATATTGCGGCAAGAATGGAATACCACATGCATTCTACAAGTAGGGATTATTTACAACTTGTACATTTTATTGATATAGTCAATTGGCCAACAAATTCGATGACATTTGAATTTGGATCCCCAAACTACAGGGCATGACGGATCTTCTTAATATTTCATGCACGTAATAAAATTAGCGTATTGCGGCAAGGATGGAATCCCCACATAGATTCTACATGTGGGGATTATTTACAACTTGTACACTTTTTTGGAACTAGTCAATTGGCCAACAAATTCCATGACATTTGAATTTGGATCCCCAAACTACAGGGCATGACGGATCCTCTTAATATTTCATGCACGTAATAAAATTAGCGTATTGCGGCAAGAATGGAATCCCCACATAGATTCTACATGTGGGAATTATTTACAACTTGTACACTTTTTTGGAACTAGTCAATTGGCCAACAAATTCCATGACATTCGAATTTGGATCCCCAAACTACAGGGCATGACGGATCCTTTTAATATTTCATGCACGTAATAAAATTAGCATATTGCGGCAAGAATAGAATGCCCACATAGATTCTACATGTGGGAATTATTTACAACTTGTACATTTTTTTGGAACTAGTCAATTGGCCAACAAATTCCATGACATTCGAATTTGGATCCCCAAACTACAGGGCATGACGGATCCTTTTAATATTTCATGCACGTAATAAAATTAGCATATTGCGGCAAGAATAGAATCCCTACATGCATTCTACAAGTAGGGATTATTTACAACTTGTACATTTTTTTGGAACTAGTCAATTGGCCAACAAATTCCATGACATTTGAATTTGGATCCCCAAACTACAAGGCATGGCGGATTTCTTAATATTTCATGCACGTAATAAAATTAGCATATTGCGGCAAGAATGGAATCCCCACATAGATTCTACATGTGGGGATTATTTACAACTTGTACATTTTTTTGGAACTAGTCAATTGGCCAACAAATTCCATGACATTGGAATTTGGATCCCCAAACTACAGGGCATGACGGATCCTCTTAATATTTCATGCACGTAATAAAATTAGCGTATTGCGGCAAGAATGGAATCCCCACATAGATTCTACATGTGGGAATTATTTACAACTTGTACATTTTTATGGAACTAGTCAATTGGCCAACAAATTCCATGACATTGGAATTTGGATCCCCAAACTACAAGGCGTGGCGGATCATTTAATATTTCATGCACGTAATAAAATTAGCATATTGCGGCAAGAATGGAATCCCCACATAGATTCTACATGTGGGGATTGTTTACAACTTGTACATTTTTTTGGAACTAGTCAATTGGCCAACAAATTCCATGACATTGGAATTTGGATCCCCAAACTACAAGGCATGGCGGATCATTTAATATTTCATGCACGTAATAAAATTAGCATATTGTGGCAAGCATGGAATCCCCACTTAGATTCTACATGTGGGGATTATTTACAACTTGTACATTTTTTTGGAACTAGTCAATTGGCCAACAAATTCCATGACATTGGAATTTGGATCCCCAAACTACAGGGCATGACGGATCCTCTTAATATTTCATGCACGTAATAAAATTAGCGTATTGCGGCAAGGATGGAATCCCCACATAGATTCTACATGTGGGGATTATTTACAACTTGTACACTTTTTTGGAACTAGTCAATTGGCCAACAAATTCCATGACATTGGAATTTGGATCCCCAAACTACAAGGCATGGCGAATCATTTAATATTTCACGCACTTAATAAAATTAGCATATTGCGGCAAGAATGGATTCCCCACATAGATTCTACATGTGGGGATTATTTACAACTTGTACATTTTTTTGGAACTAGTCAATTGGCCAACAAATTCCATGACATTTGAATTTGGATCCCCAAACTACAGGGCATGACGGATCTTCTTAATATTTCATGCACGTAATAAAATTAGCGTATTGCGGCAAGAATGGAATCCCCACATAGATTCTACATGTGGGGATTGTTTACAACTTGTACATTTTTTTGGAACTAGTCAATTGGCCAACAAATTCCATGACATTGGAATTTGGATCCCCAAACTACAAGGCATGGCGGATCATTTAATATTTCATGCACGTAATAAAATTAGCATATTGCGGCAAGCATGGAATCCCCACATAGATTCTACATGTGGGGATTATTTACAACTTGTACATTTTTTTGGAACTAGTCAATTGGCCAACAAATTCCATGACATTGGAATTTGGATCCCCAAACTACAGGGCATGACGGATCCTCTTAATATTTCATGCACGTAATAAAATTAGCGTATTGCGGCAAGAATGGAATCCCCACATAGATTCTACATGTGGGAATTATTTACAACTTGTACACTTTTTTGGAACTAGTCAATTGGCCAACAAATTCCATGACATTGGAATTTGGATCCCCAAACTACAAGGCATGGCGAATCATTTAATATTTCACGCACTTAATAAAATTAGCATATTGCGGCAAGAATGGATTCCCCACATAGATTCTACATGTGGGGATTATTTACAACTTGTACATTTTTCTGGAACTAGTCAATTGGCCAACAAATTCCATGACATTTCAATTTAGATCCCCAAACTACAGGGCATGACAGATCCTCTTAATATTTCATGCACGTAATAAAATTACCGTATTGCGGCAAGAATGGAATCACCACATAGATTCTACATGTGGGAATTATTTACAACTTGTACACTTTTTTGGAACTAGTCAATTGGCCAACAAATTCCATGACATTCGAATTTGGATCCCCAAACTACAGGGCATGACGGATCCTTTTAATATTTCATGCACGTAATAAAATTAGCATAGTGCGGCAAGAATAGAATCCCCACATGCATTCTACAAGTACGGATTATTTACAACTTGGACATTTTTTTGATATAGTCAATTGGCCAACAAATTCGATGACATTTGAATTTGGATCCCCAAACTACAAGGCATGGCGGATCATTTAATATTTCATGCACGTAATAAAATTAGCATATTGCGGCAAGAATGGAATACCACATGCATTCTACAAGTAGGGATTATTTACAACTTGTACATTTTATTGATATAGTCAATTGGCCAACAAATTCGATGACATTTGAATTTGGATCCCCAAACTACAGGGCATGACGGATCTTCTTAATATTTCATGCACGTAATAAAATTAGCGTATTGCGGCAAGGATGGAATCCCCACATAGATTCTACATGTGGGGATTATTTACAACTTGTACACTTTTTTGGAACTAGTCAATTGGCCAACAAATTCCATGACATTTGAATTTGGATCCCCAAACTACAGGGCATGACGGATCCTCTTAATATTTCATGCACGTAATAAAATTAGCGTATTGCGGCAAGAATGGAATCCCCACATAGATTCTACATGTGGGAATTATTTACAACTTGTACACTTTTTTGGAACTAGTCAATTGGCCAACAAATTCCATGACATTCGAATTTGGATCCCCAAACTACAGGGCATGACGGATCCTTTTAATATTTCATGCACGTAATAAAATTAGCATATTGCGGCAAGAATAGAATGCCCACATAGATTCTACATGTGGGAATTATTTACAACTTGTACATTTTTTTGGAACTAGTCAATTGGCCAACAAATTCCATGACATTCGAATTTGGATCCCCAAACTACAGGGCATGACGGATCCTTTTAATATTTCATGCACGTAATAAAATTAACATATTGCGGCAAGAATAGAATCCCTACATGCATTCTACAAGTAGGGATTATTTACAACTTGTACATTTTTTTGGAACTAGTCAATTGGCCAACAAATTCCATGACATTTGAATTTGGATCCCCAAACTACAAGGCATGGCGGATTTCTTAATATTTCATGCACGTAATAAAATTAGCATATTGCGGCAAGAATGGAATCCCCACATAGATTCTACATGTGGGGATTATTTACAACTTGTACATTTTTTTGGAACTAGTCAATTGGCCAACAAATTCCATGACATTGGAATTTGGATCCCCAAACTACAGGGCATGACGGATCCTCTTAATATTTCATGCACGTAATAAAATTAGCGTATTGCGGCAAGAATGGAATCCCCACATAGATTCTACATGTGGGAATTATTTACAACTTGTACATTTTTATGGAACTAGTCAATTGGCCAACAAATTCCATGACATTGGAATTTGGATCCCCAAACTACAAGGCGTGGCGGATCATTTAATATTTCATGCACGTAATAAAATTAGCATATTGCGGCAAGAATGGAATCCCCACATAGATTCTACATGTGGGGATTGTTTACAACTTGTACATTTTTTTGGAACTAGTCAATTGGCCAACAAATTCCATGACATTGGAATTTGGATCCCCAAACTACAAGGCATGGCGGATCATTTAATATTTCATGCACGTAATAAAATTAGCATATTGTGGCAAGCATGGAATCCCCACTTAGATTCTACATGTGGGGATTATTTACAACTTGTACATTTTTCTGGAACTAGTCAATTGGCCAACAAATTCCATGACATTTCAATTTAGATCCCCAAACTACAGGGCATGACAGATCCTCTTAATATTTCATGCACGTAATAAAATTACCGTATTGCGGCAAGAATGGAATCACCACATAGATTCTACATGTGGGAATTATTTACAACTTGTACACTTTTTTGGAACTAGTCAATTGGCCAACAAATTCCATGACATTCGAATTTGGATCCCCAAACTACAGGGCATGACGGATCCTTTTAATATTTCATGCACGTAATAAAATTAGCATAGTGCGGCAAGAATAGAATCCCCACATGCATTCTACAAGTACGGATTATTTACAACTTGGACATTTTTTTGATATAGTCAATTGGCCAACAAATTCGATGACATTTGAATTTGGATCCCCAAACTACAAGGCATGGCGGATCATTTAATATTTCATGCACGTAATAAAATTAGCATATTGCGGCAAGAATGGAATACCACATGCATTCTACAAGTAGGGATTATTTACAACTTGTACATTTTATTGATATAGTCAATTGGCCAACAAATTCGATGACATTTGAATTTGGATCCCCAAACTACAGGGCATGACGGATCTTCTTAATATTTCATGCACGTAATAAAATTAGCGTATTGCGGCAAGGATGGAATCCCCACATAGATTCTACATGTGGGGATTATTTACAACTTGTACACTTTTTTGGAACTAGTCAATTGGCCAACAAATTCCATGACATTTGAATTTGGATCCCCAAACTACAGGGCATGACGGATCCTCTTAATATTTCATGCACGTAATAAAATTAGCGTATTGCGGCAAGAATGGAATCCCCACATAGATTCTACATGTGGGAATTATTTACAACTTGTACACTTTTTTGGAACTAGTCAATTGGCCAACAAATTCCATGACATTCGAATTTGGATCCCCAAACTACAGGGCATGACGGATCCTTTTAATATTTCATGCACGTAATAAAATTAGCATATTGCGGCAAGAATAGAATGCCCACATAGATTCTACATGTGGGAATTATTTACAACTTGTACATTTTTTTGGAACTAGTCAATTGGCCAACAAATTCCATGACATTCGAATTTGGATCCCCAAACTACAGGGCATGACGGATCCTTTTAATATTTCATGCACGTAATAAAATTAGCATATTGCGGCAAGAATAGAATCCCTACATGCATTCTACAAGTAGGGATTATTTACAACTTGTACATTTTTTTGGAACTAGTCAATTGGCCAACAAATTCCATGACATTTGAATTTGGATCCCCAAACTACAAGGCATGGCGGATTTCTTAATATTTCATGCACGTAATAAAATTAGCATATTGCGGCAAGAATGGAATCCCCACATAGATTCTACATGTGGGGATTATTTACAACTTGTACATTTTTTTGGAACTAGTCAATTGGCCAACAAATTCCATGACATTGGAATTTGGATCCCCAAACTACAGGGCATGACGGATCCTCTTAATATTTCATGCACGTAATAAAATTAGCGTATTGCGGCAAGAATGGAATCCCCACATAGATTCTACATGTGGGAATTATTTACAACTTGTACATTTTTATGGAACTAGTCAATTGGCCAACAAATTCCATGACATTGGAATTTGGATCCCCAAACTACAAGGCGTGGCGGATCATTTAATATTTCATGCACGTAATAAAATTAGCATATTGCGGCAAGAATGGAATCCCCACATAGATTCTACATGTGGGGATTGTTTACAACTTGTACATTTTTTTGGAACTAGTCAATTGGCCAACAAATTCCATGACATTGGAATTTGGATCCCCAAACTACAAGGCATGGCGGATCATTTAATATTTCATGCACGTAATAAAATTAGCATATTGTGGCAAGCATGGAATCCCCACTTAGATTCTACATGTGGGGATTATTTACAACTTGTACATTTTTTTGGAACTAGTCAATTGGCCAACAAATTCCATGACATTGGAATTTGGATCCCCAAACTACAGGGCATGACGGATCCTCTTAATATTTCATGCACGTAATAAAATTAGCGTATTGCGGCAAGGATGGAATCCCCACATAGATTCTACATGTGGGGATTATTTACAACTTGTACACTTTTTTGGAACTAGTCAATTGGCCAACAAATTCCATGACATTGGAATTTGGATCCCCAAACTACAAGGCATGGCGAATCATTTAATATTTCACGCACTTAATAAAATTAGCATATTGCGGCAAGAATGGATTCCCCACATAGATTCTACATGTGGGGATTATTTACAACTTGTACATTTTTTTGGAACTAGTCAATTGGCCAACAAATTCCATGACATTTGAATTTGGATCCCCAAACTACAGGGCATGACGGATCTTCTTAATATTTCATGCACGTAATAAAATTAGCGTATTGCGGCAAGAATGGAATCCCCACATAGATTCTACATGTGGGGATTGTTTACAACTTGTACATTTTTTTGGAACTAGTCAATTGGCCAACAAATTCCATGACATTGGAATTTGGATCCCCAAACTACAAGGCATGGCGGATCATTTAATATTTCATGCACGTAATAAAATTAGCATATTGCGGCAAGCATGGAATCCCCACATAGATTCTACATGTGGGGATTATTTACAACTTGTACATTTTTTTGGAACTAGTCAATTGGCCAACAAATTCCATGACATTGGAATTTGGATCCCCAAACTACAGGGCATGACGGATCCTCTTAATATTTCATGCACGTAATAAAATTAGCGTATTGCGGCAAGAATGGAATCCCCACATAGATTCTACATGTGGGAATTATTTACAACTTGTACACTTTTTTGGAACTAGTCAATTGGCCAACAAATTCCATGACATTGGAATTTGGATCCCCAAACTACAAGGCATGGCGAATCATTTAATATTTCACGCACTTAATAAAATTAGCATATTGCGGCAAGAATGGATTCCCCACATAGATTCTACATGTGGGGATTATTTACAACTTGTACATTTTTTTGGAACTAGTCAATTGGCCAACAAATTCCATGACATTGGAATTTGGATCCCCAAACTACAGGGCATGACGGATCTTCTTAATATTTCATGCACGTAATAAAATTAGCGTATTGCGGCAAGAATGGAATCCCCACATAGATTCTACATGTGGGAATTATTTACAACTTGTACACTTTTTTGGAACTAGTCAATTGGCCAACAAATTCCATGACATTCGAATTTGGATCCCCAAACTACAGGGCATGACGGATCCTTTTAATATTTCATGCACGTAATAAAATTAGCATATTGCGGCAAGAATAGAATCCCTACATGCATTCTACAAGTAGGGATTATTTACAACTTGTACATTTTTTTGGAACTAGTCAATTGGCCAACAAATTCGATGACATTGGAATTTGGATCCCCAAACTACAAGGCATGGCGGATCATTTAATATTTCATGCACGTAATAAAATTAGCGTATTGCGGCAAGAATGGAATCCCCACATAGATTCTACATGTGGGGATTATTTACAACTTGTACATTTTTTTGAACTAGTCAATTGGCCAACAAATTCCATGACATTTCAATTTGGATCCCCAAACTACAGGGCATGACGGATCCTCTTAATATTTCATGCACGTAATAAAATTAGCATATTGCGGCAAGAATGGAATCCCCACATAGATTCTACATGTGGGAATTATTTACAACTTGTACATTTTTTTGGAACTAGTCAATTGGCCAACAAATTCCATGACATTCGAATTTGGATCCCCAAACTACAGGGCATGACGGATCCTTTTAATATTTCATGCACGTAATAAAATTAGCATATTGCGGCAAGAATAGAATCCCCACATGCATTCTACAAGTAGGGATTATTTACAACTTGTACATTTTTTTGGAACTAGTCAATTGGCCAACAAATTCCATGACATTTGAATTTGGATCCCCAAACTACAAGGCATGGCGGATTTCTTAATATTTCATGCACGTAATAAAATTAGCATATTGCGGCAAGAATGGAATCCCCACATAGATTCTACATGTGGGGATTATTTACAACTTGTACATTTTTTTGGAACTAGTCAATTGGCCAACAAATTCCATGACATTGGAATTTGGATCCCCAAACTACAGGGCATGACGGATCCTCTTAATATTTCATGCACGTAATAAAATTAGCGTATTGCGGCAAGAATGGAATCCCCACATAGATTCTACATGTGGGAATTATTTACAACTTGTACATTTTTTTGGAACTAGTCAATTGGCCAACAAATTCCATGACATTGGAATTTGGATCCCCAAACTACAAGGCGTGGCGGATCATTTAATATTTCATGCACGTAATAAAATTAGCATATTGCGGCAAGAATGGAATCCCCACATAGATTCTACATGTGGGGATTGTTTACAACTTGTACATTTTTTTGGAACTAGTCAATTGGCCAACAAATTCCATGACATTGGAATTTGGATCCCCAAACTACAAGGCATGGCGGATCATTTAATATTTCATGCACGTAATAAAATTAGCATATTGTGGCAAGCATGGAATCCCCACTTAGATTCTACATGTGGGGATTATTTACAACTTGTACATTTTTTTGGAACTAGTCAATTGGCCAACAAATTCCATGACATTGGAATTTGGATCCCCAAACTACAGGGCATGACGGATCCTCTTAATATTTCATGCACGTAATAAAATTAGCGTATTGCGGCAAGGATGGAATCCCCACATAGATTCTACATGTGGGGATTATTTACAACTTGTACACTTTTTTGGAACTAGTCAATTGGCCAACAAATTCCATGACATTGGAATTTGGATCCCCAAACTACAAGGCATGGCGAATCATTTAATATTTCACGCACTTAATAAAATTAGCATATTGCGGCAAGAATGGATTCCCCACATAGATTCTACATGTGGGGATTATTTACAACTTGTACATTTTTTTGGAACTAGTCAATTGGCCAACAAATTCCATGACATTTGAATTTGGATCCCCAAACTACAGGGCATGACGGATCTTCTTAATATTTCATGCACGTAATAAAATTAGCGTATTGCGGCAAGAATGGAATCCCCACATAGATTCTACATGTGGGGATTGTTTACAACTTGTACATTTTTTTGGAACTAGTCAATTGGCCAACAAATTCCATGACATTGGAATTTGGATCCCCAAACTACAAGGCATGGCGGATCATTTAATATTTCATGCACGTAATAAAATTAGCATATTGCGGCAAGCATGGAATCCCCACATAGATTCTACATGTGGGGATTATTTACAACTTGTACATTTTTTTGGAACTAGTCAATTGGCCAACAAATTCCATGACATTGGAATTTGGATCCCCAAACTACAGGGCATGACGGATCCTCTTAATATTTCATGCACGTAATAAAATTAGCGTATTGCGGCAAGAATGGAATCCCCACATAGATTCTACATGTGGGAATTATTTACAACTTGTACACTTTTTTGGAACTAGTCAATTGGCCAACAAATTCCATGACATTGGAATTTGGATCCCCAAACTACAAGGCATGGCGAATCATTTAATATTTCACGCACTTAATAAAATTAGCATATTGCGGCAAGAATGGATTCCCCACATAGATTCTACATGTGGGGATTATTTACAACTTGTACATTTTTTTGGAACTAGTCAATTGGCCAACAAATTCCATGACATTGGAATTTGGATCCCCAAACTACAGGGCATGACGGATCTTCTTAATATTTCATGCACGTAATAAAATTAGCGTATTGCGGCAAGAATGGAATCCCCACATAGATTCTACATGTGGGAATTATTTACAACTTGTACACTTTTTTGGAACTAGTCAATTGGCCAACAAATTCCATGACATTCGAATTTGGATCCCCAAACTACAGGGCATGACGGATCCTTTTAATATTTCATGCACGTAATAAAATTAGCATATTGCGGCAAGAATAGAATCCCTACATGCATTCTACAAGTAGGGATTATTTACAACTTGTACATTTTTTTGGAACTAGTCAATTGGCCAACAAATTCGATGACATTGGAATTTGGATCCCCAAACTACAAGGCATGGCGGATCATTTAATATTTCATGCACGTAATAAAATTAGCGTATTGCGGCAAGAATGGAATCCCCACATAGATTCTACATGTGGGGATTATTTACAACTTGTACATTTTTTTGAACTAGTCAATTGGCCAACAAATTCCATGACATTTCAATTTGGATCCCCAAACTACAGGGCATGACGGATCCTCTTAATATTTCATGCACGTAATAAAATTAGCATATTGCGGCAAGAATGGAATCCCCACATAGATTCTACATGTGGGAATTATTTACAACTTGTACATTTTTTTGGAACTAGTCAATTGGCCAACAAATTCCATGACATTCGAATTTGGATCCCCAAACTACAGGGCATGACGGATCCTTTTAATATTTCATGCACGTAATAAAATTAGCATATTGCGGCAAGAATAGAATCCCCACATGCATTCTACAAGTAGGGATTATTTACAACTTGTACATTTTTTTGGAACTAGTCAATTGGCCAACAAATTCCATGACATTGGAATTTGGATCCCCAAACTACAAGGCGTGGCGGATCATTTAATATTTCATGCACGTAATAAAATTAGCATATTGCGGCAAGAATGGAATCCCCACATAGATTCTACATGTGGGGATTATTTACAACTTGTACATTTTTTTGGAACTAGTCAATTGGCCAACAAATTCCATGACATTGGAATTTGGATCCCCAAACTACAGGGCATGACGGATCCTCTTAATATTTCATGCACGTAATAAAATTAGCGTATTGCGGCAAGAATGGAATCCCCACATAGATTCTACATGTGGGAATTATTTACAACTTGTACATTTTTTTGGAACTAGTCAATTGGCCAACAAATTCCATGACATTGGAATTTGGATCCCCAAACTACAGGGCATGACGGATCCTCTTAATATTTCATGCACGTAATAAAATTAGCGTATTGCGGCAAGAATGGAATCCCCACATAGATTCTACATGTGGGAATTATTTACAACTTGTACATTTTTTTGGAACTAGTCAATTGGCCAACAAATTCCATGACATTGGAATTTGGATCCCCAAACTACAAGGCGTGGCGGATCATTTAATATTTCATGCACGTAATAAAATTAGCATATTGCGGCAAGAATAGAATCCCTACATGCATTCTACAAGTACGGATTATTTACAACTTGTACATTTTTTGGAAACTAGTCAATTGGCCAACAAATTCCATGACATTTCAATTTGGATCCTCAAACTACAGGGCATGACGAATCCTCTTAATATTTCATGCACGTAATAAAATTAGCGTATTGCGGCAAAAATGGAATCCCCACATAGATTCTACATGTGGGAATTATTTACAACTTGTACATTTTTATGGAACTAGTCAATTGGCCAACAAATTCCATAACATTTCAATTTGGATCCCCAAACTACAGGGCATGACGGATCCACTTAATATTTCACGCACGTAATAAAACTAGCATATTGCGGCAAGAATGGAATCACCACATAGATTCTACATGTGGGGATTATTTACAACTTGTACATTTTTTTGAACTAGTCAATTGGCCGACAAATTCCATGACATTGGAATTTGGATCCCCAAACTACAGGGCATGACGGATCCTCTTAATATTTCATGCACGTAATAAAATTAGCGTATTGCGGCAAGAATGGAATCCCCACATAGATTCTACATGTGGGAATTATTTACAACTTGTACATTTTTTGGAAACTAGTCAATTGGCCAACAAATTCCATGACATTTGAATTTGGATCCCCAAACTACAGGGCATGACGGATCCTCTTAATATTTCATGCACGTAATAAAATTAGCGTATTGCGGCAAGAATGGAATCCCCACATAGATTCTACATTTGGGAATTATTTACAACTTGTATATTTTTTTGGAACTAGTCAATTGGCCAACAAATTCCATGACATTCGAATTTGGATCCCCAAACTACAGGGCATGACGGATCCTTTTAATATTTCATGCACGTAATAAAATTAGCATATTGCGGCAAGAATAGAATCCCTACATGCATTCTACAAGTAGGAATTATTTACAACTTGTACATTTTTTTGGAACTAGTCAATTGGCCAACAAATTCCATGACATTCGAATTTGGATCCCCAAACTACAGGGCATGACGGATCCACTTAATATTTCATGCACGTAATAAAATTAGCGTATTGCGGCAAGAATGGAATCCCCACATAGATTCTACATGTGGGGATTATTAACAACTTGTACATTTTTTTGAACTAGTCAATTGGCCAACAAATTCCATGACATTTGAATTTGGATCCCCAAACTACAGGGCATGACGGATCCTCTTAATATTTCATGCACGTAATAAAATTAGCGTATTGCGGCAAGAATGGAATCCCCACATAGATTCTACATGTGGGGATTATTAACAACTTGTACATTTTTTTGAACTAGTCAATTGGCCAACAAATTCGATGACATTTGAATTTGGATCCCCAAACTACAAGGCATGGCGGATCATTTAATATTTCATGCACGTAATAAAATTAGCATATTGCGGCAAGAATGGAATCCCCATATAGATTCTACATGTGGGGATTATTTACAACTTGTACATTTTTTTGAACTAGTCAATTGGCCAACAAATTCGATGACATTTGAATTTGGATCCCCAAACTCTAAGGCATGGCGGATCATTTAATATTTCATGCACGTAATAAAATTAGCATATTGCGGCAAGAATGGAATCCCCACATAGATTTTACATGTGGGGATTATTTACAACTTGTACATTGTTTTGGAACTAGTCAATTGGCCAACAAATTCGATGACATTCGAATTTGGATCCCCAAACTACAAGGCATGGCGGATCATTTAATATTTCATGCACGTAATAAAATTAGCATATTGCGGCAAGAATGGAATCCCCACATAGATTCTACATGTGGGGATTATTTACAACTTGTACATTTTTATGGAACTAGTCAATTGGCCAACAAATTCCATGACATTTCAATTTGGATCCCCAAACTACAAGGCATGGCGGATCATGTAATATTTCATGCACGTAATAAAATTAGCATATTGCGGCAAGAATGGAATCCCCACATAGATTCTACATGTGGGGATTATTTACAACTTGTACATTTCTTTGGAACTAGTCAATTGGCCAACAAATTCCATGACATTTGAATTTGGATCCCCAAACTACAGGGCATGACAGATCCTCTTAATATTTCATGCACGTAATAAAATTAGCGTATTGCGGCAAGAATGGAATCCCCACATAGATTCTACATGTGGGAATTATTTACAACTTGTACATTTTTATGGAACTAGTCAATTGGCCAACAAATTCCATAACATTTCAATTTGGATCCCCAAACTACAGGGCATGACGGATCCACTTAATATTTCACGCACGTAATAAAACTAGCATATTGCGGCAAGAATGGAATCACCACATAGATTCTACATGTGGGGATTATTTACAACTTGTACATTTTTATGGAACTAGTCAATTGGCCAACAAATTCCATAACATTTCAATTTGGATCCCCAAACTACAGGGCATGACAGATCCTCTTAATATTTCATGCACGTAATAAAATTAGCGTATTGCGGCAAGAATGGAATCCCCACATAGATTCTACATGTGGGAATTATTTACAACTTGTACATTTTTATGGAACTAGTCAATTGGCCAACAAATTCCATAACATTTCAATTTGGATCCCCAAACTACAGGGCATGACGGATCCACTTAATATTTCACGCACGTAATAAAACTAGCATATTGCGGCAAGAATGGAATCACCACATAGATTCTACATGTGGGGATTATTTACAACTTGTACATTTTTATGGAACTAGTCAATTGGCCAACAAATTCCATAACATTTCAATTTGGATCCCCAAACTACAGGGCATAACGAATCCTCTTAATATTTCATGCACGTAATATAATTAGCGTATTGCGGCAAGAATGGAATCCCCACATAGATTCTACATGTGGGAATTATTTACAACTTGTACATTTTTTTGGAACTAGTCAATTGGCCAACAAATTCCATAACATTTCAATTTGGATCCCCAAACTACAGGGCATGACAGATCCTCTTAATATTTCATGCACGTAATAAAATTAGCGTATTGCGGCAAGAATGGAATCCCCACATAGATTCTACATGTGGGAATTATTTACAACTTGTACATTTTCTTGGAACTAGTCAATTGGCCAACAAATTCCATGACATTTGAATTTGGATCCCCAAACTACAGGGCATGACGGATCCACTTAATATTTCACGCACGTAATAAAATTAGCATATTGCGGCAAGAATGGAATCACCACATAGATTCTACATGTGGGGATTATTTACAACTTGTACATTTTTATGGAACTAGTCAATTGGCCAACAAATTCCATAACATTTCAATTTGGATCCCCAAACTACAGGGCATGACGGATCCTCTTAATATTTCATGCACGTAATAAAATTAGCATATTGCGGCAAGAATGGAATCACCACATAGATTCTACATGTGGGGATTATTTACAACTTGTACATTTTTATGGAACTAGTCAATTGGCCAACAAATTCCATAACATTTCAATTTGGATCCCCAAACTACAGGGCATGACGGATCCTCTTAATATTTCGTGCACGTAATATAATTAGCGTATTGCGGCAAGAATGGAATCCCCACATAGATTCTACATGTGGGGATTATTTACAACTTGTACATTTTTTTGGAACTAGTCAATTGGCCAACAAATTCCATGACATTCGAATTTGGATCCCCAAACTACAGGGCATGACGGATCCTTTTAATATTTCATGCACGTAATAAAATTAGCATTATGCGGCAAGAATAGAATCCCTACATGCATTCTACAAGTACGGATTATTTACAACTTGTACATTTTTTTGGAACTTGTCAATTGGCCAACAAATTCCATGACATTTGAATTTGGATCCCCAAACTACAGGGCATGACGGATCCACTTAATATTTCACGCACGTAATAAAATTAGCATATTGCGGCAAGAATGGAATCCCCACATAGATTCTACATGTGGGGATTATTTACAACTTGTACATTTTTTTGGAACTAGTCAATTGGCCAACAAATTCCATAACATTTCAATTTGGATCCCCAAACTACAGGGCATGACGGATCCTCTTAATATTTCATGCACGTAATAAAATTAGCATATTGCGACAAGAATGGAATCCCCACATAGATTCTACATGTGGGGATTATTTACAACTTGTACATTTTTATGGAACTAGTCAATTGGCCAACAAATTCCATAACATTTCAATTTGGATCCCCAAATTACAGGGCATGACGGATCCTCTTAATATTTCATGCACGTAATAAAATTAGCGTATTGCGGCAAGAATGGAATCCCCACATAGATTCTACATGTGGGGATTATTTACAACTTGTACATTTTTATGGAACTAGTCAATTGGCCAACAAATTCCATGACATTCGAATTTGGATCCCCAAACTACAGGGCATGACGGACCCTTTTAATATTTCATGCACGTAATAAAATTAGCATATTGCGGCAAGAATGGAATCCCCACATAGATTCTACATGTGGGAATTATTTACAACTTGTACATTTTTATGGAACTAGTCAATTGGCCAACAAATTCGATGACATTTCAATTTGGATCCCCAAACTACAGGGCATGACGGATCCTTTTAATATTTCATGCACGTAATAAAATTAGCATTATGCGGCAAGAATAGAATCCCTACATGCATTCTACAAGTACGGATTATTTACAACTTGTACATTTTTTTGGAACTAGTCAATTGGCCAACAAATTCCATGACATTTGAATTTGGATCCCCAAACTACAGGGCATGACGGATCCACTTAATATTTCACGCACGTAATAAAATTAGCATAATGCGGCAAGAATGGAATCACCACATAGATTCTACATGTGGGGATTATTTACAACTTGTACATTTTTATGGAACTAGTCAATTGGCCAACAAATTCCATAACATTTCAATTTGGATCCCCAAACTACAGGGCATGACGGATCCTCTTAATATTTCATGCACGTAATAAAATTAGCATATTGCGGCAAGAATGGAATCCCCACATAGATTCTACATGTGGGGATTATTTACAACTTGTACATTTTTATGGAACTAGTCAATTGGCCAACAAATTCCATAACATTTCAATTTGGATCCCCAAATTACAGGGCATGACGGATCCTCTTAATATTTCATGCACGTAATAAAATTAGTGTATTGCGGCAAGAATGGAATCCCCACATAGATTCTACATGTGGGGATTATTTACAACTTGTACATTTTTATGGAACTAGTCAATTGGCCAACAAATTCCATGACATTCGAATTTGGATCCCCAAACTACAGGGCATGACGGACCCTTTTAATATTTCATGCACGTAATAAAATTAGCATATTGCGGCAAGAATGGAATCCCCACATAGATTCTACATGTGGGAATTATTTACAACTTGTACATTTTTATGGAACTAGTCAATTGGCCAACAAATTCCATGACATTTCAATTTGGATCCCCAAACTACAGGGCATGACGGATCCTTTTAATATTTCATGCACGTAATAAAATTAGCATTATGCGGCAAGAATAGAATCCCTACATGCATTCTACAAGTACGGATTATTTACAACTTGTACATTTTTTTGGAACTAGTCAATTGGCCAACAAATTCCATGACATTTGAATTTGGATCCCCAAACTACAGGGCATGACGGATCCACTTAATATTTCACGCACGTAATAAAATTAGCATAATGCGGCAAGAATGGAATCACCACATAGATTCTACATGTGGGGATTATTTACAACTTGTACATTTTTATGGAACTAGTCAATTGGCCAACAAATTCCATAACATTTCAATTTGGATCCCCAAACTACAGGGCATGACGGATCCTCTTAATATTTCATGCACGTAATAAAATTAGCATATTGCGGCAAGAATGGAATCCCCACATAGATTCTACATGTGGGGATTATTTACAACTTGTACATTTTTATGGAACTAGTCAATTGGCCAACAAATTCCATAACATTTCAATTTGGATCCCCAAATTACAGGGCATGACGGATCCTCTTAATATTTCATGCACGTAATAAAATTAGCGTATTGCGGCAAGAATGGAATCCCCACATACATTCTACATGTGGGAATTATTTACAACTTGTACATTTTTTTGGAACTAGTCAATTGGCCAACAAATTCCATGACATTCGAATTTGGATCCCCAAACTACAGGGCATGACGGATCCTTTTAATATTTCATGCACGTAATAAAATTAGCATATTGCGGCAAGAATGGAATCCCCACATAGATTCTACATGTGGGGATTATTTACAACTTGTACATTTTTTTAAACTAGTCAATTGGCCAACAAATTCCATGACATTTCAATTTGGATCCCCAAACTACAAGGCATGGCGGATCATTTAATATTTCATGCACGTAATAAAATTAGCGTATTGCGGCAAGAATGGAATCCCCACATAGATTCTACATGTGGGGATTATTTACAACTTGTACATTTTTATGGAACTAGTCAATTGGCCAACAAATTCCATGACATTCGAATTTGGATCCCCAAACTACAGGGCATGACGGACCCTTTTAATATTTCACGCCCGTAATAAAATTAGCATATTGCGGCAAGAATGGAATCCCCACATACATTCTACATGTGGGGATTATTTACAACTTGTACATTTCTTTGGAACTAGTCAATTGGCCAACAAATTCCATGACATTTGAATTTGGATCCCCAAACTACAGGGCATGACAGATCCTCTTAATATTTCATGCACGTAATAAAATTAGCGTATTGCGGCAAGAATGGAATCCCCACATAGATTCTACATGTGGGAATTATTTACAACTTGTACATTTTTTTGGAACTAGTCAATTGGCCAACAAATTCCATGACATTTGAATTTGGATCCCTAAACTGTAGGGTATGACGGATCCACTTAATATTTCACGCACGTAATAAAACTAGCATATTGCGGCAAGAATGGAATCACCACATAGGTTCTACATGTGGGGATTATTTACAACTTGTACATTTTTATGGAACTAGTCAATTGGCCAACAAATTCCATAACATTTCAATTTGGATCCCCAAACTACAGGGCATGACGGATCCTCTTAATATTTCATGCACGTAATAAAATTAGCGTATTGCGGCAAGAATGGAATCCCCACATAGATTCTACATGTGGGAATTATTTACAACTTGTACATTTCTTTGGAACTAGTCAATTGGCCAACAAATTCGATGACATTGGAATTTGGATCCCCAAACTACAGGGCATGACGGATCCTTTTAATATTTCATGCACGTAATAAAATTAGCATTATGCGGCAAGAATAGAATCCCTACATGCATTCTACAAGTACGGATTATTTACAACTTGTACATTTTTTTGGAACTAGTCAATTGGCCAACAAATTCCATGACATTTGAATTTGGATCCCCAAACTACAGGGCATGACGGATCCACTTAATATTTCACGCACGTAATAAAATTAGCATATTGCGGCAAGAATGGAATCACCACATAGATTCTACATGTGGGGATTATTTACAACTTGTACATTTTTATGGAACTAGTCAATTGGCCAACAAATTCCATAACATTTCAATTTGGATCCCCAAACTACAGGGCATGACGGATCCTCTTAATATTTCATGCACGTAATAAAATTAGCATATTGCGGGAAGAATGGAATCCCCACATAGATTCTACATGTGGGGATTATTTACAACTTGTACATTTTTATGGAACTAGTCAATTGGCTAACAAATTCCATAACATTTCAATTTGGATCCCCAAACTACAGGGCATGACGGATCCTCTTAATATTTCATGCACGTAATATAATTAGCGTATTGCGGCAAGAATGGAATCCCCACATAGATTCTACATGTGGGAATTATTTACAACTTGTACATTTTTTTGGAACTAGTCAATTGGCCAACAAATTCCATGACATTCGAATTTGGATCCCTAAACTACATGGCATGACGGATCCTTTTAATATTTCATGCACGTAATAAAATTAGCATTATGCGGCAAGAATAGAATCCCTACATGCATTCTACAAGTACGGATTATTTACAACTTGTACATTTTTTTGGAACTAGTCAATTGGCCAACAAATTCCATGACATTTGAATTTGGATCCCCAAACTACAGGGCATGACGGATCCACTTAATATTTCACGCACGTAATAAAATTAGCATATTGCGGCAAGAATGGAATCCCCACATAGATTCTACATGTGGGGATTATTTACAACTTGTACATTTTTATGGAACTAGTCAATTGGCCAACAAATTCCATAACATTTCAATTTGGATCCCCAAACTACAGGGCATGACGGATCCTCTTAATATTTCATGCACGTAATAAAATTAGCATATTGCGGCAAGAATGGAATCACCACATAGATTCTACATGTGGGGATTATTTACAACTTGTACATTTTTATGGAACTAGTCAATTGGCCAACAAATTCCATAACATTTGAATTTGGATCCCCAAACTACAGGGCATGACAGATCCTCTTAATATTTCATGCACGTAATAAAATTAGCGTATTGCGGCAAGAATGGAATCCCCACATAGATTCTACATGTGGGGATTATTTACAACTTGTACATTTTTTTGGAACTAGTCAATTGGCCAACAAATTCCATGACATTCGAATTTGGATCCCCAAACTACAGGGCATGACGGATCCTTTTAATATTTCATGCACGTAATAAAATTAGCATATTGCGGCAAGAATAGAATCCCTACATGCATTCTACAAGTACGGATTATTTACAACTTGTACATTTTTTTGATTTAGTCAATTGGCCAACAAATTCCATGACATTGGAATTTGGATCCCCAAACTACAGGGCATGACGGATCTTCTTAATATTTCATGCACGTAATAAAATTGGCATATTGCGGCAAGAATGGAATCCCCACATGGATTCTACATGTGGGGATTATTTACAACTTGTACATTTTTTTGAACTAGTCAATTGGCCAACAAATTCCATGACATTTGAATTTGGATCCCCAAACTACAGGGCATGACGGATCCACTTATTATTTCACGCACGTAATAAAATTCGCATATTGCGGCAAGCATGGAATCCCCACATAGATTCTACATGTGGGGATTATTTACAACTTGTACATTTTTTTGGAACTAGTCAATTGGCCAACAAATTCCATGACATTAGAATTTGGATCCCCAAACTACAGGACATGACAGATCCTCTTAATATTTCATGCACGTAATAAAATTAGCGTATTGCGGCAAGAATGGAATCACCACATAGATTCTACATGTGGGGATTATTTACAACTTGTACATTTTTATGGAACTAGTCAATTGGCCAACAAATTCCATAACATTTGAATTTGGATCCCCAAACTACAGGGCATGACGGATCCACTTAATATTTCACGCACGTAATAAAATTCGCATATTGCGGCAAGCATGGAATCCCCACATAGATTCTACATGTGGGGATTATTTACAACTTGTACATTTTTTTGGAACTAGTCAATTGGCCAACAAATTCCATGACATTAGAATTTGGATCCCCAAACTACAGGACATGACAGATCCTCTTAATATTTCATGCACGTAATAAAATTAGCATATTGCGGCAAGAATGGAATCCCCACATAGATTCTACATGTGGGGATTATTTACAACTTGTACATTTTTATGGAACTAGTCAATTGGCCAACAAATTCCATAACATTTGAATTTGGATCCCCAAACTACAGGGCATAACAGATCCTCTTAATATTTCATGCACGTAATAAAATTAGCGTATTGCGGCAAGAATGGAATCCCCACATAGATTCTACATGTGGGGATTATTTACAACTTGTACATTTTTTTGGAACTAGTCAATTGGCCAACAAATTCCATGACATTCGAATTTGGATCCCCAAACTACAGGGCATGACGGATCCTTTTAATATTTCATGCACGTAATAAAATTAGCATATTGCGGCAAGAATAGAATCCCTACATGCATTCTACAAGTACGGATTATTTACAACTTGTACATTTTTTTGATTTAGTCAATTGGCCAACAAATTCCATGACATTTGAATTTGGATCCCCAAACTACAGGGCATGACGGATCCTTTTAATATTTCATGCACGTAATAAAATTGGCATGTTGCGGCAAGAATGGAATCCCCACATGGATTCTACATGTGGGGATTATTTACAACTTGTACACTTTTTTGGAACTAGTCAATTGGCCAACAAATTCCATGACATTCGAATTTGGATCCCCAAACTACAGGGCATGACGGATCCTTTTAATATTTCATGCACGTAATAAAATTAGCATATTGCGGCAAGAATGGAATCACCACATAGATTCTACATGTGGGAATTATTTACAACTTGTACATTTTTATGGAACTAGTCAATTGGCCAACAAATTCCATGACATTTCAATTTGGATCCCCAAACTACAGGGCATGGCGGATCAGTTAATATTTCACGCACGTAATAAAATTAGCATATTGCGGCAAGAATGGAATCCCCACATAGATTCTACATGTGGGGATTATTTACAACTTGTACATTTTTATGGAACTAGTCAATTGGCCAACAAATTCCATAACATTTCAATTTGGATCCCCAAACTACAGGGCATGACGGATCCTCTTAATATTTCATGCACGTAATAAAATTAGCATATTGCGGCAAGAATGGAATCACCACATAGATTCTACATGTGGGGATTATTTACAACTTGTACATTTTTATGGAACTAGTCAATTGGCCAACAAATTCCATAACATTTGAATTTGGATCCCCAAACTACAGGGCATGACAGATCCTCTTAATATTTCATGCACGTAATAAAATTAGCGTATTGCGGCAAGAATGGAATCCCCACATAGATTCTACATGTGGGAATTATTTACAACTTGTACATTTTTTTGGAACTAGTCAATTGGCCAACAAATTCCATGACATTCGAATTTGGATCCCCAAACTACAGGGCATGACGGATCCTTTTAATATTTCATGCACGTAATAAAATTAGCATATTGCGGCAAGAATAGAATCCCTACATGCATTCTACAAGTACGGATTATTTACAACTTGTACATTTTTTTGATTTAGTCAATTGGCCAACAAATTCCATGACATTGGAATTTGGATCCCCAAACTACAGGGCATGACGGATCCTCTTAATATTTCATGCACGTAATAAAATTGGCATATTGCGGCAAGAATGGAATCCCCACATGGATTCTACATGTGGGGATTATTTACAACTTGTACATTTTTTTGAACTAGTCAATTGGCCAACAAATTCCATGACATTTGAATTTGGATCCCCAAACTACAGGGCATGACGGATCCACTTAATATTTCACGCACGTAAAAAAATTCGCATATTGCGGCAAGCATGGAATCCCCACATAGATTCTACATGTGGGGATTATTTACAACTTGTACATTTTTTTGGAACTAGTCAATTGGCCAACAAATTCCATGACATTAGAATTTGGATCCCCAAACTACAGGACATGACAGATCCTCTTAATATTTCATGCACGTAATAAAATTAGCGTATTGCGGCAAGAATGGAATCACCACATAGATTCTACATGTGGGGATTATTTACAACTTGTACATTTTTATGGAACTAGTCAATTGGCCAACAAATTCCATAACATTTCAATTTGGATCCCCAAACTACAGGGCATGACGGATCCACTTAATATTTCACGCACGTAATAAAACTAGCATATTGCGGCAAGAATGGAATCGCCACATAGATTCTACATGTGGGGATTATTTACAACTTGTACATTTTTATGGAACTAGTCAATTGGCCAACAAATTCCATGACATTTCAATTTGGATCCCCAAACTACAAGGCATGACGGATCCTCTTAATATTTCATGCACGTAATAAAATTAGCGTATTGCGGCAAGAATGGAATCCCCACATAGATTCTACATGTGGGAATTATTTACAACTTGTACACTTTTTTGGAACTAGTCAATTGGCCAACAAATTACATGACATTCGAATTTGGATCCCCAAACTACAGGGCATGACGGATCCTTTTAATATTTCATGCACGTAATAAAATTAGCATATTGCGGCAAAAATGGAATCCCCACATGCATTCTACAAGTAGGGATTATTTACAACTTGTACATTTTTTTGATTTAGTCAATTGGCCAACAAATTCTATGACATTTGAATTTGGATCTCCAAACTACAAGCCATGGCGGATCATTTAATATTTCATGCACGTAATAAAATTAGCATATTGCTGCAAGAATGGAATCCCCACATAGATTCTACATGTGGGGATTATTTACAACTTGTACATTTTTTTGAACTAGTCAATTGGCCAACAAATTCCATGACATTGGAATTTGGATCCCCAAACTACAGGGCATGACGGATCCACTTAATATTTCACGCACGTAATAAAATTAGCATATTGCGGCAAGCATGGAATCCCCACATAGATTCTACATGTGGGGATTATTTACAACTTGTACATTTTTTTGGAACTAGTCAATTGGCCAACAAATTCCATGACATTGGAATTTGGATCCCCAAACTACAGGGCATGACGGATCCTCTTAATATTTCATGCACGTAATAAAATTGGCATATTGCGGCAAGAATGGAATCCCCACATGGATTCTACATGTGGGGATTATTTACAACTTGTACATTTTTATGGAACTAGTCAATTGGCCAACAAATTCCATGACATTTGAATTTGGATCCCCAAACTACAGGGCATGACGGATCCACTTAATATTTCACGCACGTAATAAAATTAGCATATTGCGGCAAGAATGGAATCCCCACACAGATTCTACATGTGGGATTATTTACAACTTGTACACTTTTTTGGAACTAGTCAATTGGCCAACAAATTCCATGACATTCGAATTTGGATCCCCAAACTACAGGGCATGACGGATCCTTTTAATATTTCATGCACGTAATAAAATTGGCATGTTGCGGCAAGAATGGAATCCCCACATGGATTCTACATGTGGGAATTATTTACAACTTGTACACTTTTTTGGAACTAGTCAATTGGCCAACAAATTCCATGACATTTGAATTTGGATCCCCAAACTACAGGGCATGACGGATCCTTTTAATATTTCATGCACGTAATAAAATTAGCATATTGCGGCAAGAATGGAATCCCCACATGCATTCTACAAGTACGGATTATTTACAACTTGTACATTTTTTTGATTTAGTCAATTGGCCAACAAATTCTATGACATTTGAATTTGGATCCCCAAACTACAAGGCATGGCGAATCATTTAATATTTCATGCACGTAATAAAATTAGCATATTGCGGCAAGAATGGAATCCCCACATAGATTCTACATGTGGGGATTATTTACAACTTGTACATTTTTTTGGAACTAGTCAATTGGCCAACAAATTCCATGACATTTGAATTTGGATCCCCAAACTACAAGGCATGACGGATCCTCTTAATATTTCATGCACGTAATAAAATTAGCGTATTGCGGCAAGAATGGAATCCCCACATGCATTCTACAAGTAGGGATTATTTACAACTTGTACATTTTTTTGATATAGTCAATTGGCCAACAAATTCGATGACATTTGAATTTGGATCCCCAAACTACAAGGCATGGCGAATCATTTAATATTTCACGCACGTAATAAAATTAGCATATTGCGGCAAAAATGGAATCCCCACATACATTCTACATGTGGGAATTATTTACAACTTGTACATTTCTTTGGAACTAGTCAATTGGCCAACAAATTCCATGACATTTGAATTTGGATCCCCAAACTACAAGGCATGGCGGATCATTTAATATTTCATGCACGTAATAAAATTAGCATATTGCGGCAAGAATGGAATCCCCACATAGATTCTACATGTGGGGATTATTTACAACTTGTACATTTTGTTGAACTAGTCAATTGGCCAACAAATTCCATGACATTTGAATTTGGATCCCCAAACTACAGGGCATGACAGATCCTCTTAATATTTCATGCACGTAATAAAATTAGCGTATTGCGGCAAGAATGGAATCCGCACATAGATTCTACATGTGGGAATTATTTACAACTTGTACATTTTTATGGAACTAGTCAATTGGCCAACAAATTCCATAACATTTCAATTTGGATCCCCAAACTACAGGGCATGACGGATCCACTTAATATTTCACGCACGTAATAAAACTAGCATATTGCGGCAAGAATGGAATCACCACATAGATTCTACATGTGGGAATTATTTACAACTTGTACATTTCTTTGAACTAGTCAATTGGCCAACAAATTCCATGACATTTCAATTTGGATCCCCAAACTACAGGGCATGACGGATCCTCTTCATATTTCATGCACGTAATAAAATTAGCGTATTGCGGCAAGATTGGAATCCCCACATGCATTCTACAAGTAGGGATTATTTACAACTTGTACATTTTTTTGGAACTAGTCAATTGGCCAACAAATTCGATGACATTGGAATTTGGATCCCCAAACTACAGGGCATGACGGATCCTTTTAATATTTCATGCACGTAATAAAATTAGCATATTGCGGCAAGAATGGAATCCCCACATGCATTCTACAAGTACGGATTATTTACAACTTGTACATTTTTTTGATTTAGTCAATTGGCCAACAAATTCCATGACATTGGAATTTGGATCCCCAAACTACAGGGCATGACGGATCCACTTAATATTTCACGCACGTAATAAAATTAGCATATTGCGGCAAGAATGGAATCCCCACATAGATTCTACATGTGGGGATTATTTACAACTTGTACATTTTTTTGGAACTAGTCAATTGGCCAACAAATTCCATGACATTTGAATTTGGATCCCCAAACTACAGGGCATGACGGATCCTCTTAATATTTCATGCACGTAATAAAATTAGCGTATTGCGGCAAGAATGGAATCCCCACATAGATTCTACATGTGGGAATTATTTACAACTTGTACACTTTTTTGGAACTAGTCAATTGGCCAGCAAATTCCATGACATTCGAATTTGGATCCCCAAACTACAGGGCATGACGGATCCTTTTAATATTTCATGCACGTAATAAAATTAGCATATTGCGGCAAAAATGGAATCCCCACATGCATTCTACAAGTACGGATTATTTACAACTTGTACATTTTTTTGATTTAGTCAATTGGCCAACAAATTCTATGACATTTGAATTTGGATCCCCAAACTACAAGCCATGGCGGATCATTTAATATTTCATGCACGTAATAAAATTAGCATATTGCTGCAAGAATGGAATCCCCACATAGATTCTACATGTGGGGATTATTTACAACTTGTACATTTTTTTGAACTAGTCAATTGGCCAACAAATTCCATGACATTGGAATTTGGATCCCCAAACTACAGGGCATGACGGATCCACTTAATATTTCACGCACGTAATAAAACTAGCATATTGCGGCAAGAATGGAATCACCACATAGATTCTACATGTGGGGATTATTTACAACTTGTACATTTTTTTGAACTAGTCAATTGGCCAACAAATTCCATGACATTTCAATTTGGATCCCCAAACTACAGGGCATGACGGATCCTCTTAATATTTCATGCACGTAATAAAATTAGCGTATTGCGGCAAGAATGGAATCCCCACATGCATTCTACAAGTAGGGATTATTTACAACTTGTACATTTTTTTGGAACTAGTCAATTGGCCAACAAATTCCATGACATTGGAATTTGGATCCCCAAACTACAGGGCATGACGGATCCTTTTAATATTTTATGCACGTAATAAAATTAGCATATTGCGGCAAGAATGGAATCCCCACATGCATTCTACAAGTACGGATTATTTACAACTTGTACATTTTTTTGATTTAGTCAATTGGCCAACAAATTCCATGACATTGGAATTTGGATCCCCAAACTACAGGGCATGACGGAACCTCTTAATATTTCATGCACGTAATAAAATTGGCATATTGCGGCAAGAATGGAATCCCCACATGGATTCTACATGTGGGGATTATTTACAACTTGTACATTTTTTTGAACTAGTCAATTGGCCAACAAATTCCATGACATTTGAATTTGGATCCCCAAACTACAGGGCATGACGGATCCACTTAATATTTCACGCACGTAATAAAATTAGCATATTGCGGCAAGCATGGAATCCCCACATAAATTCTACATGTGGGGATTATTTACAACTTGTACATTTTTTTGGAACTAGTCAATTGGCCAACAAATTCCATGACATTTGAATTTGGATCCCCAAACTACAGGGCATGACAGATCCTCTTAATATTTCATGCACGTAATAAAATTAGCGTATTGCGGCAAGAATGGAATCACCACATAGATTCTACATGTGGGGATTATTTACAACTTGTACATTTTTATGGAACTAGTCAATTGGCCAACAAATTCCATAACATTTCAATTTGGATCCCCAAACTACAGGGCATGACGGATCCACTTAATATTTCACGCACGTAATAAAACTAGCATATTGCGGCAAGAATGGAATCCCCACATAGATTCTACATGTGGGGATTATTTACAACTTGTACATTTTTTTGAACTAGTCAATTGGCCAACAAATTCCATGACATTTCAATTTGGATCCCCAAACTACAGGGCATGACGGATCCTCTTAATATTTCATGCACGTAATAAAATTAGCGTATTGCGGCAAGAATGGAATCCCCACATAGATTCTACATGTGGGAATTATTTACAACTTGTACACTTTTTTGGAACTAGTCAATTGGCCAGCAAATTCCATGACATTCGAATTTGGATCCCCAAACTACAGGGCATGACGGATCCTTTTAATATTTCATGCACGTAATAAAATTAGAATATTGCGGCAAAAATGGAATCCCCACATGCATTCTACAAGTACGGATTATTTACAACTTGTACATTTTTTTGATTTAGTCAATTGGCCAACAAATTCTATGACATTTGAATTTGGATCCCCAAACTACAAGCCATGGCGGATCATTTAATATTTCATGCACGTAATAAAATTAGCATATTGCTGCAAGAATGGAATCCCCACATAGATTCTACATGTGGGGATTATTTACAACTTGTACATTTTTTTGAACTAGTCAATTGGCCAACAAATTCCATGACATTGGAATTTGGATCCCCAAACTACAGGGCATGACGGATCCACTTAATATTTCACGCACGTAATAAAATTAGCATATTGCGGCAAGCATGGAATCCCCACATAGATTCTACATGTGGGATTATTTACAACTTGTACACTTTTTTGGAACTAGTCAATTGGCCAACAAATTCCATGACATTCGAATTTGGATCCCCAAACTACAGGGCATGACGGATCCTTTTAATATTTCATGCACGTAATAAAATTGGCATATTGCGGCAAGAATGGAATCCCCACATGGATTCTACATGTGGGAATTATTTACAACTTGTACACTTTTTTGGAACTAGTCAATTGGCCAACAAATTCCATGACATTCGAATTTGGATCCCCAAACTACAGGGCATGACGGATCCTTTTAATATTTCATGCACGTAATAAAATTAGCATATTGCGGCAAGAATGGAATCCCCACATGCATTCTACAAGTACGGATTATTTACAACTTGTACATTTTTTTGATTTAGTCAATTGGCCAACAAATTCTATGACATTTGAATTTGGATCCCCAAACTACAAGGCATGGCGAATCATTTAATATTTCATGCACGTAATAAAATTAGCATATTGCGGCAAGAATGGAATCCCCACATAGATTCTACATGTGGGGATTATTTACAACTTGTACATTTCTTTGAACTAGTCAATTGGCCAACAAATTCCATAACATTTCAATTTGGATCCCCAAACTACAGGGCATGACGGATCCACTTAATATTTCACGCACGTAATAAAACTAGCATATTGCGGCAAGAATGGAATCACCACATAGATTCTACATGTGGGAATTATTTACAACTTGTACATTTCTTTGAACTAGTCAATTGGCCAACAAATTCCATAACATTTCAATTTGGATCCCCAAACTACAGGGCATGACGGATCCTCTTAATATTTCATGCACGTAATAAAATTAGCGTATTGCGGCAAGAATGGAATCCCCACATAGATTCTACATGTGGGAATTATTTACAACTTGTACATTTTTTTGGAACTAGTCAATTGGCCAACAAATTCCATGACATTCGAATTTGGATCCCCAAACTACAGGGCATGACGGATCCTTTTAACATTTCATGCACGTAATAAAATTAGCATATTGCGGCAAGAATAGAATCCCTACATGCATTCTACAAGTACGGATTATTTACAACTTGTACATTTTTTTGATTTAGTCAATTGGCCAACAAATTCTATGACATTTGAATTTGGATCCCCAAACTACAAGGCATGGCGAATCATTTAATATTTCATGCACGTAATAAAATTAGCATATTGCGGCAAGAATGGAATCCCCACATAGATTCTACATGTGGGGATTATTTACAACTTGTACATTTTTATGGAACTAGTCAATTGGCCAACAAATTCCATAACATTTCAATTTGGATCCCCAAACTACAGGGCATGACGGATCCACTTAATATTTCACGCACGTAATAAAACTAGCATATTGCGGCAAGAATGGAATCCCCACATAGATTCTACATGTGGGGATTATTTACAACTTGTACATTTTTTTGAACTAGTCAATTGGCCAACAAATTCCATGACATTTCAATTTGGATCCCCAAACTACAGGGCATGACGGATCCTCTTAATATTTCATGCACGTAATAAAATTAGCGTATTAAGGCAAGAATGGAATCCCCACATAGATTCTACATGTGGGAATTATTTACAACTTGTACACTTTTTTGGAACTAGTCAATTGGCCAGCAAATTCCATGACATTCGAATTTGGATCCCCAAACTACAGGGCATGACGGATCCTTTTAATATTTCATGCACGAAATAAAATTAGCATATTGCGGCAAAAATGGAATCCCCACATGCATTCTACAAGTACGGATTATTTACAACTTGTACATTTTTTTGATTTAGTCAATTGGCCAACAAATTCTATGACATTTGAATTTGGATCCCCAAACTACAAGCCATGGCGGATCATTTAATATTTCATGCACGTAATAAAATTAGCATATTGCTGCAAGAATGGAATCCCCACATAGATTCTACATGTGGGGATTATTTACAACTTGTACATTTTTTTGAACTAGTCAATTGGCCAACAAATTCCATGACATTGGAATTTGGATCCCCAAACTACAGGGCATGACGGATCCACTTAATATTTCACGCACGTAATAAAATTAGCATATTGCGGCAAGCATGGAATCCCCACATAGATTCTACATGTGGGATTATTTACAACTTGTACACTTTTTTGGAACTAGTCAATTGGCCAACAAATTCCATGACATTCGAATTTGGATCCCCAAACTACAGGGCATGACGGATCCTTTTAATATTTCATGCACGTAATAAAATTGGCATATTGCGGCAAGAATGGAATCCCCACATGGATTCTACATGTGGGAATTATTTACAACTTGTACACTTTTTTGGAACTAGTCAATTGGCCAACAAATTCCATGACATTCGAATTTGGATCCCCAAACTACAGGGCATGACGGATCCTTTTAATATTTCATGCACGTAATAAAATTAGCATATTGCGGCAAGAATGGAATCCCCACATGCATTCTACAAGTACGGATTATTTACAACTTGTACATTTTTTTGATTTAGTCAATTGGCCAACAAATTCTATGACATTTGAATTTGGATCCCCAAACTACAAGGCATGGCGAATCATTTAATATTTCATGCACGTAATAAAATTAGCATATTGCGGCAAGAATGGAATCCCCACATAGATTCTACATGTGGGGATTATTTACAACTTGTACATTTTTATGGAACTAGTCAATTGGCCAACAAATTCCATAACATTTCAATTTGGATCCCCAAACTACAGGGCATGACGGATCCTCTTAATATTTCATGCACGTAATAAAATTAGCGTATTGCGGCAAGAATGGAATCCCCACATAGATTCTACATGTGGGAATTATTTACAACTTGTACATTTTTTTGGAACTAGTCAATTGGCCAACAAATTCCATGACATTCGAATTTGGATCCCCAAACTACAGGGCATGACGGATCCTTTTAATATTTCATGCACGTAATAAAATTAGCATATTGCGGCAAGAATAGAATCCCTACATGCATTCTACAAGTACGGATTATTTACAACTTGTACATTTTTTTGATTTAGTCAATTGGCCAACAAATTCTATGACATTTGAATTTGGATCCCCAAACTACAAGGCATGGCGAATCATTTAATATTTCATGCACGTAATAAAATTAGCATATTGCGGCAAGAATGGAATCCCCACATAGATTCTACATGTGGGGATTATTTACAACTTGT
Source organism: Antitrichia curtipendula (assembly GCA_951230915.1). Classification (NCBI taxonomy): domain Eukaryota; kingdom Viridiplantae; phylum Streptophyta; class Bryopsida; order Hypnales; family Leucodontaceae; genus Antitrichia; species Antitrichia curtipendula. The sequence goes on along the minus strand of OX579637.1, from coordinate 21,013,524 downwards.
ACATTTTTATGGAACTAGTCAATTGGCCAACAAATTCCATAACATTTCAATTTGGATCCCCAAACTACAGGGCATGACGGATCCTCTTAATATTTCATGCACGTAATAAAATTAGCGTATTGCGGCAAGAATGGAATCCCCACATAGATTCTACATGTGGGAATTATTTACAACTTGTACATTTTTTTGGAACTAGTCAATTGGCCAACAAATTCCATGACATTCGAATTTGGATCCCCAAACTACAGGGCATGACGGATCCTTTTAACATTTCATGCACGTAATAAAATTAGCATATTGCGGCAAGAATAGAATCCCTACATGCATTCTACAAGTACGGATTATTTACAACTTGTACATTTTTTTGATTTAGTCAATTGGCCAACAAATTCTATGACATTTGAATTTGGATCCCCAAACTACAAGGCATGGCGAATCATTTAATATTTCATGCACGTAATAAAATTAGCATATTGCGGCAAGAATGGAATCCCCACATAGATTCTACATGTGGGGATTATTTACAACTTGTACATTTTTTTGAACTAGTCAATTGGCCAACAAATTCCATGACATTTGAATTTGGATCCCCAAACTACAAGGCATGACGGATCCTCTTAATATTTCATGCACGTAATAAAATTAGCGTATTGCGGCAAGAATGGAATCCCCACATGCATTCTACAAGTAGGGATTATTTACAACTTGTACATTTTTTTGATATAGTCAATTGGCCAACAAATTCTATGACATTTGAATTTGGATCCCCAAACTACAGGGCATGACAGATCCTCTTAATATTTCATGCACGTAATAAAATTAGCGTATTGCGGCAAGAATGGAATCCCCACATAGATTCTACATGTGGGGATTATTTACAACTTGTACATTTTTTTGGAACTAGTCAATTGGCCAACAAATTCCATGACATTTGAATTTGGATCCCCAAACTACAGGGCATGACAGATCCTCTTAATATTTCATGCACGTAATAAAATTAGCGTAATGCGGCAAGAATGGAATCCCCACATAGATTCTACATGTGGGGATTATTTACAACTTGTACATTTTTTTGGAACTAGTCAATTGGCCAACAAATTCCATGACATTTGAATTTGGATCCCTAAACTAAAGGGCATGACGGATCCTCTTAATATTTCATGCACGTAATAAAATTAGCGTATTGCGGCAAGAATGGAATCCCCACATAGATTCTACATGTGGGAATTATTTACAACTTCTATACTTTTTTGGAACTAGTCAATTGGCCAACAAATTCCATAACATTTCAATTTGGATCCCCAAACTACAGGGCATGACGGATCCACTTAATATTTCACGCACGTAATAAAATTAGCATATTGCGGCAAGAATAAAATCACCACATAGATTCTACATGTGGGGATTATTTACAACTTGTACATTTTTTTGAACTAGTCAATTGGCCAACAAATTCTATGACATTTGAATTTGGATCCCTAAACTACAGGGCATGACGGATCCTCTTAATATTTCATGCACGTAATAAAATTAGCGTATTGCGGCAAGAATTGGAATCCCCACATAGATTCTACATGTGGGAATTATTTACAACTTGTACACTTTTCTGGAACTAGTCAATTGGCCAACAAATTCCATGACATTGGAATTTGGATCCCCAAACTACAGGGCATGACGGATCCTTTTAATATTTCATGCACGTAATAAAATTAGCATATTGCGGCAAGAATGGAATCCCCACATGCATTCTACAAGTAGGGATTATTTACAACTTGTACATTTTTTTGATATAGTCAATAAGCCAACAAATTCGATGACATTTGAATTTGGATCCCCAAACTACAAGGCATGGCGGATCATTTAATATTTTATGCACGTAATAAAATTAGCATATTGCGGCAAGAATGGAATCCCCACATAGATTCTACATGTGGGGATTATTTACAACTTGTACATTTTTCTGAACTAGTCAATTGGCCAACAAATTCCATGACATTTCAATTTAGATCCCCAAACTACAGGGCATGACGGATCCACTTAATATTTCACGCACGTAATAAAATTAGCATATTGCGGCAAGAATGGAATCCCCACATAGATTCTACATGTGGGGATTATTTACAACTTGTACATTTTTTTGGAACTAGTCAATTGGCCAACAAATTCCATGACATTTGAATTTGGATCCCCAAACTACACGGCATGACAGATCCTCTTAATATTTCATGCACGTAATAAAATTAGCGTATTCCGGCAAGAATGGAATCCCCACATAGATTCTACATGTGGGAATTATTTACAACTTGTACATTTTTATGGAACTAGTCAATTGGCCAACAAATTCCATGACATTTCAATTTGGATCCCCAAACTACAGGGCATGACGGATCCACTTAATATTTCACGCATGTAATAAAATTAGCATATTGCGGCAAGAATGGAATCACCACATAGATTCTACATGTGTGGATTATTTACAACTTGTACATTTTTATGGAACTAGTCAATTGGCCAACAAATTCCATGACATTTCAATTTGGATCCCCAAACTACAGGGCATGACAGATCCTCTTAATATTTCATGCACGTAATAAAATTAGCGTATTGCGGCAAGAATGGAATCCCCACATAGATTCTACATGTGGGAATTATTTACAACTTGTACACTTTTCTGGAACTAGTCAATTGGCCAACAAATTCCATGACATTCGAATTTGGATCCCCAAACTACAGGGCATGACGGATCCTTTTAATATTTCATGCACGTAATAAAATTAGCATATTGCGGCAAGAAGAGAATCCCCACATGCATTCTACAAGTACGGATTATTTACAACTTGTACATTTTTTTGATTTAGTCAATTGGCCAACAAATTCTATGACATTTGAATTTGGATCTCCAAACTACAAGCCATGGCGGATCATTTAATATTTCATGAACGTAATAAAATTAGCATATTGCGGCAAGAATGGAATCCCCACATAGATTCTACATGTGGGGATTATTTACAACTTGTACACTTTTCTGGAACTAGTCAATTGGCCAACAAATTCCATGACATTTCAATTTAGATCCCCAAACTACAGGGCATGACGGATCCACTTAATATTTCACGCACGTAATAAAATTAGCATATTGCGGCAAGAATGGAATCCCCACATAGATTCTACATGTGGGAATTATTTACAACTTGTACACTTTTCTGGAACTAGTCAATTGGCCAACAAATTCCATGACATTTCAATTTAGATCCCCAAACTACAGGGCATGACGGATCCACTTAATATTTCACGCACGTAATAAAATTAGCATATTGCGGCAAGAATGGAATCCCCACATAGATTCTACATGTGGGGATTATTTACAACTTGTACATTTTTCTGGAACTAGTCAATTGGCCAACAAATTCCATGACATTTCAATTTAGATCCCCAAACTACAGGGCATGACAGATCCTCTTAATATTTCATGCACGTAATAAAATTAGCGTATTGCGGCAAGAATGGAATCCCCACATAGATTCTACATGTGGGAATTATTTACAACTTGTACACTTTTCTGGAACTAGTCAATTGGCCAACATATTCCATGACATTTCAATTTAGATCCCCAAACTACAGGGCATGACGGATCCACTTAATATTTCACGCACGTAATAAAATTAGCATATTGCGGCAAGAATGGAATCCCCACATAGATTCTACATGTGGGGATTATTTACAACTTGTACATTTTTTTGGAACTAGTCAATTGGCCAACAAATTCCATGACATTTGAATTTGGATCCCCAAACTACACGGCATGACAGATCCTCTTAATATTTCATGCACGTAATAAAATTAGCGTATTCCGGCAAGAATGGAATCCCCACATAGATTCTACATGTGGGAATTATTTACAACTTGTACATTTTTATGGAACTAGTCAATTGGCCAACAAATTCCATGACATTTCAATTTGGATCCCCAAACTACAGGGCATGACGGATCCACTTAATATTTCACGCATGTAATAAAATTAGCATATTGCGGCAAGAATGGAATCACCACATAGATTCTACATGTGTGGATTATTTACAACTTGTACATTTTTATGGAACTAGTCAATTGGCCAACAAATTCCATGACATTTCAATTTGGATCCCCAAACTACAGGGCATGACAGATCCTCTTAATATTTCATGCACGTAATAAAATTAGCGTATTGCGGCAAGAATGGAATCCCCACATAGATTCTACATGTGGGAATTATTTACAACTTGTACACTTTTCTGGAACTAGTCAATTGGCCAACAAATTCCATGACATTCGAATTTGGATCCCCAAACTACAGGGCATGACGGATCCTTTTAATATTTCATGCACGTAATAAAATTAGCATATTGCGGCAAGAAGAGAATCCCCACATGCATTCTACAAGTACGGATTATTTACAACTTGTACATTTTTTTGATTTAGTCAATTGGCCAACAAATTCTATGACATTTGAATTTGGATCCCCAAACTACAAGGCATGGCGGATCATTTAATATTTCATGAACGTAATAAAATTAGCATATTGCGGCAAGAATGGAATCCCCACATAGATTCTACATGTGGGGATTATTTACAACTTGTACATTTTTTGGAAACTAGTCAATTGGCCAACAAATTCCATGACATTTCAATTTGGATCCCCAAACTACAGGGCATGACGGATCCACTTAATATTTCACGCACGTAATAAAATTAGCATATTGCTGCAGGAATGGAATCCCCACATAGATTCTACATGTGGGGATTATTTACAACTTGTACATTTTTTTGAACTAGTCAATTGGCCAACAAACTCCATGACATTGGAATTTGGATCCCCAAACTACAGGGCATGACGGATCCACTTAATATTTCACGCACGTAATAAAATTAGCATATTGCGGCAAGCATGGAATCCCCACATAGATTCTACATGTGGGGATTATTTACAACTTGTACATTTTTTTGGAACTAGTCAATTGGCCAACAAATTCCATGACATTGGAATTTGGATCCCCAAACTACAGGGCATGGCGGATCCTCTTAATATTTCATGCACGTAATAAAATTGGCATATTGCGGCAAGAATGGAATCCCCACATAGATTCTACATGTGGGGATTATTTACAACTTGTACACTTTTTTGAACTAGTGAATTGGCCAACAAATTCCATGACATTTGAATTTGGATCCCCAAACTACAGGGCATGACGGATCCACTTAATAGTTCACGCACGTAATAAAATTAGCATATTGCGGCAAGCATGGAATCCCCACATAGATTCTACATGTGGGATTATTTACAACTTGTACATTTTTTTGGAACTAGTCAATTGGCCAACAAATTCCATGACATTGGAATTTGGATCCCCAAACTACAGGGCATGACGGATCCTCTTAATATTTCATGCACGTAATAAAATTGGCATATTGCGGCAAGAATGGAATCCCCACATAGATTCTACATGTGGGGATTATTTACAACTTGTACACTTTTTTGAACTAGTGAATTGGCCAACAAATTCTATGACATTTGAATTTGGATCCCCAAACTACAGGGCATGACGGATCCACTTAATAGTTCACGCACGTAATAAAATTAGCATATTGCGGCAAGCATGGAATCCCCACATAGATTCTACATGTGGGAATTATTTACAACTTGTACATTTTTTTGGAACTAGTCAATTGGCCAACAAATTCCATGACATTGGAATTTGGATCCCCAAACTACAAGGCATGACGGATCCTTTTAATATTTCATGCACGTAATAAAATTGGCATATTGCGGCAAGAATGGAATCCCCACATGGATTCTACATGTGGGAATTATTTACAACTTGTACACTTTTTTGGAACTAGTCAATTGGCCAACAAATTCCATGACATTGGAATTTGGATCCCCAAACTACAGGGCATGACGGATCCTTTTAATATTTCATGCACGTAATAAAATTAGCATATTGCGGCAAGAATGGAATCCCCACATAGATTCTACATGTGGGGATTATTTACAACTTGTACATTTTTTTTGAACTAGTCAATTGGCCAACAAATTCCATGACATTTGAATTTGGATCCCCAAACTACAGGGCATGACGGATCCTCTTATTATTTCATGCACGTAATAAAATTAGCATATTGCGGCAAGCATGGAATCCCCACATAGATTCTACATGTGGGAATTATTTACAACTTGTACATTTTTTTCGAACTAGTCAATTGGCCAACAAATTCCATGACATTCGAATTTGGATCCCCAAACTACAGGGCATGACGGATCCTCTTAATATTTCATGCACGTAATAAAATTAGCATATTGCGGCAAGCATGGAATCCCCACATAGATTCTACATGTGGGGATTATTTACAACTTGTACATTTTTTTTGAACTAGTCAATTGGCCAACAAATTCCATGACATTTGAATTTGGATCCCCAAACTACAGGGCATGACGGATCCTCTTATTATTTCATGCACGTAATAAAATTAGCATATTGCGGCAAGCATGGAATCCCCACATAGATTCTACATGTGGGAATTATTTACAACTTGTACATTTTTTTGGAACTAGTCAATTGGCCAACAAATTCCATGACATTTGAATTTGGATCCCCAAACTACAGGGCATGACAGATCCTCTTAATATTGCATGCACGTAATAAAATTAGCGTAATGCGGCAAGAATGGAATCCCCACATAGATTCTACATGTGGGGATTATTTACAACTTGTACATTTTTATGGAACTAGTCAATTGGCCAACAAATTCCATAACATTTCAATTTGGATCCCCAAACTACAGGGCATGACGGATCCACTTAATATTTCACGCACGTAATAAAACTAGCATATTGCGGCAAGAATGGAATCACCACATAGATTCTACATGTGGGGATTATTTACAACTTGTACATTTTTTTGGAACTAGTCAATTGGCCAACAAATTCCATGACATTTGAATTTGGATCCCCAAACTACAGGGCATGGCGGATCCACTTAATATTTCACGCACGTAATAAAACTAGCATATTGCGGCAAGCATGGAATCCCCACATAGATTCTACATGTGGGGATTATTTACAACTTGTACATTTTTTTTGAACTAGTCAATTGGCCAACAAATTCCATGACATTTGAATTTGGATCCCCAAACTACAGGGCATGACGGATCCTCTTAATATTTCATGCACGTAATAAAATTAGCGTATTGCGGCAAGAATGGAATCCCCACATAGATTCTACATGTGGGAATTATTTACAACTTGTACATTTTTTTGGAACTAGTCAATTGGCCAACAAATTCCATGACATTCGAATTTGGATCCCCAAACTACAGGGCATGACGGATCCTCTTAATATTTCATGCACGTAATAAACTTAGCATATTGCGGCAAGAATAGAATCCCCACATGCAATCTACAAGTACGGATTATTTACAACTTGTACATTTTTTTGATTTAGTCAATTGGCCAACAAATTCGATGACATTTGAATTTGGATGCCCAAACTACAAGGCATGGCGGATCATTTAATATTTCATGCACGTAATAAAATTAGCATATTGCGGCAAGAATGGAATCCCCACATAGATTCTACATGTGGGAATTATTTACAACTTGTACATTTTTTTGGAACTAGTCAATTGGCCAACAAATTCCATGACATTTGAATTTGGATCCCCAAACTACAGGGCATGACGGATCCTCTTAATATTTCATGCACGTAATAAACTTAGCATATTGCGGCAAGAATGGAATCCCCACATAGATTCTACATGTGGGAATTATTTACAACTTGTACATTTTTTTGGAACTAGTCAATTGGCCAACAAATTCCATGACATTGGAATTTGGATCCCCAAACTACAGGGCATGGCGGATCATTTAATATTTCATGCACGTAATAAAATTAGCATATTGCGGCAAGAATGGAATCCCCACATGCATTCTACAAGTAGGGATTATTTACAACTTGTACATTTTTTTGATGTAGTCAATTGGCCAACAAATTCCATGACATTCGAATTTGGATCCCTAAACTACAAGGCATGGCGGATCCTCTTAATATTTCATGCACGTAATAAAATTAGCATATTGCGGCAAGAATGGAATCCCCACATAGATTCTACATGTGGGGATTATTTACAACTTGTACATTTTTTTGAACTAGTCAATTGGCCAACAAATTCCATGACATTTGAATTTGGATCCCCAAACTACAGGGCATGACGGATCCACTTAATATTTCACGCACGTAATAAAACTAGCATATTGCGGCAAGAATGGAATCACCACATAGATTCTACATGTGGGGATTATTTACAACTTGTACATTTTTTTGGAACTAGTCAATTGGCCAACAAATTCCATGACATTTGAATTTGGATCCCCAAACTACAGGGCATGGCGGATCCACTTAATATTTCACGCACGTAATAAAACTAGCATATTGCGGCAAGCATGGAATCCCCACATAGATTCTACATGTGGGGATTATTTACAACTTGTACATTTTTTTTGAACTAGTCAATTGGCCAACAAATTCCATGACATTTGAATTTGGATCCCCAAACTACAGGGCATGACGGATCCTCTTAATATTTCATGCACGTAATAAAATTAGCGTATTGCGGCAAGAATGGAATCCCCACATAGATTCTACATGTGGGAATTATTTACAACTTGTACATTTTTTTCGAACTAGTCAATTGGCCAACAAATTCCATGACATTCGAATTTGGATCCCCAAACTACAGGGCATGACGGATCCTCTTAATATTTCATGCACGTAATAAAATTAGCATATTGCGGCAAGCATGGAATCCCCACATAGATTCTACATGTGGGGATTATTTACAACTTGTACATTTTTTTTGAACTAGTCAATTGGCCAACAAATTCCATGACATTTGAATTTGGATCCCCAAACTACAGGGCATGACGGATCCTCTTATTATTTCATGCACGTAATAAAATTAGCATATTGCGGCAAGCATGGAATCCCCACATAGATTCTACATGTGGGAATTATTTACAACTTGTACATTTTTTTGGAACTAGTCAATTGGCCAACAAATTCCATGACATTTGAATTTGGATCCCCAAACTACAGGGCATGACAGATCCTCTTAATATTGCATGCACGTAATAAAATTAGCGTAATGCGGCAAGAATGGAATCCCCACATAGATTCTACATGTGGGGATTATTTACAACTTGTACATTTTTATGGAACTAGTCAATTGGCCAACAAATTCCATAACATTTCAATTTGGATCCCCAAACTACAGGGCATGACGGATCCACTTAATATTTCACGCACGTAATAAAACTAGCATATTGCGGCAAGAATGGAATCACCACATAGATTCTACATGTGGGGATTATTTACAACTTGTACATTTTTTTGGAACTAGTCAATTGGCCAACAAATTCCATGACATTTGAATTTGGATCCCCAAACTACAGGGCATGGCGGATCCACTTAATATTTCACGCACGTAATAAAACTAGCATATTGCGGCAAGCATGGAATCCCCACATAGATTCTACATGTGGGGATTATTTACAACTTGTACATTTTTTTTGAACTAGTCAATTGGCCAACAAATTCCATGACATTTGAATTTGGATCCCCAAACTACAGGGCATGACGGATCCTCTTAATATTTCATGCACGTAATAAAATTAGCGTATTGCGGCAAGAATGGAATCCCCACATAGATTCTACATGTGGGAATTATTTACAACTTGTACATTTTTTTGGAACTAGTCAATTGGCCAACAAATTCCATGACATTCGAATTTGGATCCCCAAACTACAGGGCATGACGGATCCTCTTAATATTTCATGCACGTAATAAACTTAGCATATTGCGGCAAGAATAGAATCCCCACATGCAATCTACAAGTACGGATTATTTACAACTTGTACATTTTTTTGATTTAGTCAATTGGCCAACAAATTCGATGACATTTGAATTTGGATGCCCAAACTACAAGGCATGGCGGATCATTTAATATTTCATGCACGTAATAAAATTAGCATATTGCGGCAAGAATGGAATCCCCACATAGATTCTACATGTGGGAATTATTTACAACTTGTACATTTTTTTGGAACTAGTCAATTGGCCAACAAATTCCATGACATTTGAATTTGGATCCCCAAACTACAGGGCATGACGGATCCTCTTAATATTTCATGCACGTAATAAACTTAGCATATTGCGGCAAGAATGGAATCCCCACATAGATTCTACATGTGGGAATTATTTACAACTTGTACATTTTTTTGGAACTAGTCAATTGGCCAACAAATTCCATGACATTGGAATTTGGATCCCCAAACTACAGGGCATGGCGGATCATTTAATATTTCATGCACGTAATAAAATTAGCATATTGCGGCAAGAATGGAATCCCCACATGCATTCTACAAGTAGGGATTATTTACAACTTGTACATTTTTTTGATGTAGTCAATTGGCCAACAAATTCCATGACATTCGAATTTGGATCCCTAAACTACAAGGCATGGCGGATCCTCTTAATATTTCATGCACGTAATAAAATTAGCATATTGCGGCAAGAATGGAATCCCCACATAGATTCTACATGTGGGGATTATTTACAACTTGTACATTTTTTTGAACTAGTCAATTGGCCAACAAATTCCATGACATTTGAATTTGGATCCCCAAACTACAGGGCATGACGGATCCACTTAATATTTCACGCACGTAATAAAATTAGCATATTGCAGCAAGAATGGAATCCCCACATAGATTCTACATGTGGGGATTATTTACAACTTGTACATTTTTTTGGAACTAGTCAATTGGCCAACAAATTCCATGACATTTGAATTTGGATCCCCAAACTACAGGGCATGACAGATCTTCTTAATATTTCATGCACGTAATAAAATTAGCGTATTGCGGCAAGAATGGAATCCCCACATAGATTCTACATGTGGGAATTATTTACAACTTGTACATTTTTTTGGAACTAGTCAATTGGCCAACAAATTCCATGACATTTGAATTTGGATCCCCAAACTACAGGGCATGACGGATCCTCTTAATATTTCATGCACGTAATAAACTTAGCATATTGCGGCAAGAATGGAATCCCCACATAGATTCTACATGTGGGAATTATTTACAACTTGTACATTTTTTTGGAACTAGTCAATTGGCCAACAAATTCCATGACATTGGAATTTGGATCCCCAAACTACAGGGCATGGCGGATCATTTAATATTTCATGCACGTAATAAAATTAGCATATTGCGGCAAGAATGGAATCCCCACATAGATTCTACATGTGGGGATTATTTACAACTTGTACATTTTTTGGAACTAGTCAATTGGCCAACAAATTCCATGACATTTGAATTTGGATCCCCAAACTACAGGGCATGACGGATCCACTTAATATTTCACGCACGTAATAAAATTAGCATATTGCAGCAAGAATGGAATCCCCACATAGATTCTACATGTGGGGATTATTTACAACTTGTACATTTTTTTGGAACTAGTCAATTGGCCAACAAATTCCATGACATTTCAATTTGGATCCCCAAACTACAGGGCATGGCGGATCATTTAATATTTTATGCACGTAATAAAATTAGCATATTGCGGCAAGAATGGAATCCCCACATAGATTCTACATGTGGGAATTATTTACAACTTGTACATTTTTTTGGAACTAGTCAATTGGCCAACAAATTCCATGACATTTGAATTTGGATCCCCAAACTACAGGGCATGACAGATCTTCTTAATATTTCATGCACGTAATAAAATTAGCGTATTGCGGCAAGAATGGAATCCCCACATAGATTCTACATGTGGGAATTATTTACAACTTGTACATTTTTTTGATTTAGTCAATTGGCCAACAAATTCGATGACATTTGAATTTGGATGCCCAAACTACAAGGCATGGCGGATCATTTAATATTTCATGCACGTAATAAAATTAGCATATTGCGGCAAGAATGGAATCCCCACATAGATTCTACATGTGGGAATTATTTACAACTTGTACATTTTTTTGGAACTAGTCAATTGGCCAACAAATTCCATGACATTTGAATTTGGATCCCCAAACTACAGGGCATGACGGATCCTTTTAATATTTCATGCACGTAATAAACTTAGCATATTGCGGCAAGAATGGAATCCCCACATAGATTCTACATGTGGGAATTATTTACAACTTGTACATTTTTTTGGAACTAGTCAATTGGCCAACAAATTCCATGACATTGGAATTTGGATCCCCAAACTACAGGGCATGGCGGATCATTTAATATTTCATGCACGTAATAAAATTAGCATATTGCGGCAAGAATGGAATCCCCACATGCATTCTACAAGTAGGGATTATTTACAACTTGTACATTTTTTTGATGTAGTCAATTGGCCAACAAATTCCATGACATTCGAATTTGGATCCCTAAACTACAAGGCATGGCGGATCCTCTTAATATTTCATGCACGTAATAAAATTAGCATATTGCGGCAAGAATGGAATCCCCACATAGATTCTACATGTGGGGATTATTTACAACTTGTACATTTTTTTGAACTAGTCAATTGGCCAACAAATTCCATGACATTTGAATTTGGATCCCCAAACTACAGGGCATGACGGATCCACTTAATATTTCACGCACGTAATAAAATTAGCATATTGCAGCAAGAATGGAATCCCCACATAGATTCTACATGTGGGGATTATTTACAACTTGTACATTTTTTTGGAACTAGTCAATTGGCCAACAAATTCCATGACATTTGAATTTGGATCCCCAAACTACAGGGCATGACAGATCTTCTTAATATTTCATGCACGTAATAAAATTAGCGTATTGCGGCAAGAATGGAATCCCCACATAGATTCTACATGTGGGAATTATTTACAACTTGTACATTTTTTTGGAACTAGTCAATTGGCCAACAAATTCCATGACATTTGAATTTGGATCCCCAAACTACAGGGCATGACGGATCCTCTTAATATTTCATGCACGTAATAAACTTAGCATATTGCGGCAAGAATGGAATCCCCACATAGATTCTACATGTGGGAATTATTTACAACTTGTACATTTTTTTGGAACTAGTCAATTGGCCAACAAATTCCATGACATTGGAATTTGGATCCCCAAACTACAGGGCATGGCGGATCATTTAATATTTCATGCACGTAATAAAATTAGCATATTGCGGCAAGAATGGAATCCCCACATAGATTCTACATGTGGGGATTATTTACAACTTGTACATTTTTTGGAACTAGTCAATTGGCCAACAAATTCCATGACATTTCAATTTGGATCCCCAAACTACAGGGCATGACGGATCCACTTAATATTTCACGCACGTAATAAAATTAGCATATTGCAGCAAGAATGGAATCCCCACATAGATTCTACATGTGGGGATTATTTACAACTTGTACATTTTTTTGGAACTAGTCAATTGGCCAACAAATTCCATGACATTTCAATTTGGATCCCCAAACTACAGGGCATGGCGGATCATTTAATATTTTATGCACGTAATAAAATTAGCATATTGCGGCAAGAATGGAATCCCCACATAGATTCTACATGTGGGAATTATTTACAACTTGTACATTTTTTTGGAACTAGTCAATTGGCCAACAAATTCCATGACATTTGAATTTGGATCCCCAAACTACAGGGCATGACAGATCTTCTTAATATTTCATGCACGTAATAAAATTAGCGTATTGCGGCAAGAATGGAATCCCCACATAGATTCTACATGTGGGAATTATTTACAACTTGTACATTTTTTTGATTTAGTCAATTGGCCAACAAATTCGATGACATTTGAATTTGGATGCCCAAACTACAAGGCATGGCGGATCATTTAATATTTCATGCACGTAATAAAATTAGCATATTGCGGCAAGAATGGAATCCCCACATAGATTCTACATGTGGGAATTATTTACAACTTGTACATTTTTTTGGAACTAGTCAATTGGCCAACAAATTCCATGACATTTGAATTTGGATCCCCAAACTACAGGGCATGACGGATCCTCTTAATATTTCATGCACGTAATAAACTTAGCATATTGCGGCAAGAATGGAATCCCCACATAGATTCTACATGTGGGAATTATTTACAACTTGTACATTTTTTTGGAACTAGTCAATTGGCCAACAAATTCCATGACATTGGAATTTGGATCCCCAAACTACAGGGCATGGCGGATCATTTAATATTTCATGCACGTAATAAAATTAGCATATTGCGGCAAGAATGGAATCCCCACATGCATTCTACAAGTAGGGATTATTTACAACTTGTACATTTTTTTGATGTAGTCAATTGGCCAACAAATTCCATGACATTCGAATTTGGATCCCTAAACTACAAGGCATGGCGGATCCTCTTAATATTTCATGCACGTAATAAAATTAGCATATTGCGGCAAGAATGGAATCCCCACATAGATTCTACATGTGGGGATTATTTACAACTTGTACATTTTTTTGAACTAGTCAATTGGCCAACAAATTCCATGACATTTGAATTTGGATCCCCAAACTACAGGGCATGACGGATCCACTTAATATTTCACGCACGTAATAAAATTAGCATATTGCAGCAAGAATGGAATCCCCACATAGATTCTACATGTGGGGATTATTTACAACTTGTACATTTTTTTGGAACTAGTCAATTGGCCAACAAATTCCATGACATTTGAATTTGGATCCCCAAACTACAGGGCATGACAGATCTTCTTAATATTTCATGCACGTAATAAAATTAGCGTATTGCGGCAAGAATGGAATCCCCACATAGATTCTACATGTGGGAATTATTTACAACTTGTACATTTTTTTGGAACTAGTCAATTGGCCAACAAATTCCATGACATTTGAATTTGGATCCCCAAACTACAGGGCATGACGGATCCTCTTAATATTTCATGCACGTAATAAACTTAGCATATTGCGGCAAGAATGGAATCCCCACATAGATTCTACATGTGGGAATTATTTACAACTTGTACATTTTTTTGGAACTAGTCAATTGGCCAACAAATTCCATGACATTGGAATTTGGATCCCCAAACTACAGGGCATGGCGGATCATTTAATATTTCATGCACGTAATAAAATTAGCATATTGCGGCAAGAATGGAATCCCCACATAGATTCTACATGTGGGGATTATTTACAACTTGTACATTTTTTGGAACTAGTCAATTGGCCAACAAATTCCATGACATTTGAATTTGGATCCCCAAACTACAGGGCATGACGGATCCACTTAATATTTCACGCACGTAATAAAATTAGCATATTGCAGCAAGAATGGAATCCCCACATAGATTCTACATGTGGGGATTATTTACAACTTGTACATTTTTTTGGAACTAGTCAATTGGCCAACAAATTCCATGACATTTCAATTTGGATCCCCAAACTACAGGGCATGGCGGATCATTTAATATTTTATGCACGTAATAAAATTAGCATATTGCGGCAAGAATGGAATCCCCACATAGATTCTACATGTGGGAATTATTTACAACTTGTACATTTTTTTGGAACTAGTCAATTGGCCAACAAATTCCATGACATTTGAATTTGGATCCCCAAACTACAGGGCATGACAGATCTTCTTAATATTTCATGCACGTAATAAAATTAGCGTATTGCGGCAAGAATGGAATCCCCACATAGATTCTACATGTGGGAATTATTTACAACTTGTACATTTTTTTGGAACTAGTCAATTGGCCAACAAATTCCATGACATTTGAATTTGGATCCCCAAACTACAGGGCATGACGGATCCTCTTAATATTTCATGCACGTAATAAACTTAGCATATTGCGGCAAGAATGGAATCCCCACATAGATTCTACATGTGGGAATTATTTACAACTTGTACATTTTTTTGGAACTAGTCAATTGGCCAACAAATTCCATGACATTGGAATTTGGATCCCCAAACTACAGGGCATGGCGGATCATTTAATATTTCATGCACGTAATAAAATTAGCATATTGCGGCAAGAATAGAATCCCCACATGCAATCTACAAGTGGGGATTATTTACAACTTGTACATTTTTTGGAACTAGTCAATTGGCCAACAAATTCCATGACATTTGAATTTGGATCCCCAAACTACAGGGCATGACGGATCCACTTAATATTTCACGCACGTAATAAAATTAGCATATTGCAGCAAGAATGGAATCCCCACATAGATTCTACATGTGGGGATTATTTACAACTTGTACATTTTTTTGGAACTAGTCAATTGGCCAACAAATTCCATGACATTTCAATTTGGATCCCCAAACTACAGGGCATGGCGGATCATTTAATATTTTATGCACGTAATAAAATTAGCATATTGCGGCAAGAATGGAATCCCCACATAGATTCTACATGTGGGAATTATTTACAACTTGTACACTTTTTTGGAACTAGTCAATTGGCCAACAAATTCCATGACATTCGAAATTGGATCCCCAAACTACAGGGCATGACGGATCCTTTTAATATTTCATGCACGTAATAAAATTAGCATATTGCGGCAAGAATAGAATCCCCACATGCATTCTACAAGTACGGATTATTTACAACTTGTACATTTTTTTGATTTAGTCAATTGGCCAACAAATTCTATGACATTTGAATTTGGATCCCCAAACTACAAGGCATGGCGGATCATTTAATATTTCATGCACGTAATAAAATTAGCATATTGCGGCAAGAATGGAATCCCCACATAGATTCTACATGTGGGGATTATTTACAACTTGTACATTTTTTTGAACTAGTCAATTGGCCAACAAATTCCATGACATTGGAATTTGGATCCCCAAACTACAGGGCATGGCGGATCATTTAATATTTCATGCACGTAATAAAATTAGCATATTGCGGCAAGAATGGAATCCCCACATAGATTCTACATGTGGGGATTATTTACAACTTGTACATTTTTTTGGAACTAGTCAATTGGCCAACAAATTCCATGACATTTCAATTTGGATCCCCAAACTACAGGGCATGGCGGATCATTTAATATTTCATGCACGTAATAAAATTAGCGTATTGCGGCAAGAATGGAATCCCCACATAGATTCTACATGTGGGAATTATTTACAACTTGTACATTTTTATGGAACTAGTCAATTGGCCAACAAATTCCATAACATTTCAATTTGGATCCCCAAACTACAGGGCATGACGGATCCACTTAATATTTCACGCACGTAATAAAATTAGCATATTGCGGCAAGAATGGAATCCCCACATAGATTCTACATGTGGGGATTATTTACAACTTGTACATTTTTTTGAACTAGTCATTTGGCCAACAAATTCTATGACATTTGAATTTGGATCCCTAAACTACAGGGCATGACGGATCCTCTTAATATTTCATGCACGTAATAAAATTAGCGTATTGCGGCAAGAATGGAATCCCCACATAGATTCTACATGTGGGAATTATTTACAACTTGTACATTTTTTTTGGAACTAGTCAATTGGCCAACAAATTCCATGACATTTGAATTTGGATCCCCAAACTACAGGGCATGACGGATCCTCTTAATATTTCATGCACGTAATAAAATTAGCGTATTGCGGCAAGAATGGAATCCCCACATAGATTCTACATGTGGGAATTATTTACAACTTGTACATTTTTTTGATATAGTCAATAAGCCAACAAATTCGATGACATTTGAATTTGGATCCCCAAACTACAAGGCATGGCGGATCATTTAATATTTCATGCACGTAATAAAATTAGCATATTGCGGCAAGAATGGAATCACCACATAGATTCTACATGTGGGGATTATTTACAACTTGTACATTTTTTTGAACTAGTCAATTGGCCAACAAATTCCATGACATTTCAATTTAGATCCCCAAACTACAGGGCATGACGGATCCACTTAATATTTCACGCACGTAATAAAATTAGCATATTGCGGCAAGAATGGAATCCCCACATAGATTCTACATGTGGGGATTATTTACAACTTGTACATTTTTTTGGAACTAGTCAATTGGCCAACAAATTCCATGACATTTGAATTTGGATCCCCAAACTACAGGGCATGACAGATCCTCTTAATATTTCATGCACGTAATAAAATTAGCGTATTGCGGCAAGAATGGAATCCCCACATAGATTCTACATGTGGGGATTATTTACAACTTGTACATTTTTTTGGAACTAGTCAATTGGCCAACAAATTCCATGACATTTCAATTTGGATCCCCAAACTACAGGGCATGGCGGATCATTTAATATTTCATGCACGTAATAAAATTAGCGTATTGCGGCAAGAATGGAATCCCCACATAGATTCTACATGTGGGAATTATTTACAACTTGTACATTTTTATGGAACTAGTCAATTGGCCAACAAATTCCATAACATTTCAATTTGGATCCCCAAACTACAGGGCATGACGGATCCACTTAATATTTCACGCACGTAATAAAATTAGCATATTGCGGCAAGAATAAAATCACCACATAGATTCTACATGTGGGGATTATTTACAACTTGTACATTTTTTTGAACTAGTCAATTGGCCAACAAATTCTATGACATCTGAATCTGGATCCCTAAACTACAGGGCATGACGGATCCTCTTAATATTTCATGCACGTAATAAAATTAGCGTATTGCGGCAAGAATGGAATCCCCACATAGATTCTACATGTGGGAATTATTTACAACTTCTATACTTTTTTGGAACTAGTCAATTGGCCAACAAATTCCATGACATTGGAATTTGGATCCCCAAACTACAGGGCATGACGGATCCTTTTAATATTTCATGCACGTAATAAAATTAGCATATTGCGGCAAGAATGGAATCCCCACATGCATTCTACAAGTAGGGATTATTTACAACTTGTACATTTTTTTGATATAGTCAATAAGCCAACAAATTCGATGACATTTGAATTTGGATTCCCAAACTACAAGGCATGGCGGATCATTTAATATTTCATGCACGTAATAAAATTAACATATTGCGGCAAGAATGGAATCACCACATAGATTCTACATGTGGGGATTATTTACAACTTGTACATTTTTTTGAACTAGTCAATTGGCCAACAAATTCCATGACATTTCAATTTGGATCCCCAAACTACAGGGCATGACGGATCCACTTAATATTTCACGCACGTAATAAAATTAGCATATTGCGGCAAGAATGGAATCCCCACATAGATTCTACATGTGGGGATTATTTACAACTTGTACATTTTTTTGGAACTAGTCAATTGGCCAACAAATTCCATGACATTTCAATTTGGATCCCCAAACTACAGGGCATGGCGGATCATTTAATATTTCATGCACGTAATAAAATTAGCGTATTGCGGCAAGAATGGAATCCCCACATAGATTCTACATGTGGGAATTATTTACAACTTGTACATTTTTATGGAACTAGTCAATTGGCCAACAAATTCCATAACATTTCAATTTGGATCCCCAAACTACAGGGCATGACGGATCCACTTAATATTTCACGCACGTAATAAAATTAGCATATTGCGGCAAGAATGGAATCCCCACATAGATTCTACATGTGGGGATTATTTACAACTTGTACATTTTTTTGAACTAGTCATTTGGCCAACAAATTCTATGACATTTGAATTTGGATCCCTAAACTACAGGGCATGACGGATCCTCTTAATATTTCATGCACGTAATAAAATTAGCGTATTGCGGCAAGAATGGAATCCCCACATAGATTCTACATGTGGGAATTATTTACAACTTGTACATTTTTTTGGAACTAGTCAATTGGCCAACAAATTCCATGACATTTGAATTTGGATCCCCAAACTACAGGGCATGACGGATCCTCTTAATATTTCATGCACGTAATAAAATTAGCGTATTGCGGCAAGAATGGAATCCCCACATAGATTCTACATGTGGGAATTATTTACAACTTGTACATTTTTTTGATATAGTCAATAAGCCAACAAATTCGATGACATTTGAATTTGGATCCCCAAACTACAAGGCATGACGGATCCTCTTAATATTTCATGCACGTAATAAAATTAGCGTATTGCGGCAAGAATGGAATCCCCACATAGATTCTACATGTGGGGATTATTTACAACTTGTACATTTTTTTGGAACTAGTCAATTGGCCAACAAATTCCATGACATTTGAATTTGGATCCCCAAACTACAGGGCATGACAGATCCTCTTAATATTTCATGCACGTAATAAAATTAGCGTATTGCGGCAAGAATGGAATCCCCACATAGATTCTACATGTGGGGATTATTTACAACTTGTACATTTTTTTGGAACTAGTCAATTGGCCAACAAATTCCATGACATTTGAATTTGGATCCCCAAACTACAGGGCATGACAGATCCTCTTAATATTTCATGCACGTAATAAAATTAGCGTATTGCGGCAAGAATGGAATCCCCACATAGATTCTACATGTGGGAATTATTTACAACTTGTACATTTTTATGGAACTAGTCAATTGGCCAACAAATTCCATGACATTTCAATTTGGATCCCCAAACTACAGGGCATGACGGATCCACTTAATATTTCACGCATGTAATAAAATTAGCATATTGCGGCAAGAATGGAATCCCCACATAGATTCTACATGTGGGGATTATTTACAACTTGTACATTTTTTTTGAACTAGTCAATTGGCCAACAAATTCTATGACATTTGAATTTGGATCCCTAAACTACAGGGCATGACGGATCCTCTTAATATTTCATGCACGTAATAAAATTAGCGTATTGCGGCAAGAATGGAATCCCCACATAGATTCTACATGTGGGAATTATTTACAACTTCTATACTTTTTTGGAACTAGTCAATTGGCCAACAAATTCCATGACATTGGAATTTGGATCCCCAAACTACAGGGCATGACGGATCCTTTTAATATTTCATGCACGTAATAAAATTAGCATATTGCGGCAAGAATGGAATCCCCACATGCATTCTACAAGTAGGGATTATTTACAACTTGTACATTTTTTTGATATAGTCAATAAGCCAACAAATTCGATGACATTTGAATTTGGATCCCCAAACTACAAGGCATGGCGGATCATTTAATATTTCATGCACGTAATAAAATTAGCTTATTGCGGCAAGAATGGAATCACCACATAGATTCTACATGTGGGGATTATTTACAACTTGTACATTTTTTTGAACTAGTCAATTGGCCAACAAATTCCATGACATTTCAATTTAGATCCCCAAACTACAGGGCATGACGGATCCACTTAATATTTCACGCACGTAATAAAATTAGCATATTGCGGCAAGAATGGAATCCCCACATAGATTCTACATGTGGGGATTATTTACAACTTGTACATTTTTTTGAACTAGTCAATTGGCCAACAAATTCCATGACATTTGAATTTGGATCCCCAAACTACAGGGCATGACGGATCCACTTAATATTTCACGCACGTAATAAAATTAGCATATTGCAGCAAGAATGGAATCCCCACATAGATTCTACATGTGGGGATTATTTACAACTTGTACATTTTTTTGGACCTAGTCAATTGGCCAACAAATTCCATGACATTTGAATTTGGATCCCCAAACTACAGGGCATGACGGATCCTCTTAATATTTCATGCACGTAATAAAATTAGCGTATTGCGGCAAGAATGGAATCCCCACATAGATTCTACATGTGGGAATTATTTACAACTTGTACATTTTTTTGGAACTAGTCAATTGGCCATCAAATTCCATGACATTTGAATTTGGATCCCCAAACTACAGGGCATGACGGATCCTCTTAATATTTCATGCACGTAATAAACTTAGCATATTGCGGCAAGAATGGAATCCCCACATAGATTCTACATGTGGGAATTATTTACAACTTGTACATTTTTTTGGAACTAGTCAATTGGCCAACAAATTCCATGACATTGGAATTTGGATCCCCAAACTACAGGGCATGGCGGATCATTTAATATTTCATGCACGTAATAAAATTAGCATATTGCGGCAAGAATGGAATCCCCACATGCATTCTACAAGTAGGGATTATTTACAACTTGTACATTTTTTTGATATAGTCAATTGGCCAACAAATTCCATGACATTCGAATTTGGATCCCTAAACTACAAGGCATGGCGGATCCTCTTAATATTTCATGCACGTAATAAAATTAGCATATTGCGGCAAGAATGGAATCCCCACATAGATTCTACATGTGGGGATTATTTACAACTTGTACATTTTTTTGAACTAGTCAATTGGCCAACAAATTCCATGACATTTGAATTTGGATCCCCAAACTACAGGGCATGACGGATCCACTTAATATTTCACGCACGTAATAAAATTAGCATATTGCAGCAAGAATGGAATCCCCACATAGATTCTACATGTGGGGATTATTTACAACTTGTACATTTTTTTGGAACTAGTCAATTGGCCAACAAATTCCATGACATTTGAATTTGGATCCCCAAACTACAGGGCATGACAGATCTTCTTAATATTTCATGCACGTAATAAAATTAGCGTATTGCGGCAAGAATGGAATCCCCACATAGATTTTACATGTGGGAATTATTTACAACTTGTACATTTTTTTGGAACTAGTCAATTGGCCAACAAATTCCATGACATTTGAATTTGGATCCCCAAACTACAGGGCATGACGGATCCTCTTAATATTTCATGCACGTAATAAACTTAGCATATTGCGGCAAGAATGGAATCCCCACATAGATTCTACATGTGGGAATTATTTACAACTTGTACATTTTTTTGGAACTAGTCAATTGGCCAACAAATTCCATGACATTGGAATTTGGATCCCCAAACTACAGGGCATGGCGGATCATTTAATATTTCATGCACGTAATAAAATTAGCATATTGCGGCAAGAATGGAATCCCCACATGCATTCTACAAGTAGGGATTATTTACAACTCGTACATTTTTTTGAACTAGTCAATTGGCCAACAAATTCCATGACATTTGAATTTGGATCCCTAAACTACAAGGCATGGCGGATCCTCTTAATATTTCATGCACGTAATAAAATTAGCATATTGCGGCAAGAATGGAATCCCCACATAGATTCTACATGTGGGGATTATTTACAACTTGTACATTTTTTGGAACTAGTCAATTGGCCAACAAATTCCATGACATTTGAATTTGGATCCCCAAACTACAGGGCATGACGGATCCACTTAATATTTCACGCACGTAATAAAATTAGCATATTGCAGCAAGAATGGAATCCCCACATAGATTCTACATGTGGGGATTATTTACAACTTGTACATTTTTTTGGAACTAGTCAATTGGCCAACAAATTCCATGACATTTCAATTTGGATCCCCAAACTACAGGGCATGGCGGATCATTTAATATTTTATGCACGTAATAAAATTAGCATATTGCGGCAAGAATGGAATCCCCACATAGATTCTACATGTGGGAATTATTTACAACTTGTACACTTTTTTGGAACTAGTCAATTGGCCAACAAATTCCATGACATTCGAAATTGGATCCCCAAACTACAGGGCATGACGGATCCTTTTAATATTTCATGCACGTAATAAAATTAGCATATTGCGGCAAGAATAGAATCCCCACATGCATTCTACAAGTACGGATTATTTACAACTTGTACATTTTTTTGATTTAGTCAATTGGCCAACAAATTCTATGACATTTGAATTTGGATCCCCAAACTACAAGGCATGGCGGATCATTTAATATTTCATGCACGTAATAAAATTAGCATATTGCGGCAAGAATGGAATCCCCACATAGATTCTACATGTGGGGATTATTTACAACTTGTACATTTTTTTGAACTAGTCAATTGGCCAACAAATTCCATGACATTGGAATTTGGATCCCCAAACTACAGGGCATGACGGATCCACTTAATATTTCACGCACGTAATAAAATTAGCATATTGCAGCAAGAATGGAATCCCCACATAGATTCTACATGTGGGGATTATTTACAACTTGTACATTTTTTTGGAACTAGTCAATTGGCCAACAAATTCCATGACATTTGAATTTGGATCCCCAAACTACAGGGCATGACAGATCTTCTTAATATTTCATGCACGTAATAAAATTAGCGTATTGCGGCAAGAATGGAATCCCCACATAGATTCTACATGTGGGAATTATTTACAACTTGTACATTTTTTTGGAACTAGTCAATTGGCCAACAAATTCCATGACATTTGAATTTGGATCCCCAAACTACAGGGCATGACGGATCCTCTTAATATTTCATGCACGTAATAAACTTAGCATATTGCGGCAAGAATGGAATCCCCACATAGATTCTACATGTGGGAATTATTTACAACTTGTACATTTTTTTGGAACTAGTCAATTGGCCAACAAATTCCATGACATTGGAATTTGGATCCCCAAACTACAGGGCATGGCGGATCATTTAATATTTCATGCACGTAATAAAATTAGCATATTGCGGCAAGAATGGAATCCCCACATGCATTCTACAAGTAGGGATTATTTACAACTTGTACATTTTTTTGAACTAGTCAATTGGCCAACAAATTCCATGACATTTGAATTTGGATCCCTAAACTACAAGGCATGGCGGATCCTCTTAATATTTCATGCACGTAATAAAATTAGCATATTGCGGCAAGAATGGAATCCCCACATAGATTCTACATGTGGGGATTATTTACAACTTGTACATTTTTTGGAACTAGTCAATTGGCCAACAAATTCCATGACATTTCAATTTGGATCCCCAAACTACAGGGCATGACGGATCCACTTAATATTTCACGCACGTAATAAAATTAGCATATTGCAGCAAGAATGGAATCCCCACATAGATTCTACATGTGGGGATTATTTACAACTTGTACATTTTTTTGGAACTAGTCAATTGGCCAACAAATTCCATGACATTTCAATTTGGATCCCCAAACTACAGGGCATGGCGGATCATTTAATATTTTATGCACGTAATAAAATTAGCATATTGCGGCAAGAATGGAATCCCCACATAGATTCTACATGTGGGAATTATTTACAACTTGTACACTTTTTTGGAACTAGTCAATTGGCCAACAAATTCCATGACATTCGAAATTGGATCCCCAAACTACAGGGCATGACGGATCCTTTTAATATTTCATGCACGTAATAAAATTAGCATATTGCGGCAAGAATAGAATCCCCACATGCATTCTACAAGTACGGATTATTTACAACTTGTACATTTTTTTGATTTAGTCAATTGGCCAACAAATTCTATGACATTTGAATTTGGATCCCCAAACTACAAGGCATGGCGGATCATTTAATATTTCATGCACGTAATAAAATTAGCATATTGCGGCAAGAATGGAATCCCCACATAGATTCTACATGTGGGGATTATTTACAACTTGTACATTTTTTGGAACTAGTCAATTGGCCAACAAATTCCATGACATTGGAATTTGGATCCCCAAACTACAGGGCATGACGGATCCACTTAATATTTCACGCACGTAATAAAATTAGCATATTGCAGCAAGAATGGAATCCCCACATAGATTCTACATGTGGGGATTATTTACAACTTGTACATTTTTTTGGAACTAGTCAATTGGCCAACAAATTCCATGACATTTGAATTTGGATCCCCAAACTACAGGGCATGACAGATCTTCTTAATATTTCATGCACGTAATAAAATTAGCGTATTGCGGCAAGAATGGAATCCCCACATAGATTCTACATGTGGGAATTATTTACAACTTGTACATTTTTTTGGAACTAGTCAATTGGCCAACAAATTCCATGACATTTGAATTTGGATCCCCAAACTACAGGGCATGACGGATCCTCTTAATATTTCATGCACGTAATAAACTTAGCATATTGCGGCAAGAATGGAATCCCCACATAGATTCTACATGTGGGAATTATTTACAACTTGTACATTTTTTTGGAACTAGTCAATTGGCCAACAAATTCCATGACATTGGAATTTGGATCCCCAAACTACAGGGCATGGCGGATCATTTAATATTTCATGCACGTAATAAAATTAGCATATTGCGGCAAGAATGGAATCCCCACATGCATTCTACAAGTAGGGATTATTTACAACTTGTACATTTTTTTGAACTAGTCAATTGGCCAACAAATTCCATGACATTTGAATTTGGATCCCTAAACTACAAGGCATGGCGGATCCTTTTAATATTTCATGCACGTAATAAAATTAGCATATTGCGGCAAGAATGGAATCCCCACATGCATTCTACAAGTACGGATTATTTACAACTTGTACATTTTTTTGATTTAGTCAATTGGCCAACAAATTCTATGACATTTGAATTTGGATCCCCAAACTACAAGGCATGGCGGATCATTTAATATTTCATGCACGTAATAAAATTAGCATATTGCGGCAGGAATGGAATCCCCACATAGATTCTACATGTGGGGATTATTTACAACTTGTACATTTTTTTGAACTAGTCAATTGGCCAACAAATTCCATGACATTGGAATTTGGATCCCCAAACTACAGGGCATGGCGGATCCACTTAATATTTCACGCACGTAATAAAACTAGCATATTGCGGCAAGCATGGAATCCCCACATAGATTCTACATGTGGGGATTATTTACAACTTGTACATTTTTTTGGAACTAGTCAATTGGCCAACAAATTCCATGACATTTCAATTTGGATCCCCAAACTACAGGGCATGACAGATCTTCTTAATATTTCATGCACGTAATAAAATTAGCGTATTGCGGCAAGAATGGAATCCCCACATAGATTCTACATGTGGGGATTATTTACAACTTGTACATTTTTTTGGAACTAGTCAATTGGCCAACAAATTCCATGACATTTGAATTTGGATCCCCAAACTACAGGGCATGACAGATCTTCTTAATATTTCATGCACGTAATAAAATTAGCGTATTGCGGCAAGAATGGAATCCCCACATAGATTCTACATGTGGGGATTATTTACAACTTGTACATTTTTTGGAACTAGTCAATTGGCCAACAAATTCCATGACATTTGAATTTGGATCCCCAAACTACAGGGCATGACGGATCCACTTAATATTTCACGCACGTAATAAAATTAGCATATTGCAGCAAGAATGGAATCCCCACATAGATTCTACATGTGGGGATTATTTACAACTTGTACATTTTTTTGGAACTAGTCAATTGGCCAACAAATTCCATGACATTTCAATTTGGATCCCCAAACTACAGGGCATGGCGGATCATTTAATATTTTATGCACGTAATAAAATTAGCATATTGCGGCAAGAATGGAATCCCCACATAGATTCTACATGTGGGAATTATTTACAACTTGTACACTTTTTTGGAACTAGTCAATTGGCCAACAAATTCCATGACATTCGAAATTGGATCCCCAAACTACAGGGCATGACGGATCCTTTTAATATTTCATGCACGTAATAAAATTAGCATATTGCGGCAAGAATAGAATCCCCACATGCATTCTACAAGTACGGATTATTTACAACTTGTACATTTTTTTGATTTAGTCAATTGGCCAACAAATTCTATGACATTTGAATTTGGATCCCCAAACTACAAGGCATGGCGGATCATTTAATATTTCATGCACGTAATAAAATTAGCATATTGCGGCAAGAATGGAATCCCCACATAGATTCTACATGTGGGGATTATTTACAACTTGTACATTTTTTTGAACTAGTCAATTGGCCAACAAATTCCATGACATTGGAATTTGGATCCCCAAACTACAGGGCATGGCGGATCCACTTAATATTTCACGCACGTAATAAAACTAGCATATTGCGGCAAGCATGGAATCCCCACATAGATTCTACATGTGGGGATTATTTACAACTTATACATTTTTTTTGAACTAGTCAATTGGCCAACAAATTCCATGACATTTGAATTTGGATCCCCAAACTACAGGGCATGACAGATCCTCTTAATATTTCATGCACGTAATAAAATTAGCGTATTGCGGCAAGAATGGAATCCCCACATAGATTCTACATGTGGGAATTATTTACAACTTGTACATTTTTTTGGAACTAGTCAATTGGCCAACAAATTCCATGACATTAGAATTTGGATCCCCAAACTACAGGGCATGACGGATCCACTTAATATTTCACGCACGTAATAAAATTAGCATATTGCGGCAAGAATGGAATCCCCACATAGATTCTACATGTGGGAATTATTTACAACTTGTACACTTTTTTGGAACTAGTCAATTGGCCAACAAATTCCATGACATTCGAAATTGGATCCCCAAACTACAGGGCATGACGGATCCTTTTAATATTTCATGCACGTAATAAAATTAGCATATTGCGGCAAGAATAGAATCCCCACATGCATTCTACAAGTACGGATTATTTACAACTTGTACATTTTTTTGATTTAGTCAATTGGCCAACAAATTCTATGACATTTGAATTTGGATCCCCAAACTACAAGGCATGGCGGATCATTTAATATTTCATGCACGTAATAAAATTAGCATATTGCGGCAAGAATGGAATCCCCACATAGATTCTACATGTGGGGATTATTTACAACTTGTACATTTTTTTTGAACTAGTCAATTGGCCAACAAATTCCATGACATTTGAATTTGGATCCCCAAACTACAGGGCATGGCGGATCCACTTAATATTTCACGCACGTATTAAAACTAGCATATTGCGGCAAGCATGGAATCCCCACATAGATTCTACATGTGGGGATTATTTACAACTTATACATTTTTTTTGAACTAGTCAATTGGCCAACAAATTCCATGACATTTGAATTTGGATCCCCAAACTACAGGGCATGACGGATCCTCTTAATATTTCATGCACGTAATAAAATTAGCGTATTGCGGCAAGAATGGAATCCCCACATAGATTCTACATGTGGGAATTATTTACAACTTGTACATTTTTTTGGAACTAGTCAATTGGCCAACAAATTCCATGACATTAGAATTTGGATCCCCAAACTACAGGGCATGACGGATCCTTTTAATAATTCATGCACGTAATAAAATTAGCATATTGCGGCAAGAATAGAATCCCCACATGCAATCTACAAGTACGGATTATTTACAACTTGTACATTTTTTTGATTTAGTCAATTGGCCAACAAATTCGATGACATTTGAATTTGGATCCCCAAACTACAAGGCATGGCGGATCATTTAATATTTCATGCACGTAATAAAATTAGCATATTGCGGCAAGAATGGAATCCCCACATAGATTCTACATGTGGGGATTATTTACAACTTGTACATTTTTTTGAACTAGTCAATTGGCCAACAAATTCCATGACATTGGAATTTGGATCCCCAAACTACAGGGCATGACGGATCCACTTAATATTTCACGCACGTAATAAAATTAGCATATTGCAGCAAGAATGGAATCCCCACATAGATTCTACATGTGGGGATTATTTACAACTTGTACATTTTTTTGGAACTAGTCAATTGGCCAACAAATTCCATGACATTTGAATTTGGATCCCCAAACTACAGGGCATGACAGATCTTCTTAATATTTCATGCACGTAATAAAATTAGCGTATTGCGGCAAGAATGGAATCCCCACATAGATTCTACATGTGGGAATTATTTACAACTTGTACATTTTTTTGGAACTAGTCAATTGGCCAACAAATTCCATGACATTTGAATTTGGATCCCCAAACTACAGGGCATGACGGATCCTCTTAATATTTCATGCACGTAATAAACTTAGCATATTGCGGCAAGAATGGAATCCCCACATAGATTCTACATGTGGGAATTATTTACAACTTGTACATTTTTTTGGAACTAGTCAATTGGCCAACAAATTCCATGACATTGGAATTTGGATCCCCAAACTACAGGGCATGGCGGATCATTTAATATTTCATGCACGTAATAAAATTAGCATATTGCGGCAAGAATGGAATCCCCACATGCATTCTACAAGTAGGGATTATTTACAACTTGTACATTTTTTTGAACTAGTCAATTGGCCAACAAATTCCATGACATTTGAATTTGGATCCCTAAACTACAAGGCATGGCGGATCCTCTTAATATTTCATGCACGTAATAAAATTAGCATATTGCGGCAAGAATGGAATCCCCACATAGATTCTACATGTGGGGATTATTTACAACTTGTACATTTTTTGGAACTAGTCAATTGGCCAACAAATTCCATGACATTTCAATTTGGATCCCCAAACTACAGGGCATGACGGATCCACTTAATATTTCACGCACGTAATAAAATTAGCATATTGCAGCAAGAATGGAATCCCCACATAGATTCTACATGTGGGGATTATTTACAACTTGTACATTTTTTTGGAACTAGTCAATTGGCCAACAAATTCCATGACATTTCAATTTGGATCCCCAAACTACAGGGCATGGCGGATCATTTAATATTTTATGCACGTAATAAAATTAGCATATTGCGGCAAGAATGGAATCCCCACATAGATTCTACATGTGGGAATTATTTACAACTTGTACACTTTTTTGGAACTAGTCAATTGGCCAACAAATTCCATGACATTCGAAATTGGATCCCCAAACTACAGGGCATGACGGATCCTTTTAATATTTCATGCACGTAATAAAATTAGCATATTGCGGCAAGAATAGAATCCCCACATGCATTCTACAAGTACGGATTATTTACAACTTGTACATTTTTTTGATTTAGTCAATTGGCCAACAAATTCTATGACATTTGAATTTGGATCCCCAAACTACAAGGCATGGCGGATCATTTAATATTTCATGCACGTAATAAAATTAGCATATTGCGGCAAGAATGGAATCCCCACATAGATTCTACATGTGGGGATTATTTACAACTTGTACATTTTTTTGAACTAGTCAATTGGCCAACAAATTCCATGACATTTCAATTTGGATCCCCAAACTACAGGGCATGACGGATCCTCTTAATATTTCATGCACGTAATAAAATTAGCATATTGCGGCAAGAATGGAATCCCCACATAGATTCTACATGTGGGAATTATTTACAACTTGTACACTTTTTTGGAACTAGTCAATTGGCCAACAAATTCCATGACATTCGAAATTGGATCCCCAAACTACAGGGCATGACGGATCCTTTTAATATTTCATGCACGTAATAAAATTAGCATATTGCGGCAAGAATAGAATCCCCACATGCATTCTACAAGTACGGATTATTTACAACTTGTACATTTTTTTGATTTAGTCAATTGGCCAACAAATTCTATGACATTTGAATTTGGATCCCCAAACTACAAGGCATGGCGGATCATTTAATATTTCATGCACGTAATAAAATTAGCATATTGCGGCAAGAATGGAATCCCCACATAGATTCTACATGTGGGGATTATTTACAACTTGTACATTTTTTTTGAACTAGTCAATTGGCCAACAAATTCCATGACATTTGAATTTGGATCCCCAAACTACAGGGCATGGCGGATCCACTTAATATTTCACGCACGTAATAAAACTAGCATATTGCGGCAAGCATGGAATCCCCACATAGATTCTACATGTGGGGATTATTTACAACTTATACATTTTTTTTGAACTAGTCAATTGGCCAACAAATTCCATGACATTTGAATTTGGATCCCCAAACTACAGGGCATGACGGATCCTCTTAATATTTCATGCACGTAATAAAATTAGCGTATTGCGGCAAGAATGGAATCCCCACATAGATTCTACATGTGGGAATTATTTACAACTTGTACATTTTTTTGGAACTAGTCAATTGGCCAACAAATTCCATGACATTAGAATTTGGATCCCCAAACTACAGGGCATGACGGATCCTTTTAATAATTCATGCACGTAATAAAATTAGCATATTGCGGCAAGAATAGAATCCCCACATGCAATCTACAAGTACGGATTATTTACAACTTGTACATTTTTTTGATTTAGTCAATTGGCCAACAAATTCGATGACATTTGAATTTGGATCCCCAAACTACAAGGCATGGCGGATCATTTAATATTTCATGCACGTAATAAAATTAGCATATTGCGGCAAGAATGGAATCCCCACATAGATTCTACATGTGGGGATTATTTACAACTTGTACATTTTTTTGAACTAGTCAATTGGCCAACAAATTCCATGACATTGGAATTTGGATCCCCAAACTACAGGGCATGACGGATCCACTTAATATTTCACGCACGTAATAAAATTAGCATATTGCAGCAAGAATGGAATCCCCACATAGATTCTACATGTGGGGATTATTTACAACTTGTACATTTTTTTGGAACTAGTCAATTGGCCAACAAATTCCATGACATTTGAATTTGGATCCCCAAACTACAGGGCATGACAGATCCTCTTAATATTTCATGCACGTAATAAAATTAGCGTATTGCGGCAAGAATGGAATCCCCACATAGATTCTACATGTGGGAATTATTTACAACTTGTACATTTTTTTGGAACTAGTCAATTGGCCAACAAATTCCATGACATTTGAATTTGGATCCCCAAACTACAGGGCATGACGGATCCTCTTAATATTTCATGCACGTAATAAACTTAGCATATTGCGGCAAGAATGGAATCCCCACATAGATTCTACATGTGGGAATTATTTACAACTTGTACATTTTTTTGGAACTAGTCAATTGGCCAACAAATTCCATGACATTGGAATTTGGATCCCCAAACTACAGGGCATGGCGGATCATTTAATATTTCATGCACGTAATAAAATTAGCATATTGCGGCAAGAATGGAATCCCCACATGCATTCTACAAGTAGGGATTATTTACAACTTGTACATTTTTTTGATATAGTCAATTGGCCAACAAATTCCATGACATTCGAATTTGGATCCCTAAACTACAAGGCATGGCGGATCCTCTTAATATTTCATGCACGTAATAAAATTAGCATATTGCGGCAAGAATGGAATCCCCACATAGATTCTACATGTGGGGATTATTTACAACTTGTACATTTTTTTGAACTAGTCAATTGGCCAACAAATTCCATGACATTTGAATTTGGATCCCCAAACTACAGGGCATGACGGATCCTCTTAATATTTCACGCACGTAATAAAATTAGCATATTGCAGCAAGAATGGAATCCCCACATAGATTCTACATGTGGGGATTATTTACAACTTGTACATTTTTTTGGAACTAGTCAATTGGCCAACAAATTCCATGACATTTGAATTTGGATCCCTAAACTACAAGGCATGGCGGATCCTCTTAATATTTCATGCACGTAATAAAATTAGCATATTGCGGCAAGAATGGAATCCCCACATAGATTCTACATGTGGGGATTATTTACAACTTGTACATTTTTTGGAACTAGTCAATTGGCCAACAAATTCCATGACATTTCAATTTGGATCCCCAAACTACAGGGCATGACGGATCCACTTAATATTTCACGCACGTAATAAAATTAGCATATTGCAGCAAGAATGGAATCCCCACATAGATTCTACATGTGGGGATTATTTACAACTTGTACATTTTTTTGGAACTAGTCAATTGGCCAACAAATTCCATGACATTTCAATTTGGATCCCCAAACTACAGGGCATGGCGGATCATTTAATATTTTATGCACGTAATAAAATTAGCATATTGGGGCAAGAATGGAATCCCCACATAGATTCTACATGTGGGAATTATTTACAACTTGTACACTTTTTTGGAACTAGTCAATTGGCCAACAAATTCCATGACATTCGAAATTGGATCCCCAAACTACAGGGCATGACGGATCCTTTTAATATTTCATGCACGTAATAAAATTAGCATATTGCGGCAAGAATAGAATCCCCACATTTATTCTACAAGTACGGATTATTTACAACTTGTACATTTTTTTGATTTAGTCAATTGGCCAACAAATTCTATGACATTTGAATTTGGATCCCCAAACTACAAGGCATGGCGGATCATTTAATATTTCATGCACGTAATAAAATTAGCATATTGCGGCAAGAATGGAATCCCCACATAGATTCTACATGTGGGGATTATTTACAACTTGTACATTTTTTTGAACTAGTCAATTGGCCAACAAATTCCATGACATTTCAATTTGGATCCCCAAACTACAGGGCATGACGGATCCTCTTAATATTTCATGCACGTAATAAAATTAGCATATTGCGGCAAGAATGGAATCCCCACATAGATTCTACATGTGGGAATTATTTACAACTTGTACACTTTTTTGGAACTAGTCAATTGGCCAACAAATTCCATGACATTCGAAATTGGATCCCCAAACTACAGGGCATGACGGATCCTTTTAATATTTCATGCACGTAATAAAATTAGCATATTGCGGCAAGAATAGAATCCCCACATGCATTCTACAAGTACGGATTATTTACAACTTGTACATTTTTTTGATTTAGTCAATTGGCCAACAAATTCTATGACATTTGAATTTGGATCCCCAAACTACAAGGCATGGCGGATCATTTAATATTTCATGCACGTAATAAAATTAGCATATTGCGGCAAGAATGGAATCCCCACATAGATTCTACATGTGGGGATTATTTACAACTTGTACATTTTTTTTGAACTAGTCAATTGGCCAACAAATTCCATGACATTTGAATTTGGATCCCCAAACTACAGGGCATGGCGGATCCACTTAATATTTCACGCACGTAATAAAACTAGCATATTGCGGCAAGCATGGAATCCCCACATAGATTCTACATGTGGGGATTATTTACAACTTATACATTTTTTTTGAACTAGTCAATTGGCCAACAAATTCCATGACATTTGAATTTGGATCCCCAAACTACAGGGCATGACGGATCCTCTTAATATTTCATGCACGTAATAAAATTAGCGTATTGCGGCAAGAATGGAATCCCCACATAGATTCTACATGTGGGAATTATTTACAACTTGTACATTTTTTTGGAACTAGTCAATTGGCCAACAAATTCCATGACATTAGAATTTGGATCCCCAAACTACAGGGCATGACGGATCCTTTTAATAATTCATGCACGTAATAAAATTAGCATATTGCGGCAAGAATAGAATCCCCACATGCAATCTACAAGTACGGATTATTTACAACTTGTACATTTTTTTGATTTAGTCAATTGGCCAACAAATTCGATGACATTTGAATTTGGATCCCCAAACTACAAGGCATGGCGGATCATTTAATATTTCATGCACGTAATAAAATTAGCATATTGCGGCAAGAATGGAATCCCCACATAGATTCTACATGTGGGGATTATTTACAACTTGTACATTTTTTTGAACTAGTCAATTGGCCAACAAATTCCATGACATTGGAATTTGGATCCCCAAACTACAGGGCATGACGGATCCACTTAATATTTCACGCACGTAATAAAATTAGCATATTGCAGCAAGAATGGAATCCCCACATAGATTCTACATGTGGGGATTATTTACAACTTGTACATTTTTTTGGAACTAGTCAATTGGCCAACAAATTCCATGACATTTGAATTTGGATCCCCAAACTACAGGGCATGACAGATCCTCTTAATATTTCATGCACGTAATAAAATTAGCGTATTGCGGCAAGAATGGAATCCCCACATAGATTCTACATGTGGGAATTATTTACAACTTGTACATTTTTTTGGAACTAGTCAATTGGCCAACAAATTCCATGACATTTGAATTTGGATCCCCAAACTACAGGGCATGACGGATCCTCTTAATATTTCATGCACGTAATAAACTTAGCATATTGCGGCAAGAATGGAATCCCCACATAGATTCTACATGTGGGAATTATTTACAACTTGTACATTTTTTTGGAACTAGTCAATTGGCCAACAAATTCCATGACATTGGAATTTGGATCCCCAAACTACAGGGCATGGCGGATCATTTAATATTTCATGCACGTAATAAAATTAGCATATTGCGGCAAGAATGGAATCCCCACATGCATTCTACAAGTAGGGATTATTTACAACTTGTACATTTTTTTGATATAGTCAATTGGCCAACAAATTCCATGACATTCGAATTTGGATCCCTAAACTACAAGGCATGGCGGATCCTCTTAATATTTCATGCACGTAATAAAATTAGCATATTGCGGCAAGAATGGAATCCCCACATAGATTCTACATGTGGGGATTATTTACAACTTGTACATTTTTTTGAACTAGTCAATTGGCCAACAAATTCCATGACATTTGAATTTGGATCCCCAAACTACAGGGCATGACGGATCCTCTTAATATTTCACGCACGTAATAAAATTAGCATATTGCAGCAAGAATGGAATCCCCACATAGATTCTACATGTGGGGATTATTTACAACTTGTACATTTTTTTGGAACTAGTCAATTGGCCAACAAATTCCATGACATTTGAATTTGGATCCCCAAACTACAGGGCATGACAGATCTTCTTAATATTTCATGCACGTAATAAAATTAGCGTATTGCGGCAAGAATGGAATCCCCACATAGATTCTACATGTGGGAATTATTTACAACTTGTACATTTTTTTGGAACTAGTCAATTGGCCAACAAATTCCATGACATTTGAATTTGGATCCCCAAACTACAGGGCATGACGGATCCTCTTAATATTTCATGCACGTAATAAACTTAGCATATTGCGGCAAGAATGGAATCCCCACATAGATTCTACATGTGGGAATTATTTACAACTTGTACATTTTTTTGGAACTAGTCAATTGGCCAACAAATTCCATGACATTGGAATTTGGATCCCCAAACTACAGGGCATGGCGGATCATTTAATATTTCATGCACGTA
Source organism: Antitrichia curtipendula (assembly GCA_951230915.1). Classification (NCBI taxonomy): domain Eukaryota; kingdom Viridiplantae; phylum Streptophyta; class Bryopsida; order Hypnales; family Leucodontaceae; genus Antitrichia; species Antitrichia curtipendula. Next base: position 20,976,523 of record OX579637.1, on the reverse strand, counting down.
ATAAAATTAGCATATTGCGGCAAGAATGGAATCCCCACATGCATTCTACAAGTAGGGATTATTTACAACTTGTACATTTTTTTGAACTAGTCAATTGGCCAACAAATTCCATGACATTTGAATTTGGATCCCTAAACTACAAGGCATGGCGGATCCTCTTAATATTTCATGCACGTAATAAAATTAGCATATTGCGGCAAGAATGGAATCCCCACATAGATTCTACATGTGGGGATTATTTACAACTTGTACATTTTTTGGAACTAGTCAATTGGCCAACAAATTCCATGACATTTGAATTTGGATCCCCAAACTACAAGGCATGGCGGATCATTTAATATTTCATGCACGTAATAAAATTAGCATATTGCGGCAAGAATGGAATCCCCACATAGATTCTACATGTGGGGATTATTTACAACTTGTACATTTTTTTGAACTAGTCAATTGGCCAACAAATTCCATGACATTGGAATTTGGATCCCCAAACTACAGGGCATGACGGATCCACTTAATATTTCACGCACGTAATAAAATTAGCATATTGCAGCAAGAATGGAATCCCCACATAGATTCTACATGTGGGGATAATTTACAACTTGTACATTTTTTTGGAACTAGTCAATTGGCCAACAAATTCCATGACATTTCAATTTGGATCCCCAAACTACAGGGCATGGCGGATCATTTAATATTTCATGCACGTAATAAAATTAGCGTATTGCGGCAAGAATGGAATCCCCACATAGATTCTACATGTGGGAATTATTTACAACTTGTACATTTTATGGAACTAGTCAATTGGCCAACAAATTCCATAACATTTCAATTTGGATCCCCAAACTACAGGGCATGACGGATCCACTTAATATTTCACGCACGTAATAAAATTTGCATATTGCGGCAAGAATGGAATCCCCACATAGATTCTACATGTGGGGATTATTTACAACTTGTACATTTTTTTGAACTAGTCATTTGGCCAACAAATTCTATGACATTTGAATTTGGATCCCTAAACTACAGGGCATGACGGATCCTCTTAATATTTCATGCACGTAATAAAATTAGCGTATTGCGGCAAGAATGGAATCCCCACATAGATTCTACATGTGGGAATTATTTACAACTTCTATACTTTTTTGGAACTAGTCAATTGGCCAACAAATTCCATGACATTTGAATTTGGATCCCCAAACTACAGGGCATGACGGATCCTTTTAATATTTCATGCACGTAATAAAATTAGCATATTGCGGCAAGAATGGAATCCCCACATGCATTCTACAAGTAGGGATTATTTACAACTTGTACATTTTTTTGATATAGTCAATAAGCCAACAAATTCGATGACATTTGAATTTGGATCCCCAAACTACAGGGCATGGCGGATCATTTAATATTTCATGCACGTAATAAAATTAGCATATTGCGGCAAGAATGGAATCCCCACATAGATTCTACATGTGGGGATTATTTACAACTTGTACATTTTTTTGAACTAGTCAATTGGCCAACAAATTCCATGACATTTCAATTTAGATCCCCAAACTACAGGGCATGACGGATCCACTTAATATTTCACGCACGTAATAAAATTAGCATATTGCGGCAAGAATGGAATCCCCACATAGATTCTACATGTGGGGATTATTTACAACTTGTACATTTTTTTGGAACTAGTCAATTGGCCAACAAATTCCATGACATTTGAATTTGGATCCCCAAACTACAGGGCATGACAGATCCTCTTAATATTTCATGCACGTAATAAAATTAGCGTATTGCGGCAAGAATGGAATCCCCACATAGATTCTACATGTGGGGATTATTTACAACTTGTACATTTTTTTGGAACTAGTCAATTGGCCAACAAATTCCATGACATTTCAATTTGGATCCCCAAACTACAGGGCATGGCGGATCATTTAATATTTCATGCACGTAATAAAATTAGCGTATTGCGGCAAGAATGGAATCCCCACATAGATTCTACATGTGGGAATTATTTACAACTTGTACATTTTTATGGAACTAGTCAATTGGCCAACAAATTCCATAACATTTCAATTTGGATCCCCAAACTACAGGGCATGACGGATCCACTTAATATTTCACGCACGTAATAAAATTAGCATATTGCGGCAAGAATAAAATCACCACATAGATTCTACATGTGGGGATTATTTACAACTTGTACATTTTTTTGAACTAGTCAATTGGCCAACAAATTCTATGACATCTGAATCTGGATCCCTAAACTACAGGGCATGACGGATCCTCTTAATATTTCATGCACGTAATAAAATTAGCGTATTGCGGCAAGAATGGAATCCCCACATAGATTCTACATGTGGGAATTATTTACAACTTCTATACTTTTTTGGAACTAGTCAATTGGCCAACAAATTCCATGACATTGGAATTTGGATCCCCAAACTACAGGGCATGACGGATCCTTTTAATATTTCATGCACGTAATAAAATTAGCATATTGCGGCAAGAATGGAATCCCCACATGCATTCTACAAGTAGGGATTATTTACAACTTGTACATTTTTTTGATATAGTCAATAAGCCAACAAATTCGATGACATTTGAATTTGGATTCCCAAACTACAAGGCATGGCGGATCCTCTTAATATTTCATGCACGTAATAAAATTAACATATTGCGGCAAGAATGGAATCACCACATAGATTCTACATGTGGGAATTATTTACAACTTGTACATTTTTTTGAACTAGTCAATTGGCCAACAAATTCCATGACATTTCAATTTAGATCCCCAAACTACAGGGCATGACGGATCCACTTAATATTTCACGCACGTAATAAAATTAGCATATTGCGGCAAGAATGGAATCCCCACATAGATTCTACATGTGGGGATTATTTACAACTTGTACATTTTTTTGGAACTAGTCAATTGGCCAACAAATTCCATGACATTTGAATTTGGATCCCCAAACTACAGGACATGACGGATCCTCTTAATATTTCATGCACGTAATAAAATTAGCGTATTGCGGCAAAAATGCAATCCCCACATAGATTCTACATGTGGGAATTATCTACAACTTGTACACTTTTATGGAACTAGTCAATTGGCCAACAAATTCCATGACATTTCAATTTGGATCCCCAAACTACAGGGCATGACGGATCCACTTAATATTTCACGCATGTAATAAAATTAGCATATTGCGGCAAGAATGGAATCCCCACATAGATTCTACATGTGGGGATTATTTACAACTTGTACATTTTTTTGGAACTAGTCAATTGGCCAACAAATTCGATGACATTTGAATTTGGATCCCCAAACTACAGGGAATGACGGATCCACTTAATATTTCACGCACGTAATAAAATTAGCATATTGCAGCAAGAATGGAATCCCCACATAGATTCTACATGTGGGGATTATTTACAACTTGTACATTTTTTTGGAACTAGTCAATTGGCCAACAAATTCCATGACATTGGAATTTGGATCCCCAAACTACAGGGCATGACGGATCCACTTAATATTTCACGCACGTAATAAAATTAGCATATTGCAGCAAGAATGGAATCCCCACATAGATTCTACATGTGGGGATTATGTACAACTTGTACATTTTTTTGGAACTAGTCAATTGGCCAACAAATTCCATGACATTGGAATTTGGATCCCCAAACTACAGGGCATGACGGATCCTTTTAATATTTCATGCACGTAATAAAATTAGCATATTGCGGCAAGAATAGAATCCCCACATGCAATCTACAAGTACGGATTATTTACAACTTGTACATTTTTTTGATTTAGTCAATTGGCCAACAAATTCGATGACATTTGAATTTGGATCCCCAAACTACAAGGCATGGCGGATCATTTAATATTTCATGCACGTAATAAAATTAGCGTATTGCGGCAAGAATGGAATCCCCACATAGATTCTACATGTGGGGATTATTTACAACTTGTACATTTTTTTGGAACTAGTCAATTGGCCAACAAATTCCATGACATTTGAATTTGGATCCCCAAACTACAGGGCATGACAGATCCTCTTAATATTTCATGCACGTAATAAAATTAGCGTATTGCGGCAAGAATGGAATCCCCACATAGATTCTACATGTGGGAATTATTTACAACTTGTACATTTTTATGGAACTAGTCAATTGGCCAACAAATTCCATGACATTTCAATTTGGATCCCCAAACTACAGGGCATGACGGATCCACTTAATATTTCACGCATGTAATAAAATTAGCATATTGCGGCAAGAATGGAATCCCCACATAGATTCTACATGTGGGGATTATTTACAACTTGTACATTTTTTTGAACTAGTCAATTGGCCAACAAATTCTATGACATTTGAATTTGGATCCCTAAACTACAGGGCATGACGGATCCTCTTAATATTTCATGCACGTAATAAAATTAGCGTATTGCGGCAAGAATGGAATCCCCACATAGATTCTACATGTGGGAATTATTTACAACTTCTATACTTTTTTGGAACTAGTCAATTGGCCAACAAATTCCATGACATTTGAATTTGGATCCCCAAACTACAGGGCATGACGGATCCTTTTAATATTTCATGCACGTAATAAAATTAGCATATTGCGGCAAGAATGGAATCCCCACATGCATTCTACAAGTAGGGATTATTTACAACTTGTACATTTTTTTGATATAGTCAAGAAGCCAACAAATTCGATGACATTTGAATTTGGATCCCCAAACTACAAGGCATGGCGGATCATTTAATATTTCATGCACGTAATAAAATTAGCATATTGCGGCAAGAATGGAATCCCCACATAGATTCTACATGTGGGGATTATTTACAACTTGTACATTTTTTTGGAACTAGTCAATTGGCCAACAAATTCCATGACATTTGAATTTGGATCCCCAAACTACAGGGCATGACGGATCCTTTTAATATTTCATGCACGTAATAAAATTAGCATATTGCGGCAAGAATGGAATCCCCACATGCATTCTACAAGTAGGGATTATTTACAACTTGTACATTTTTTTGATATAGTCAAGAAGCCAACAAATTCGATGACATTTGAATTTGGATCCCCAAACTACAAGGCATGGCGGATCATTTAATATTTCATGCACGTAATAAAATTAGCGTATTGCGGCAAGAATGGAATCCCCACATAGATTCTACATGTGGGGATTATTTACAACTTGTACATTTTTTTGGAACTAGTCAATTGGCCAACAAATTCCATGACATTTGAATTTGGATCCCCAAACTACAGGGCATGACAGATCCTCTTAATATTTCATGCACGTAATAAAATTAGCGTATTGCGGCAAGAATGGAATCCCCACATAGATTCTACATGTGGGAATTATTTACAACTTGTACATTTTTATGGAACTAGTCAATTGGCCAACAAATTCCATGACATTAGAATTTGGATCCCCAAACTACAGGGCATGACGGATCCACTTAATATTTCACGCATGTAATAAAATTAGCATATTGCGGCAAGAATGGAATCACCACATAGATTCTACATGTGGGGATTATTTACAACTTGTACATTTTTTTGGAACTAGTCAATTGGCCAACAAATTCCATGACATTTGAATTTGGATCCCCAAACTACAGGGCATGACGGATCCACTTAATATTTCACGCACGTAATAAAATTAGCATATTGCAGCAAGAATGGAATCCCCACATAGATTCTACATGTGGGGATTATTTACAACTTGTACATTTTTTTGGAACTAGTCAATTGGCCAACAAATTCCATGACATTGGAATTTGGATCCCTAAACTACAGGGCATGACGGATCCACTTAATATTTCACGCACATAATAAAATTAGCATATTGCGGCAAGAATGGAATCCCCACATAGATTCTACATGTGGGAATTATTTACAACTTCTATACTTTTTTGGAACTAGTCAATTGGCCAACAAATTCCATGACATTGGAATTTGGATCCCCAAACTACAGGGCATGACAGATCCTCTTAATATTTCATGCACGTAATAAAATTAGCGTATTGCGGCAAGAATGGAATCCCCACATAGATTCTACATGTGGGAATTATTTACAACTTGTACATTTTTATGGAACTAGTCAATTGGCCAACAAATTCCATGACATTTCAATTTGGATCCCCAAACTACAGGGCATGACGGATCCACTTAATATTTCACGCATGTAATAAAATTAGCATATTGCGGCAAGAATGGAATCCCCACATAGATTCTACATGTGGGGATTGTTTACAACTTGTACATTTTTTTAAACTAGTCAATTGGCCAACAAATTCTATGACATTTGAATTTGGATCCCTAAACTACAGGGCATGACGGATCCTCTTAATATTTCATGCACGTAATAAAATTAGCGTATTGCGGCAAGAATGGAATCCCCACATAGATTCTACATGTGGGAATTATTTACAACTTCTATACTTTTTTGGAACTAGTCAATTGGCCAACAAATTCCATGACATTTGAATTTGGATCCCCAAACTACAGGGCATGACGGATCCTTTTAATATTTCATGCACGTAATAAAATTAGCATATTGCGGCAAGAATGGAATCCCCACATGCATTCTACAAGTAGGGATTATTTACAACTTGTTAATTTTTTTGATATAGTCAATAAGCCAACAAATTCGATGACATTTGAATTTGGATCCCCAAACTACAAGGCATGGCGGATCATTTAATATTTCATGCACGTAATAAAATTAGCATATTGCGGCAAGAATGGAATCCCCACATAGATTCTACATGTGGGGATTATTTACAACTTGTACATTTTTTTGGAACTAGTCAATTGGCCAACAAATTCCATGACATTTCAATTTAGATCCCCAAACTACAGGGCATGACGGATCCACTTAATATTTCACGCACGTAATAAAATTAGCATATTGCGGCAAGAATGGAATCCCCACATAGATTCTACATGTGGGGATTATTTACAACTTGTACATTTTTTTGGAACTAGTCAATTGGCCAACAAATTCCATGACATTTGAATTTGGATCCCCAAACTACAGGGCATGACAGATCCTCTTAATATTTCATGCACGTAATAAAATTAGCGTATTGCGGCAAAAATGGAATCCCCACATAGATTCTACATGTGGGAATTATTTACAACTTGTACATTTTTATGGAACTAGTCAATTGGCCAACAAATTCCATGACATTTCAATTTGGATCCCCAAACTACAGGGCATGACGGATCCACTTAATATTTCACGCATGTAATAAAATTAGCATATTGCGGCAAGAATGGAATCACCACATAGATTCTACATGTGGGGATTATTTACAACTTGTACATTTTTTTGGAACTAGTCAATTGGCCAACAAATTCCATGACATTTGAATTTGGATCCCCAAACTACAGGGCATGACGGATCCACTTAATATTTCACGCACGTAATAAAATTAGCATATTGCAGCAAGAATGGAATCCCCACATAGATTCTACATGTGGGGATTATTTACAACTTGTACATTTTTTTGGAACTAGTCAATTGGCCAACAAATTCCATGACATTTGAATTTGGATCCCTAAACTACAGGGCATGACGGATCCACTTAATATTTCACGCACGTAATAAAATTAGCATATTGCGGCAAGAATGGAATCCCCACATAGATTCTACATGTGGGAATTATTTACAACTTCTATACTTTTTTGGAACTAGTCAATTGGCCAACAAATTCCATGACATTGGAATTTGGATCCCCAAACTACAGGGCATGACGGATCCTTTTAATATTTCATGCACGTAATAAAATTAGCATATTGCGGCAAGAATGGAATCCCCACATGCATTCTACAAGTAGGGATTATTTACAACTTGTACATTTTTTTGATATAGTCAATAAGCCAACAAATTCGATGACATTTGAATTTGGATCCCCAAACTACAAGGCATGGCGGATCATTTAATATTTCATGCACGTAATAAAATTAGCATATTGCGGCAAGAATGGAATCCCCACATAGATTCTACATGTGGGGATTATTTACAACTTGTACATTTTTTTGGAACTAGTCAATTGGCCAACAAATTCCATGACATTGGAATTTGGATCCCCAAACTACAGGGCATGACAGATCCTCTTAATATTTCATGCACGTAATAAAATTAGCGTATTGCGGCAAAAATGGAATCCCCACATAGATTCTACATGTGGGAATTATTTACAACTTGTACATTTTTATGGAACTAGTCAATTGGCCAACAAATTCCATGACATTTCAATTTGGATCCCCAAACTACAGGGCATGACGGATCCACTTAATATTTCACGCATGTAATAAAATTAGCATATTGCGGCAAGAATGGAATCACCACATAGATTCTACATGTGGGGATTATTTACAACTTGTACATTTTTTTGGAACTAGTCAATTGGCCAACAAATTCCATGACATTTGAATTTGGATCCCCAAACTACAGGGCATGACGGATCCACTTAATATTTCACGCACGTAATAAAATTAGCATATTGCAGCAAGAATGGAATCCCCACATAGATTCTACATGTGGGGATTATTTACAACTTGTACATTTTTTTGGAACTAACAATTGGCCAACAAATTCCATGACATTGGAATTTGGATCCCTAAACTACAGGGCATGACGGATCCACTTAATATTTCACGCACGTAATAAAATTAGCATATTGCGGCAAGAATGGAATCCCCACATAGATTCTACATGTGGGAATTATTTACAACTTCTATACTTTTTTGGAACTAGTCAATTGGCCAACAAATTCCATGACATTGGAATTTGGATCCCCAAACTACAGGGCATGACAGATCCTCTTAATATTTCATGCACGTAATAAAATTAGCGTATTGCGGCAAGAATGGAATCCCCACATAGATTCTACATGTGGGAATTATTTACAACTTGTACATTTTTATGGAACTAGTCAATTGGCCAACAAATTCCATGACATTTCAATTTGGATCCCCAAACTACAGGGCATGACGGATCCACTTAATATTTCACGCATGTAATAAAATTAGCATATTGCGGCAAGAATGGAATCCCCACATAGATTCTACATGTGGGGATTATTTACAACTTGTACATTTTTTTGAACTAGTCAATTGGCCAACAAATTCTATGACATTTGAATTTGGATCCCTAAACTACAGGGCATGACGGATCCTCTTAATATTTCATGCACGTAATAAAATTAGCGTATTGCGGCAAGAATGGAATCCCCACATAGATTCTACATGTGGGAATTATTTACAACTTCTATACTTTTTTGGAACTAGTCAATTGGCCAACAAATTCCATGACATTTGAATTTGGATCCCCAAACTACAGGGCATGACGGATCCTTTTAATATTTCATGCACGTAATAAAATTAGCATATTGCGGCAAGAATGGAATCCCCACATGCATTCTACAAGTAGGGATTATTTACAACTTGTTAATTTTTTTGATATAGTCAATAAGCCAACAAATTCGATGACATTTGAATTTGGATCCCCAAACTACAAGGCATGGCGGATCATTTAATATTTCATGCACGTAATAAAATTAGCATATTGCGGCAAGAATGGAATCCCCACATAGATTCTACATGTGGGGATTATTTACAACTTGTACATTTTTTTGGAACTAGTCAATTGGCCAACAAATTCCATGACATTTCAATTTAGATCCCCAAACTACAGGGCATGACGGATCCACTTAATATTTCACGCACGTAATAAAATTAGCATATTGCGGCAAGAATGGAATCCCCACATAGATTCTACATGTGGGGATTATTTACAACTTGTACATTTTTTTGGAACTAGTCAATTGGCCAACAAATTCCATGACATTGGAATTTGGATCCCCAAACTACAGGGCATGACAGATCCTCTTAATATTTCATGCACGTAATAAAATTAGCGTATTGCGGCAAAAATGGAATCCCCACATAGATTCTACATGTGGGAATTATTTACAACTTGTACATTTTTATGGAACTAGTCAATTGGCCAACAAATTCCATGACATTTCAATTTGGATCCCCAAACTACAGGGCATGACGGATCCACTTAATATTTCACGCATGTAATAAAATTAGCATATTGCGGCAAGAATGGAATCACCACATAGATTCTACATGTGGGGATTATTTACAACTTGTACATTTTTTTGGAACTAGTCAATTGGCCAACAAATTCCATGACATTTGAATTTGGATCCCCAAACTACAGGGCATGACGGATCCACTTAATATTTCACGCACGTAATAAAATTAGCATATTGCAGCAAGAATGGAATCCCCACATAGATTCTACATGTGGGGATTATTTACAACTTGTACATTTTTTTGGAACTAGTCAATTGGCCAACAAATTCCAGGACATTGGAATTTGGATCCCTAAACTACAGGGCATGACGGATCCACTTAATATTTCACGCACGTAATAAAATTAGCATATTGCGGCAAGAATGGAATCCCCACATAGATTCTACATGTGGGAATTATTTACAACTTCTATACTTTTTTGGAACTAGTCAATTGGCCAACAAATTCCATGACATTGGAATTTGGATCCCCAAACTACAGGGCATGACGGATCCTTTTAATATTTCATGCACGTAATAAAATTAGCATATTGCGGCAAGAATGGAATCCCCACATGCATTCTACAAGTAGGGATTATTTACAACTTGTACATTTTTTTGATATAGTGAATAAGCCAACAAATTCGATGACATTTGAATTTGGATCCCCAAACTACAAGGCATGGCGGATCATTTAATATTTCATGCACGTAATAAAATTAGCATATTGCGGCAAGAATGGAATCACCACATAGATTCTACATGTGGGGATTATTTACAACTTGTACATTTTTTTGAACTAGTCAATTGGCCAACAAATTCCATGACATTTCAATTTAGATCCCCAAACTACAGGGCATGACGGATCCACTTAATATTTCACGCACGTAATAAAATTAGCATATTGCGGCAAGAATGGAATCCCCACATAGATTCTACATGTGGGGATTATTTACAACTTGTACATTTTTTTGGAACTAGTCAATTGGCCAACAAATTCCCTGACATTTGAATTTGGATCCCCAAACTACAGGGCATGACAGACCCTCTTAATATTTCATGCACGTAATAAAATTAGCGTATTGCGGCAAAAATGGAATCCCCACATAGATTCTACATGTGGGAATTATTTACAACTTGTACATTTTTATGGAACTAGTCAATTGGCCAACAAATTCCATGACATTTCAATTTGGATCCCCAAACTAGAGGGCATGACAGATCCTCTTAATATTTCATGCACGTAATAAAATTAGCGTATTGCGGCAAGAATGGAATCCCCACATAGATTCTACATGTGGGAATTATTTACAACTTGTACATTTTTTTGGAACTAGTCAATTGGCCAACAAATTCCCTGACATTTCAATTTGGATCCCCAAACTACAGGGCATGACGGATCCACTTAATATTTCACGCATGTAATAAAATTAGCATATTGCGGCAAGAATGGAATCACCACATAGATTCTACATGTGGGGATTATTTACAACTTGTACATTTTTTTGGAACTAGTCAATTGGCCAACAAATTCCATGACATTTCAATTTGGATCCCCAAACTACAGGGCATGACGGATCCACTTAATATTTCACGCATGTAATAAAATTAGCATATTGCGGCAAGAATGGAATCACCACATAGATTCTACATGTGGGGATTATTTACAACTTGTACATTTTTTTGGAACTAGTCAATTGGCCAACAAATTCCATGACATTTCAATTTGGATCCCCAAACTAGAGGGCATGACAGATCCTCTTAATATTTCATGCACGTAATAAAATTAGCGTATTGCGGCAAGAATGGAATCCCCACATAGATTCTACATGTGGGAATTATTTACAACTTGTACATTTTTATGGAACTAGTCAATTGGCCAACAAATTCCATGACATTTCAATTTGGATCCCCAAACTAGAGGGCATGACAGATCCTCTTAATATTTCATGCACGTAATAAAATTAGCGTATTGCGGCAAGAATGGAATCCCCACATAGATTCTACATGTGGGAATTATTTACAACTTGTACATTTTTTTGGAACTAGTCAATTGGCCAACAAATTCCATGACATTGGAATTTGGATCCCCAAACTACAGGGCATGACGGATCCTCTTAATATTTCACGCACGTAATAAAATTAGCATATTGCAGCAAGAATGGAATCCCCACATAGATTCTACATGTGGGGATTATTTACAACTTGTACATTTTTTTGATTTAGTCAATTGGCCAACAAATTCCATGACATTGGAATTTGGATCCCCAAACTACAGGGCATGACGGATCCACTTAATATTTCACGCACGTAATAAAATTAGCATATTGCAGCAAGAATGGAATCCCCACATAGATTCTACATGTGGGGATTATTTACAACTTGTACATTTTTTTGGAACTAGTCAATTGGCCAACAAATTCCATGACATTGGAATTTGGATCCCCAAACTACAGGGCATGACGGATCCTCTTAATATTTCATGCACGTAATAAAATTAGCGTATTGCGGCAAGAATGGAATCCCCACATAGATTCTACATGTGGGAATTATTTACAACTTGTACATTTTTTTGGAACTAGTCAATTGGCCAACAAATTCCATGACATTGGAATTTGGATCCCCAAACTACAGGGCATGACGGATCCTCTTAATATTTCACGCACGTAATAAAATTAGCATATTGCAGCAAGAATGGAATCCCCACATAGATTCTACATGTGGGGATTATTTACAACTTGTACATTTTTTTGATTTAGTCAATTGGCCAACAAATTCCATGACATTGGAATTTGGATCCCCAAACTACAGGGCATGACGGATCCACTTAATATTTCATGCACGTAATAAAATTAGCATATTGCGGCAAGAATGGAATCCCCACATAGATTCTACATGTGGGGATTATTTACAACTTGTACATTTTTTTGGAACTAGTCAATTGGCCAACAAATTCCATGACATTTGAATTTGGATCCCCAAACTACAGGGCATGGCGGATCATTTAATATTTCATGCACGTAATAAAATTAGCATATTGCGGCAAGAATTGAATCACCACATAGATTCTACATGTGGGGATTATTTACAACTTGTACATTTTTTTGAACTAGTCAATTGGCCAACAAATTCCATGACATTTCAATTTAGATCCCCAAACTACAGGGCATGACGGATCCACTTAATATTTCACGCACGTAATAAAATTAGCATATTGCGGCAAGAATGGAATCCCCACATAGATTCTACATGTGGGGATTATTTACAACTTGTATATTTTTTTGGAACTAGTCAATTGGCCAACAAATTCCATGACATTGGAATTTGGATCCCCAAACTACAGGGCATGACAGATCCTCTTAATATTTCATGCACGTAATAAAATTAGCGTATTGCGGCAAGAATGGAATCCCCACATAGATTCTACATGTGGGAATTATTTACAACTTGTACATTTTTATGGAACTAGTCAATTGGCCAACAAATTCCATGACATTTCAATTTGGATCCCCAAACTACAGGGCATGACGGATCCACTTAATATTTCACGCATGTAATAAAATTAGCATATTGCGGCAAGAATGGAATCACCACATAGATTCTACATGTGGGGATTATTTACAACTTGTACATTTTTTTGAACTAGTCAATTGGCCAACAAATTCCATGACATTTCAATTTGGATCCCCAAACTAGAGGGCATGACAGATCCTCTTAATATTTCATGCACGTAATAAAATTAGCGTATTGCGGCAAGAATGGAATCCCCACATAGATTCTACATGTGGGAATTATTTACAACTTGTACACTTTTTTGGAACTAGTCAATTGGCCAACAAATTCCATGACATTCGAATTTGGATCCCCAAACTACAGGGCATGACGGATCCTTTTAATATTTCATGCACGTAATAAAATTAGCATATTGCGGCAAGAATAGAATCCCCACATGCATTCTACAAGTACGGATTATTTACAACTTGTACATTTTTTTGATTTAGTCAATTGGCCAACAAATTCTATGACATTTGAATTTGGATCCCCAAACTACAAGGCATGGCGGATCATTTAATATTTCATGCACGTAATAAAATTAGCATATTGCGGCAAGAATGGAATCCCCACATAGATTCTACATGTGGGGATTATTTACAACTTGTACATTTTTTGGAAACTAGTCAATTGGCCAACAAATTCCATGACATTTCAATTTGGATCCCCAAACTACAGGGCATGACGGATCCTCTTAATATTTCATGCACGTAATAAAATTAGCGTATTGCGGCAAGAATGGAATCCCCACATAGATTCTACATGTGGAGATTATTTACAACTTGTACATTTTTATGGAACTAGTCAATTGGCCAACAAATTCCATGACATTCGAATTTGGATCCCCAAACTACAGGGCATGACGGATCCTTTTAATAATTCATGCACGTAATAAAATTAGCATATTGCGGCAAGAATAGAATCCCCACAGGCATTCTACAAGTAGGGATTATTTACAACTTGTACACTTTTTTGATATAGTCAATTGGCCAACAAATTCTATGACATTTCAATTTGGATCACCAAACTACAGGGCATGGCGGATCATTTAATATTTCATGCACGTAATAAACTTAGCATATTGCGGCAAGAATGGAATCCGCACATGGATTCTACATGTCGGAATTATTTACAACTTGTACATTTTTTGGAAACTAGTCAATTGGCCAACAAATTCCATGACATTTGAATTTGGATCCCCAAACTACAGGGCATGACGGATCCTTTTAACATTTCATGCACGTAATAAAATTAGCATATTGCGGCAAAAATGGAATCCCCACATGGATTCTACATGTGGGGATTATTTACAACTTGTACATTTTTTTGAACTAGTCAATTGGCCAACAAATTCCATGACATTTGAATTTGGCTCCCCAAACTACAGGGCATGACAGATCCTCTTAATATTTCATGCACGTAATAAAATTAGCGTATTGCGGCAAGAATGGAATCCCCACATAGATTCTACATGTGGGGATTATTTACAACTTGTACATTTTTATGGAACTAGTCAATTGGCCAACAAATTCCATGACATTTCAATTTGGATCCCCAAACTACAGGGCATGACGGATCCACTTAATATTTCACGCACGTAATAAAATTAGCATATTGCGGCAAGAATGGAATCCCCACATAGATTCTACATGTGGGGATTATTTACAACTTGTACATTTTTTTGGAACTAGTCAATTGGCCAACAAATTCCATGACATTTCAATTTGGATCCCCAAACTACAGGGCATGACAGATCCTCTTAATATTTCATGCACGTAATAAAATTAGCATATTGCGGCAAGAATGGAATCCCCACATAGATTCTACATGTGGGGATTATTTACAACTTATACATTTTTATGGAACTAGTCAATTGGCCAACAAATTCCATGACATTCGAATTTGGATCCCCAAACTACAGGGCATGACGGATCCACTTAATATTTCACGCATGTAATAAAATTAGCATATTGCGGCAAGAATGGAATCACCACATAGATTCTACATGTGGGGATTATTTACAACTTGTACATTTTTTTGAACTAGTCAATTGGCCAACAAATTCCATGACATTTCAATTTGGATCCCCAAACTACAGGGCATGACGGATCCTTTTAATAATTCATGCACGTAATAAAATTAGCATATTGCGGCAAGAATAGAATCCCCACATGCATTCTACAAGTACGGATTATTTACAACTTGTACATTTTTTTGATTTAGTCAATTGGCCAACAAATTCCATGACATTTCAATTTGGATCCCCAATCTACAGGGCATGACGGATCCTCTTAATATTTCATGCACGTAATAAAATTAGCATATTGCGGCAAGAATGGTATCCCCACATGGATTCTACATGTGGGAATTATTTACAACTTGTACATTTTTTGGAAACTAGTCAATTGGCCAACAAATTCCATGACATTTGAATTTGGATCCCCAAACTACAGGGCAAGACGGATCCTTTTAATATTTCATGTACGTAATAAAATTAGCATATTGAGGCAAGAATGGAATCCCCACATAGATTCTACATGTGGGAATTATTTACAACTTGTACATTTTTTTGGAACTAGTCAATTGGCCAACAAATTCCATGACATTTGAATTTGGATCCCCAAACTACAGGGCAAGACGGATCCTTTTAATATTTCATGTACGTAATAAAATTAGCATATTGAGGCAAGAATGGAATCCCCACATACATTCTACATGTGGGAATTATTTACAACTTGTACATTTTTTTGGAAACTAGTCAATTGGCCAACAAATTCTATGACATTTGAATTTGGATCCCCAAACTACAGGGCATGGCGGATCATTTAAAATTTCATGCACGTAATAAACTTAGCATATTGCGGCAAGAATGGAATCCCCACATAGATTCTACATGTGGGAATTATTTACAACTTGTACATTTTTTTGGAACTAGTCAATTCGCCAACAAATTCCATGACATTGGAATTTGGATCCCCAAACTACAAGGCATCACGGATCCTTTTAATATTTCATGCACGTAATAAAATTAGCATATTGCGGCAAGAATGGAATGCCCACATGGATTCTACGTGTGGGAATTATTTACAACTTGTACATTTTTTTGAAACTAGTCAATTGGCCAACAAATTCCATGACATTGGAATTTGGATCCCCAAACTACAGGGCATGACGGATCCTTTTAATATTTCATGCACGTAGTAAAATTAGCATATTGCGGCAAGAATGGTATCCCCACATGGATTCTACATGTGGGAATTATTTACAACTTGTACATTTTTTGGAAACTAGTCAATTGGCCAACAAATTCCATGACATTTGAATTTGGATCCCCAAACTACAGGGCAAGACGGATCCTTTTAATATTTCATGCACGTAATAAAATTAGCATATTGCGGCAAGAATGGAATCCGCACATGGATTCTACATGTGGGAATTATTTACAACTTGTACATTTTTTTGAAACTAGTCAATTGGCCAACAAATTCCATGACATTGGAATTTGGATCCCCAAACTACGAGCATGACGGATTCTTTTAATATTTCATGCAGGTAATAAACTTAGCATATTGCGGCAAGAATGGAATCCCCACATAGATTCTACATGTGGGGATTATTTACAACTTGTACATTTTTTTGGAACTAGTCAATTGGCCAACAAATTCCATGACATTTGAATTTGGATCCCCAAACTACAGGGCATGACGGATCCTTTTAATATTTCATGCACGTAATAAAATTAGCATATTGCGGCAAGAATGGAATCCGCACATGGATTCTACATGTGGGAATTATTTACAACTTGTACATTTTTTGGAAACTAGTCAATTGGCCAACAAATTCCATGACATTTGAATTTGGATCCCCAAACTACAGGGCATGACGGATCCTTTTAACATTTCATGCACGTAATAAAATTAGCATATTGCGCCAAAAATGGAATCCCCACATGGATTCTGCATGTGGGGATTATTTACAACTTGTACATGTTTTTGAACTAGTCAATTGGCCAACAAATTCCATGACATTGGAATTGGGATCCCCAAACTACAGGGCATGACGGATTCTTTTAATATTTCATGCAGGTAATAAACTTAGCATATTGCGGCAAGAATGGAATCCCCACATAGATTCTACATGTGGGGATTATTTACAACTTGTACATTTTTTTGGAACTAGTCAATTGGCCAACAAATTCCATGACATTTCAATTTGGATCCCCAAACTACAGGGCATGACAGATCCTCTTAATATTTCATGCACGTAATAAAATTAGCGTATTGCGGCAAGAATGGAATCCCCACATAGATTCTACATGTGGGAATTATTTACAACTTGTACATTTTTATGGAACTAGTCAATTGGCCAACAAATTCCATGACATTTCAATTTGGATCCCCAAACTACAGGGCATGACGGATCCAGTTAATATTTCACGCACGTAATAAAATTAGCATATTGCGGCAAGAATGGAATCCCCACATAGATTCTACATGTGGGGATTATTTACAACTTGTACATTTTTTTGGAACTAGTCAATTGGCCAACAAATTCCATGACATTTCAATTTGGATCCCCAAACTACAGGGCATGACAGATCCTCTTAATATTTCATGCACGTAATAAAATTAGCGTATTGCGGCAAGAATGGAATCACCACATAGATTCTACATGTCGGAATTATTTACAACTTGTACATTTTTATGGAACTAGTCAATTGGCCAACAAATTCCATGACATTTCAATTTGGATCCCCAAACTACAGGGCATGGCGGATCAGTTAATATTTCATGCACGTAATAAACTTAGCATATTGCGGCAAGAATGGAATCCCCACATAGATTCTACATGTGGGGATTATTTACAACTTGTACATTTTTTTGGAACTAGTCAATTGGCCAACAAATTCCATGACATTTCAATTTGGATCCCCAAACTACAGGGCATGACAGATCCTCTTAATATTTCATGCACGTAATAAAATTAGCGTATTGCGGCAAGAATGGAATCACCACATAGATTCTACATGTGGGAATTATTTACAACTTGTACATTTTTATGGAACTAGTCAATTGGCCAACAAATTCCATGACATTTCAATTTGGATCCCCAAACTACAGGGCATGGCGGATCAGTTAATATTTCATGCACGTAATAAACTTAGCATATTGCGGCAAGAATGGAATCCCCACATAGATTCTACATGTGGGGATTATTTACAACTTGTACATTTTTTTGGAACTAGTCAATTGGCCAACAAATTCCATGACATTTCAATTTGGATCCCCAAACTACAGGGCATGACGGATCCTCTTAATATTTCATGCACGTAATAAAATTAGCATATTGCGGCAAGAATGGAATCCCCACATGCATTCTACAAGTAGGGATTATTTACAACTTGTACATTTTTTTGATATAGTCAATCGGCCAACAAATTCTATGACATTTGAATTTGGATCCCCAAACTACAGGGCATGGCGGATCATTTAATATTTCATGCACGTAATAAACTTAGCATATTGCGGCAAGAATGGAATCCCCACATAGATTCTACATGTGGGAATTATTTACAACTTGTACATTTTTTTGGAACTAGTCAATTGGCCAACAAATTCCATGACATTTGAATTTGGATCCCCAAACTACAGGGCATTACGGATCCTTTTAATATTTCATGCACGTAATAAAATTAGCATATTGCGCCAAAAATGGAATCCCCACATGGATTCTGCATGTGGGGATTATTTACAACTTGTACATGTTTTTGAACTAGTCAATTGGCCAACAAATTCCATGACATTGGAATTTGGATCCCCAAACTACAGGGCATGACGGATTCTTTTAATATTTCATGCAGGTAATAAACTTAGCATATTGCGGCAAGAATGGAATCCCCACATAGATTCTACATGTGGGGATTATTTACAACTTGTACATTTTTTTGGAACTAGTCAATTGGCCAACAAATTCCATGACATTTCAATTTGGATCCCCAAACTACAGGGCATGACAGATCCTCTTAATATTTCATGCACGTAATAAAATTAGCGTATTGCGGCAAAAATGGAATCCCCACATAGATTCTACATGTGGGAATTATTTACAACTTGTACATTTTTATGGAACTAGTCAATTGGCCAACAAATTCCATGACATTTCAATTTGGATCCCCAAACTACAGGGCATGACGGATCCAGTTAATATTTCACGCACGTAATAAAATTAGCATATTGCGGCAAGAATGGAATCCCCACATAGATTCTACATGTGGGGATTATTTACAACTTGTACATTTTTTTGGAACTAGTCAATTGGCCAACAAATTCCATGACATTTCAATTTGGATCCCCAAACTACAGGGCATGACGGATCCTCTTAATATTTCATGCACGTAATAAAATTAGCGTATTGCGGCAAGAATGGAATCACCACATAGATTCTACATGTCGGAATTATTTACAACTTGTACATTTTTATGGAACTAGTCAATTGGCCAACAAATTCCATGACATTTCAATTTGGATCCCCAAACTACAGGGCATGGAGGATCAGTTAATATTTCATGCACGTAATAAACTTAGCATATTGCGGCAAGAATGGAATCCCCACATAGATTCTACATGTGGGGATTATTTACAACTTGTACATTTTTTTGGAACTAGTCAATTGGCCAACAAATTCCATGACATTTCAATTTGGATCCCCAAACTACAGGGCATGACAGATCCTCTTAATATTTCATGCACGTAATAAAATTAGCGTATTGCGGCAAGAATGGAATCACCACATAGATTCTACATGTGGGAATTATTTACAACTTGTACATTTTTATGGAACTAGTCAATTGGCCAACAAATTCCATGACATTTCAATTTGGATCCCCAAACTACAGGGCATGGCGGATCAGTTAATATTTCATGCACGTAATAAACTTAGCATATTGCGGCAAGAATGGAATCCCCACATAGATTCTACATGTGGGGATTATTTACAACTTGTACATTTTTTTGGAACTAGTCAATTGGCCAACAAATTCCATGACATTTCAATTTGGATCCCCAAACTACAGGGCATGACGGATCCTCTTAATATTTCATGCACGTAATAAAATTAGCATATTGCGGCAAGAATGGAATCCCCACATGCATTCTACAAGTAGGGATTATTTACAACTTGTACATTTTTTTGATATAGTCAATTGGCCAACAAATTCTATGACATTTGAATTTGGATCCCCAAACTACAGGGCATGGCGGATCATTTAATATTTCATGCACGTAATAAACTTAGCATATTGCGGCAAGAATGGAATCCCCACATAGATTCTACATGTGGGAATTATTTACAACTTGTACATTTTTTTGGAACTAGTCAATTGGCCAACAGATTCCATGACATTTGAATTTGGATCCCCAAACTACAGGGCATTACGGATCCTTTTAATATTTCATGCACGTAATAAAATTAGCATATTGCGGCAAGAATGGAATGCCCACATGGATTCTACATGTGGGAATTATTTACAGCTTGTACATTTTATTGAAACTAGTCAATTGGCCAACAAATTCCATGACATTGGAATTTGGATCCCCAAACTACAGGGCATGACGGATCCACTTAATATTTCACGCACGTAATAAAATTAGCATATTGCGGCAAGAATGGAATCCCCACATAGATTCTACATGTGGGGATTATTTACAACTTGTACATTTTTTGGAAACTAGTCAATTGGCCAACAAATTCCATGACATTGGAATTTGGATCCCCAAACTACAGGGCATGACGGATTCTTTTAATATTTCATGCAGGTAATAAACTTAGCATATTGCGGGAAGAATGGAATCCCCACATAGATTCTACATGTGGGAATTATTCACAACTTGTACATTTTTTGGAAACTAGTCAATTGGCCAACAAATTCCATGACATTTGAATTTGGATCCCCAAACTACAGGGCATGACGGATCCTTTTAATATTTCATGCACGTAATAAAATTAGCATATTGCGGCAAGAATGGAATCCGCACATGGATTCTACATGTGGGAATTATTTACAACTTGTACATTTTTTGGAAACTAGTCAATTGGCCAACAAATTCCATGACATTTGAATTTGGATCCCCAAACTACAGGGCATGACGGATCCTTTTAATATTTCATGCACGTAATAAAATTAGCATATTGCGGCAAGAATGGAATCCCCACATGGATTCTACATGTGGGAATTATTTACAACTTGTACATTTTTTGGAAACTAGTCAATTGGCCAACAAATTCCATGACATTTGAATTTGGATCCCCAAACTACAGGGCATGACGGATCCTTTTAATATTTCATGCACGTAATAAAATTAGCATATTGCGGCAAAAATGGAATCCCCACATGGATTCTACATGTGGGAATTATTTACAACTTGTACATTTTTTTGAACTAGTCAATTGGCCAACAAATTCCATGACATTTGAATTTGGATCCCCAAACTACAAGGCATGACGGATCCTCTTAATATTTCACGCACGTAATAAAATTAGCATATTGCGGCAAGAATGGAATCCCCACATAGATTCTACATGTGGGAATTATTTACAGCTTGTACATTTTTTGGAAACTAGTCAATTGGCCAACAAATTCCATGACATTTGAATTTGGATCCCCAAACTACAGGGCATGACGGAACCTTTTAATATTTCATGCACGTTATAAAATTAGCATATTGCGGCAAGAATGGAATCCGCACATGGATTCTACATGTGGGAATTATTTACAACTTGTACATTTTTTGGAAACTAGTCAATTGGCCAACAAATTCCATGACATTTGAATTTGGATCCCCAAACTACAGGGCATGACGGATCCTTTTAATATTTCATGCACGTAATAAAACTAGTATATTGCGGCAAAAATGGAATCCGCACATGGATTCTACATTTGGGAATTATTTACAACTTGTACATTTTTTTGAACTAGTCAATTGGCCAACAAATTCCATGACATTTGAATTTGGATCCCCAAACTACAGGGCATGACGGATCCTCTTAATATTTCACGCACGTAATAAAATTAGCATATTGCGGCAAGAATGGAATCCCCACATGGATTCTACATGTGGGGATTATTTACAACTTGTACATTTTTTTGGAACTAGTCAATTGGCCAACAAATTCCATGACATTGGAATTTGGATCCCCAAACTAGAGGGCATCACGGATCCTTTTAATATTTCATGCACGTAATAAACTTAGCATATTGCGGCAAGAATGGAATCCCCACATAGATTCTACATGTGGGAATTATTTACAGCTTGTACATTTTTTGGAAACTAGTCAATTGGCCAACAAATTCCATGACATTTGAATTTGGATCCCCAAACTACAGGACATGACGGATCCACTTAATATTTCACGCATGTAATAAAATTAGCATATTGCGGCAAGAACGGAATCCCCACATAGATTCTACATGTGGGAATTATTTACAACTTGTACACTTTTTTGGAACTAGTCAATTGGCCAACAAATTCCATGACATTCGAATTTAGATCCCCAAATTACAGGGCATGACGGATCCTTTTAATAATTCATGCACGTAATAAAATTAGCATATTGCGGCAAGAATGGAATCCCCACATGCATTCTACAAGTACGGATTATTTACAACTTGTACATTTTTTTGATTTAGTCATTGGCCAACAAATTCTATGACATTTGAATTTGGATCCCTAAACTACAGGGCATGACGGATCCTCTTAATATTTCATGCACGTAATAAACTTAGCATATTGCGGCAAGAATGGAATCCCCACATAGATTCTACATGTAGGAATTATTTACAACTTGTACATTTTTTGGAAACTAGTCAATTGGCCAACAAATTCCATGACATTGGAATTTGGATCCCCAAACTACAGGGCATGACGGATCCTTTTAATATTTCATGCACGTAATAAAATTAGCATATTGCGACAAGAATGGAATCCGCACATGGATTCTACATGGGGGAATTATTTACAACTTATACATTTTATAGAAACTAGTCAATTGGCCAACAAATTCCATGACATTGGAATTTGGATCCCCAAACTACAGGGCATGACGGATCCTTTTAATATTTCATGCACGTAATAAAATTAGCATTTTGCGGCAAGAATGGAATCCGCACATGGATTCTACATGGAGGAATTATTTACAACTTATACATTTTTTTGAAACTAGTCAATTGGCCAACAAATTCCATGACATTGGAATTTGGATCCCCAAACTACAGGGCATGACCGATCCTTTTAATATTTCATGCACGTAATAAAATTAGCATATTGCGGCAAGAATAGAATCCCCACATGCATTCTACATGTGGGGATTATTTACAACTTGTACATTTTTTGGAAACTAATCAATTGGCCAACAAATTCCATGACATTTGAATTTGGATCCCCAAACTACAGGGCATGACGGATCCTTTTAATATTTCATGCACGTAATAAAATTAGCATATTCCGGCAAGAATAGAATTTCCACATGGATTCTACATGTGGGAATTATTTACAACTTGTACATTTTTTTGAACTAGTCAATTGGCCAACAAATTCCAGGACATTTGAATTTGGATCCCCAAACTACAGGGCATGACGGATCCTCTTAATATTTCACGCACGTAATAAAATTAGCATATTGCGGCAAGAATGGTATCCCCACATGGATTCTACATGTGGGAATTATTTACAACTTGTACATTTTTTTGAACTAGTGAATTGGCCAACAAATTCCATGACATTTGAATTTGGATCCCCAAACTACATGGGCATGACGGATCCTCTTAATATTTCACGAACGTAATAAAATTAGCATATTGCGGCAAGAATGGTATCCCCACATGGATTCTACATGTGGGAATTATTTACAACTTGTACATTTTTTTGAAACTAGTCAATTGGCCAACAAATTCCATGACATTGGAATTTGGATCCCCAAACTAGAGGGCATCACGGATCCTTTTAATATTTCATGCACGTAATAAAATTAGCATATTGCGGCAAGAATAGAATCCCCACATGGATTCTACATCTGGGGATTATTTAGAAGTTGTACATTTTTTCGAACTAGTCAATTGGCCAACAAATTCCATGACATTTGAATTTGGATCCCCAAACTACAGGGCATGTCAGATCCTCTTAATATTTCATGCACGTAATAAAATTAGCATATTGCGGCAAGAATGGAATCCCCACATGGATTCTACATCTGGGGATCATTTAGAAGTTGTACATTTTTTGGAACTAGTCAATTGGCCAACAAATTCCATGACATTGGAATTTGGATCCCCAAACTACAGGGCATGACGGATCCACTTAATATTTCACGCACGTAATAAAATTAGCATATTGCGGCAAGAATGGAATCCCCACATGGATTCTACATCTGGGGATCATTTAGAAGTTGTACATTTTTTGAAACTAGTCAATTGGCCAACAAATTCCATGACATTGGAATTTGGATCCCCAAACTAGAGGGCATCACGGATCCTTTTAATATTTCATGCACGTAATAAAATTAGCATATTGCGGCAAGAATAGAATCCCCACATGGATTCTACATCTGGGGATTATTTAGAAGTTGTACATTTTTTCGAACTAGTCAATTGGCCAACAAATTCCATGACATTTGAATTTGGATCCCCAAACTACAGGGCATGACAGATCCTCTTAATATTTCATGCACGTAATAAAATTAGCATATTGCGGCAAGAATGGAATCCCCAAACTACAGGGCATGACGGATCCTCTTAATATTTCACGCACGTAATAAAATTAGCATATTGCGGCAAGAATAGAATCCCCACATGGATTCTACATGTGGGAATTATTTACAACTTGTACATTTTTTTGAACTAGTCAATTGGCCAACAAATTCCATGACATTGGAATTTGGATCCCCAAACTACAGGGCATGACGGATCCTCTTAATATTTCATGCACGTAATAAAATTAGCGTATTGCGGCAAGAACGGAATCCCCACATAGATTCTACATGTGGGAATTATTTACAACTTGTACACTTTTTTGGAACTAGTCAATTGGCCAACAAATTCCATGACATTCGAATTTAGATCCCCAAATTACAGGGCATGACGGATCCTTTTAATATTTCATGCACGTAATAAAATTAGCATATTGCGGCAAGAATGGAATCCCCACATGCATTCTACATGTGGAGATTATTTACAACTTGTACATTTTTTTGATTTAGTCAATTGGCCAACAAATTCTATGACATTTGAATTTGGATCCCTAAACTACAGGGCATGACGGATCCTCTTAATATTTCATGCACGTAATAAACTTAGCATATTGCGGCAAGAATGGAATCCCCACATAGATTCTACATGTGGGAATTATTTACAACTTGTACATTTTTTGGAAACTAGTCAATTGGCCAACAAATTCCATGACATTGGAATTTGGATCCCCAAACTACAGGGCATGACGGATCCTTTTAATATTTCATGCACGTAATAAAATTAGCATATTGCGACAAGAATGGAATCCGCACATGGATTCTACATGGGGGAATTATTTACAACTTATACATTTTATAGAAACTAGTCAATCGGCCAACAAATTCCATGACATTTGAATTTGGATCCCCAAACTACAGGGCATGACAGATCCTCTTAATATTTCATGCACGTAATAAAATTAGCATATTGCGGCAAGAATGGAATCCCCAAACTACAGGGCATGACGGATCCTCTTAATATTTCACGCACGTAATAAAATTAGCATTTTGCGGCAAGAATAGAATCCCCACATGGATTCTACATGTGGGAATTATTTACAACTTGTACATTTTTTTGAACTAGTCAATTGGCCAACAAATTCCATGACATTGGAATTTGGATCCCCAAACTACAGGGCATGACGGATCCTCTTAATATTTCATGCACGTAATAAAATTAGCATATTGCGGCAAGAACGGAATCCCCACATAGATTCTACATGTGGGAATTATTTACAACTTGTACACTTTTTTGGAACTAGTCAATTGGCCAACAAATTCCATGACATTCGAATTTAGATCCCCAAATTACAGGGCATGACGGATCCTTTTAATATTTCATGCACGTAATAAAATTAGCATATTGCGGCAAGAATGGAATCCCCACATGCATTCTACAAGTACGGATTATTTACAACTTGTACATTTTTTTGATTTAGTCAATTGGCCAACAAATTCTATGACATTTGAATTTGGATCCCTAAACTACAGGGCATGACGGATCCTCTTAATATTTCATGCACGTAATAAACTTAGCATATTGCGGCAAGAATGGAATCCCCACATAGATTCTACATGTGGGAATTATTTACAATTTGTACATTTTTTGGAAACTAGTCAATTGGCCAACAAATTCCATGACATTGGAATTTGGATCCCCAAACTACAGGGCATGACGGATCCTTTTAATATTTCATGCACGTAATAAAATTAGCATATTGCGACAAGAATGGAATCCGCACATGGATTCTACATGGGGGAATTATTTACAACTTATACATTTTATAGAAACTAGTCAATTGGCCAACAAATTCCATGACATTGGAATTTGGATCCCCAAACTACAGGGCATGACGGATCCTTTTAATATTTCATGCACGTAATAAAATTAGCATATTGCGGCAAGAATAGAATCCCCACATGGATTCTACATGTGGGAATTATTTACAACTTGTACATTTTTTTGAACTAGTCAATTGGCCAACAAATTCCATGACATTTGAATTTGGATCCCCAAACTACAGGGCATGACGGATCCTCTTAATATTTCACGCACGTAATAAAATTAGCATATTGCGGCAAGAATAGAATCCCCACATGGATTCTACATGTGGGAATTATTTACAACTTGTACATTTTTTTGAACTAGTCAATTGGCCAACAAATTCCATGACATTTGAATTTGGATCCCCAAACTACAGGGCATGACGGATCCTCTTAATATTTCACGCACGTAATAAAATTAGCATATTGCGGCAAGAATGGTATCCCCACATGGATTCTACATGTGGGAATTATTTACAACTTGTACATTTTTTTGAACTAGTGAATTGGCCAACAAATTCCATGACATTTGAATTTGGATCCCCAAACTACATGGGCATGACGGATCCTCTTAATATTTCACGAACGTAATAAAATTAGCATATTGCGGCAAGAATGGTATCCCCACATGGATTCTACATGTGGGAATTATTTACAACTTGTACATTTTTTTGAAACTAGTCAATTGGCCAACAAATTCCATGACATTGGAATTTGGATCCCCAAACTAGAGGGCATCACGGATCCTTTTAATATTTCATGCACGTAATAAAATTAGCATATTGCGGCAAGAATAGAATCCCCACATGGATTCTACATCTGGGGATTATTTAGAAGTTGTACATTTTTTCGAACTAGTCAATTGGCCAACAAATTCCATGACATTTGAATTTGGATCCCCAAACTACAGGGCATGTCAGATCCTCTTAATATTTCATGCACGTAATAAAATTAGCATATTGCGGCAAGAATGGAATCCCCACATGGATTCTACATCTGGGGATCATTTAGAAGTTGTACATTTTTTGGAACTAGTCAATTGGCCAACAAATTCCATGACATTGGAATTTGGATCCCCAAACTACAGGGCATGACGGATCCACTTAATATTTCACGCACGTAATAAAATTAGCATATTGCGGCAAGAATGGAATCCCCACATGGATTCTACATCTGGGGATCATTTAGAAGTTGTACATTTTTTGAAACTAGTCAATTGGCCAACAAATTCCATGACATTGGAATTTGGATCCCCAAACTAGAGGGCATCACGGATCCTTTTAATATTTCATGCACGTAATAAAATTAGCATATTGCGGCAAGAATAGAATCCCCACATGGATTCTACATCTGGGGATTATTTAGAAGTTGTACATTTTTTCGAACTAGTCAATTGGCCAACAAATTCCATGACATTTGAATTTGGATCCCCAAACTACAGGGCATGACAGATCCTCTTAATATTTCATGCACGTAATAAAATTAGCATATTGCGGCAAGAATGGAATCCCCAAACTACAGGGCATGACGGATCCTCTTAATATTTCACGCACGTAATAAACTTAGCATATTGCGGCAAGAATAGAATCCCCACATGGATTCTACATGTGGGAATTATTTACAACTTGTACATTTTTTTGAACCAGTGAATTGGCCAACAAATTCCATGACATTTGAATTTGGATCCCCAAACTACAGGGCATGACGGATCCTTTTAATATTTCATGCACGTAATAAAATTAGCATATTGCGGCAACAATGGAATCCCCACATAGATTCTACATGTGGGAATTATTTACAACTTGTACATTTTATAGAAACTAGTCAATTGGCCAACAAATTCGATGACATTTCAATTTGGATCCCCAAACTACAGGGCATGACGGATCCTTTTAATATTTCATGCACGTAATAAAATTAGCATATTGCGGCAAGAATGGTATCCCCAAATGGATTCTACATGTGGAGATTATTTACAAATTGTACATTTTTTTGAAACTAGTCAATTGGCCAACAAATTCCATGACATTTGAATTTGGATCCCCAAACTACAGGGCATGACGGATCCTCTTAGTATTTCATGCACGTAATAAAATTAGCATATTGCGGCAAGAATGGAATCCCCACATAGATTCTACATGTGGGAATTATTTACAACTTGTTTATTTTTTTGAACTAGTCAATTGGCCAACAAATTCCATGACATTTGAATTTGGATCCCCAAACTACAGGGCATGACGGATCCTCTTAATATTTCACGCACGTAATAAAATTAGCATATTGCGGCAAGAATGGTATCCCCACATGGATTCTACATGTGGGAATTATTTACAACTTGTACATTTTTTTGAACTAGTGAATTGGCCAACAAATTCCATGACATTGGAATTTGGATCCCCAAACTAGAGGGCATCACGGATCCTTTTAATATTTCATGCACGTAATAAAATTAGCATATTGCGGCAAAAATAGAATCCCCACATGGATTCTACATCTGGGGATTATTTAGAAGTTGTACATTTTTTCGAACTAGTCAATTGGCCAACAAATTCCATGACATTTGAATTTGGATCCCCAAACTACAGGGCATGACAGATCCTCTTAATATTTCATGCACGTAATAAAATTAGGATATTGCGGCAAGAATAGAATCCCCACATGGATTCTACATCTGGGGATCATTTACAAGTTGTACATTTTTTCGAACTAGTCAATTGGCCAACAAATTCCATGACATTGGAATTTGGATCCCCAAACTAGAGGGCATCACGGATCCTTTTAATATTTCATGCACGTAATAAAATTAGCATATTGCGGCAAAAATAGAATCCCCACATGGATTCTACATCTGGGGATCATTTACAAGTTGTACATTTTTTCGAACTAGTCAATTGGCCAACAAATTCCATGACATTGGAATTTGGATCCCCAAACTACAGGGCATGACGGATCCACTTAATATTTCACGCACGTAATAAAATTAGCATATTGCGGCAAGAATAGAATCCCCACATGCATTCTACATGTGGGAATTATTTACAACTTGTACATTTTATAGAAAGTAGTCAATTGGCCAACAAATTCCATGACATTTCAATTTGGATCCCCAAACTACAGGGCATGACGGATCCTCCTAATATTTACTGCACGTAATAAAACTAGCATATTGCGGCAAGAATGGTATCCCCACATGGATTCTACATGTGGAGATTATTTACAAATTGTTCCTTTTTTTGGAAACTAGTCAATTGGCCAACAAATTCCATGACATTTCAATTTGGATCCCCAAACTACAGGGCATGACGGATCCTCCTAATATTTACTGCACGTAATAAAACTAGCATATTGCGGCAAGAATGGTATCCCCACATGGATTCTACATGTGGAGATTATTTACAAATTGTACATTTTTTTGAAACTAGTCAATTGGCCAACAAATTCCATGACATTTGAATTTGGATCCTCAAACTACAGGGCATGACAAATCCTCTTAATATTTCATGCACGTAATAAAATTAGCATATTGCGGCAAGAATAGAATCCCCACATGGATTCTACATCTGGGGATCATTTAGAAGTTGTACATTTTTTCGAACTAGTCAATTGGCCAACAAATTCCATGACATTGGAATTTGGATCCCCAAACTACAGGGCATGACGGATCCACTTAATATTTCACGCACGTAATAAAATTAGCATATTGCGGCAAGAATAGAATCCCCACATGGATTCTACATGTGGAGATTATTTACAAATTGTACATTTTTTTGAAACTAGTCAATTGGCCAACAAATTCCATGACATTTCAATTTGGATCCCCAAACTACAGGGCATGACGGATCCTCCTAATATTTACTGCACGTAATAAAACTAGCATATTGCGGCAAGAATGGTATCCCCACATGGATTCTACATGTGGAGATTATTTACAAATTGTACATTTTTTTGAAACTAGTCAATTGGCCAACAAATTCCATGACATTTCAATTTGGATCCCCAAACTACAGGGCATGACGGATCCTCCTAATATTTACTGCACGTAATAAAACTAGCATATTGCGGCAAGAATGGTATCCCCACATGGATTCTACATGTGGAGATTATTTACAAATTGTACATTTTTTTGAAACTAGTCAATTGGCCAACAAATTCCATGACATTTGAATTTGGATCCCCAAACTACAGGGCATGACAGATCCTCTTAATATTTCATGCACGTAATAAAATTAGCATATTGCGGCAAGAATAGAATCCCCACATGGATTCTACATCTGGGGATCATTTAGAAGTTGTACATTTTTTCGAACTAGTCAATTGGCCAACAAATTCCATGACATTGGAATTTGGATCCCCAAACTGCAGGGCATGACGGATCCACTTAATATTTCACGCACGTAATAAAATTAGCATATTGCGGCAAGAATAGAATCCCCACATGGATTCTACATGTGGAGATTATTTACAAATTGTACATTTTTTTGAAACTAGTCAATTGGCCAACAAATTCCATGACATTTCAATTTGGATCCCCAAACTACAGGGCATGACGGATCCTCCTAATATTTACTGCACGTAATAAAACTAGCATATTGCGGCAAGAATGGTATCCCCACATGGATTCTACATGTGGAGATTATTTACAAATTGTACATTTTTTTGAAACTAGTCAATTGGCCAACAAATTCCATGACATTTCAATTTGGATCCCCAAACTACAGGGCATGACGGATCCTCCTAATATTTACTGCACGTAATAAAACTAGCATATTGCGGCAAGAATGGAATCCCCACATGGATTCTACATGTGGGGATGATTTACAACTTGTACATTTTTTTGAAACTAGTCAATTGGCCAACAAATTCCATGACATTTCAATTTGGATCCCCAAACTACAGGGCATCACGGATCCTTTTAATATTTCATGCGCGTAATAAAATTAGCATATTGCGGCAAGAATAGAATCCCCACATGGATTCTACATCTGGGGATTATTTAGAAGTTGTACATTTTTTCGAACTAGTCAATTGGCCAACAAATTCCATGACATTTGAATTTGGATCCCCAAACTACAGGGCATGACAGATCCTCCTAATATTTCATGCACGTAATAAAATTAGCATATTGCGGCAAGAATAGAATCCCCACATGGATTCTACATCTGGGGATCATTTAGAAGTTGTACATTTTTTCGAACTAGTCAATTGGCCAACAAATTCCATGACATTTGAATTTGGATCCCCAAACTACAGGGCATGACGGATCCACTTAATATTTCACGCACGTAATAAAATTAGCATATTGCGGCAAGAATAGAATCCCCACATGGATTCTACATGTGGGAATTATTTACAACTTGTACATTTTTTTGAACTAGTGAATTGGCCAACAAATTCCATGACATTTCAATTTGGATCCCCAAACTACAGGGCATGACGGATCCTTTTAATATTTCATGCCCGTAATAAAATTAGCATATTGCGGCAACAATGGAATCCCCACATAGATTCTACATGTGGGAATTATTTACAACTTGTACATTTTATAGAAAGTAGTCAATTGGCCAACAAATTCCATGACATTTCAATTTGGATCCCCAAACTACAGGGCATCACGGATCCTTTTAATATTTCATGCACGTAATAAAATTAGCATATTGCGGCAAGAATGGAATCCCCACATGCATTCTACAAGTACGGATTATTTACAACTTGTACATTTTTTGGAACTAGTCAATTGGCCAACAAAATTCCATGACATTGGAATTTGGATCCCCAAACTACAGGGCATGACGGATCCTCTTAGTATTTCATGCACGTAATAAAATTAGCATATTGCGGCAAGAATGGAATCCCCACATAGATTCTACATGTGGGGATTATTTACAACTTGTACATTTTTTTGAAACTAGTCAATTGGCCAACAAATTCCATGACATTTGAATTTGGATCCCTAAACTACAGGGCATGACGGATCCTCTTAATATTTCACGCACGTAATAAAATTAGCATATTGCGGCAAGAATGGTATCCCCACATGGATTCTACATGTGGGGATTATTTACAACTTGTACATTCTTTTGAACAAGTCAATTGGCCAACAAATTCCATGACATTTGAATTTGGATCCCCAAACTACAGGGCATGACGGATCATTTAATATTTCATGCACGTAATAAACTTAGCATATTGCGGCAAGAATGGAATCCCCACATAGATTCTACATGTGGGGATTATTTACAACTTGTACATTTTTTTGAAACTAGTGAATTGGCCAACAAATTCCATGACATTTCAATTTGGATCCCCAAACTACAGGGCATGACGGATCCTCTAATATTTCATGCACGTAATAAAATTAGCATATTGCTGCAAGAATGGAATCCCCACATAGATTCTACATGTGGGGATTATTTACAACTTGTACATTTTATAGAAAGTAGTCAATTGGCCAACAAATTCCATGACATTTCAATTTGGATCCCCAAACTACAGGGCATGACGGATCCTCTTAGTATTTCATGCACGTAATAAAATTAGCATATTGCGGCAAGAATAGAATCCTTACATGGATTCTACATGTGGGGATTATTTACAACTTGTACATTTTTTTGAACTAGTCAATTGGCCAACAAATTCCATGACATTGGAATTTGGATCCCCAAACTACAGGGCATGACGGATCCACTTAATATTTCATGCACGTAATAAAATTAGCATATTGTGGCAAGAATGGAATCCCCACATGGATTCTACATGTGGGGATTATTTACAACTTGTACATTTTTTTGAACTAGTCAATTGGCCTAGTAATTCCATGACATTTGAATTTGGATCCCCAAACCACAAGGCATAACAGATCCTTTTAATATTTCATGCACGTAATAAAATTAGCATATTGCGGCAACAATGGAATCCCCACATGGATTCTCATGTGGGGATTATTTACAACTTGTACATTTTTTGGAACTAGTCAATTGGCCAACAAATTCCATGACATATCAATTTGGATCCCCAAACTACTAGGCATGACAGATCCTCTTAATATTTCATTCACGTAATAAAATTAGCATATTGCGGCAAGAATGGAATCCCCACAAAGATTCTACATATGGGGATTATATACAACTTGTACATTTTTTGGAACTAGTCAATTGGACAACAAATTCCATGACATTCGAATTTGGATCCCCAAACTACTGGGCATGACAGATCCTCTTAATATTTCATTCACGTAATAAAATTAGCATATTGCGGCAAGAATGGAATCCCCACATACATTCTACATGTGGAGATTATTTACAACTTGTACACTTTTTTGAAACTAGTCAGTTGGCCAACAAATTCCATGACATTTGAATTTGGATCCCCAAACCACAAGGCATGACGGATCCTTTTAATATTTCATGCACGTAATAAAATTAGCATATTGCGGCAAGAATGGAATCCCCACATGGATTCTACATGTGGGGATTATTTACAACTTGAACTTTTTTTTGAAACTAGTCAATTGGTCAACAAATTCCATGACAGTTATATTTGGATCCCCAACTACAGGGCATGACGGATCCTTTTAATATTTCATGCACGTAATAAAATTAGCACATTGTGGCAAGAATGGTATCCCCACATGGATTCTACATGTGGGGATTATTTACAACTTGTACATTTTTTTGAAACTAGTCAACTGGCCAACAAATTCCATGACATTTCAATTTGGATCCCCAAACTACAGGGCATGACAGATCCTTTTAATATTTCATGCACGTAATAAAATTAGCATATTGCGGCAAGAATGGAATCCCCACATGGATTCTACATGTGGGGATTATTTACAACTTGTATATTTTTTTGAACTAGTCAAATGGCCAACAAATTCCATGACATTTGAATTTGGATCCCCAAACTACTAGGCATGACAGATCCTCTAAATATTTCATACACGTAATAAAATTAGCATATTGCGGCAAGAATGGAATCTCCATATAGATTCTACATGTGGGGATTATTTACAACTTGAACTTTTTTTTGAAACTAGTCAATTGGTCAACAAATTCCATGACAGTTATATTTGGATCCCCAACTACAGGGCATGACGGATCCACTTAATATTTCACGCACGTAATAAAATTAGCACATTGTGGCAAGAATGGTATCCCCACATGGATTCTACATGTGGGGATTATTTACAACTTGTACATTTTTTTGAAACTAGTCAACTGGCCAACAAATTCCATGACATTTCAATTTGGATCCCCAAACTACAGGGCATGACAGATCCTTTTAATATTTCATGCACGTAATAAAATTAGCATATTGCGGCAAGAATGGAATCCCCACATGGATTCTACATCTGGGGATTATTTACAACTTGTACATTTTCTTGAACTAGTCAATTGGCCAACAAATTCCATGACATTTGAATTTGGATCCCCAAACTACAGGGCATGGCGGATCCTTTTAATATTTCATGCACGTAATTAAGTTAGCATATTGCGGCAAGAATGAAATCCCCACATACATTCTACATGTGGAGATTATTTACAACTTGTACACTTTTTTAGAACTCGTCAATTGGCCAACAAATTCCATGACATTTGAATTTGGATCCCCAAACCACAAGGCATGACGGATCCTTTTAATATTTCATGCACGTAATAAAATTAGCATATTGCGGCAGGAATGGAATCCCCACATAGATTCTACATGTGGAGATTATTTACAACTTGTACATTTTTTTGAAACTAGTCAATTGGCCAACAAATTCCATGACATTTATATTTGGATCCCCAACTACAGGGCATGACGGATCCTCCTAATATTTCATGCAAGTAATAAAATTAGCATATTGCGGCAAGAATGGAATCCCCACATAGATTCTACATGTGGAGATTATTTACAACTTGTACATTTTTATGGAACTAGTCAATTGGCCAACAAATTCCATGACATTTCAATTTGGATCCCCAAACTACAGGGCATGACGGATACTTTTAATATTTCATGCAAGTAATAAAATTAGCATATTGCGGCAAGCATGGAATCCCCACATGGATTCTACATGTGGGGATTATTTACAACTTGTACATTTTTTTGAACTAGTCAATTGGCCAACAAATTCCATGACATTTGAATTTGGATCCCCAAACTACAGGGCATGACGGATCCTCTTAATATTTCAGGCACGTAAAAAAATTAGCATATTGCGGCAGGAATGGAATCCCCACATAGATTCTACATGTGGGAATTATTTACAACTTGTACATTTTTTTGAAACTAGTCAATTGGCCAACAAATTCCATGACATTAGAATTTGGATCCCAAACTACAGGGCATGACGGATCCTTTTAATATTTCATGCACGTAATAAAATTAGCATATTGCGGCAGGAATGGAATCCCCACATAGATTCTACATGTGGAGATTATTTACAACTTGTACATTTTTTTGAAACTAGTCAATTGGCCAACAAATTCCATGACATTTATATTTGGATCCCCAACTACAGGGCATGACGGATCCTCCTAATATTTCATGCAAGTAATAAAATTAGCATATTGCGGCAAGAATGGAATCCCCACATAGATTCTACATGTGGAGATTATTTACAACTTGTACATTTTTATGGAACTAGTCAATTGGCCAACAAATTCCATGACATTTCAATTTGGATCCCCAAACTACAGGGCATGACGGATCCTTTTAATATTTCATGCAAGTAATAAAATTAGCATATTGCGGCAAGAATGGAATCCCCACATAGATTCTACATGTGGGGATTATTTACAACTTGTACATTTTTTTGAAACTAGTCAATTGGCCAACAAATTCCATGATATTTGAGTTTGGATCCCGTAACTACAGGGCATGATGGATCCTTTTAATATTTCATGCACGTAATAAAATTAGCATATTGCGGCAAGAATGGAATCCCCACATAGATTCTACATGTGGGAATTATTTACAACTTGTACATTTTTTTGAAACTAGTCAATTGGCCAACAAATTCC
This sequence comes from Antitrichia curtipendula, assembly GCA_951230915.1. Classification (NCBI taxonomy): domain Eukaryota; kingdom Viridiplantae; phylum Streptophyta; class Bryopsida; order Hypnales; family Leucodontaceae; genus Antitrichia; species Antitrichia curtipendula. The sequence goes on along the minus strand of OX579637.1, from coordinate 20,939,249 downwards.
ATGACATTAGAATTTGGATCCCAAACTACAGGGCATGACGGATCCTTTTAATATTTCATGCACGTAATTAAATTAGCATATTGCCGCAAGAATGGAATCCCCACATAGATTCTAGATGTGGGAATTATTTACAACTTGTACATTTTTTTGAAACTAGTCAATTGGCCAACAAATTCCATGACATTAGAATTTGGATCCCAAACTACAGGGCATGACGGATCCTTTTAATATTTCTTGCACGTAATAAAATTAGCATATTGCGGCAGGAATGGAATCCCCACATGGATTCTACATGTGGGGATTATTTACAACTTGTACATTTTTTTGGAACTAGTCAATTGGCCAACAAATTCCAGAACATTTGAATTTGGATCCCCAAACCACAAGGCATGACGGATCCTTTTAATATTTCATGCACGTAATAAAATTAGCATATTGCGGCAAGAATGGAATCCCCACATGGATTCTACATGTGGGGATTATTTACAACTTGTACATTTTTTTGAACTAGTCAAATGGCCAACAAATTCCATGACATTTGAATTTGGATCCCCAAACTACTGGGCATGACAGATCCTCTTAAAATTTCATACACGTAATAAAATTAGCATATTGCGGCAAGAATGGAATCCCCATATAGATTCTACATGTGGGGATTATTTACAACTTGTACATTTTTTAGAACTAGTCAATTGGCCAACAAATTCCATGACATTTGAATTTGGATCCCCAAACTACAGGGCATGGCGGATCCTTTTAATATTTCATGCACGTAATAAAATTAGCATATTGCGGCAAGAATGGAATCCCCACATACATTCTACATGTGGAGATTATTTACAACTTGTACACTTTTTTAGAACTAGTCAATTGGCCAACAAATTCCATGACTTTTGAATTTGGATCCCCAAACCACAAGGCATGACGGATCCTTTTAATATTTCATGCACGTAATAAAATTAGCATATTGCGGCAGGAATGGAATCCCCACATAGATTCTACATGTGGAGATTATTTACAAATTGTACATTTTTTTGAAACTAGTCAATTGGCCAACAAATTCCATGATATTTGAGTTTGGATCCCCAAACTACAGGGCATGACAGATCCTTTTAATATTTCATGCACGTAATAAAATTAGCATATTGCGGCAAGAATGGAATCCCCACATGGATTCTACATCTGGGGATTATTTACAACTTGTACATTTTCTTGAACTAGTCAATTGGCCAACAAATTCCATGACATTTGAATTTGGATCCCCAAACTACAGGGCATGGCGGATCCTTTTAATATTTCATGCACGTAATTAAGTTAGCATATTGCGGCAAGAATGAAATCCCCACATACATTCTACATGTGGAGATTATTTACAACTTGTACACTTTTTTAGAACTCGTCAATTGGCCAACAAATTCCATGACATTTGAATTTGGATCCCCAAACCACAAGGCATGACGGATCCTTTTAATATTTCATGCACGTAATAAAATTAGCATATTGCGGCAGGAATGGAATCCCCACATAGATTCTACATGTGGAGATTATTTACAACTTGTACATTTTTTTGAAACTAGTCAATTGGCCAACAAATTCCATGACATTTATATTTGGATCCCCAACTACAGGGCATGACGGATCCTCCTAATATTTCATGCAAGTAATAAAATTAGCATATTGCGGCAAGAATGGAATCCCCACATAGATTCTACATGTGGAGATTATTTACAACTTGTACATTTTTATGGAACTAGTCAATTGGCCAACAAATTCCATGACATTTCAATTTGGATCCCCAAACTACAGGGCATGACGGATACTTTTAATATTTCATGCAAGTAATAAAATTAGCATATTGCGGCAAGCATGGAATCCCCACATGGATTCTACATGTGGGGATTATTTACAACTTGTACATTTTTTTGAACTAGTCAATTGGCCAACAAATTCCATGACATTTGAATTTGGATCCCCAAACTACAGGGCATGACGGATCCTCTTAATATTTCAGGCACGTAAAAAAATTAGCATATTGCGGCAGGAATGGAATCCCCACATAGATTCTACATGTGGGAATTATTTACAACTTGTACATTTTTTTGAAACTAGTCAATTGGCCAACAAATTCCATGACATTAGAATTTGGATCCCAAACTACAGGGCATGACGGATCCTTTTAATATTTCATGCACGTAATAAAATTAGCATATTGCGGCAGGAATGGAATCCCCACATAGATTCTACATGTGGAGATTATTTACAACTTGTACATTTTTTTGAAACTAGTCAATTGGCCAACAAATTCCATGACATTTATATTTGGATCCCCAACTACAGGGCATGACGGATCCTCCTAATATTTCATGCAAGTAATAAAATTAGCATATTGCGGCAAGAATGGAATCCCCACATAGATTCTACATGTGGAGATTATTTACAACTTGTACATTTTTATGGAACTAGTCAATTGGCCAACAAATTCCATGACATTTCAATTTGGATCCCCAAACTACAGGGCATGACGGATCCTTTTAATATTTCATGCAAGTAATAAAATTAGCATATTGCGGCAAGAATGGAATCCCCACATAGATTCTACATGTGGGGATTATTTACAACTTGTACATTTTTTTGAAACTAGTCAATTGGCCAACAAATTCCATGATATTTGAGTTTGGATCCCGTAACTACAGGGCATGATGGATCCTTTTAATATTTCATGCACGTAATAAAATTAGCATATTGCGGCAAGAATGGAATCCCCACATAGATTCTACATGTGGGAATTATTTACAACTTGTACATTTTTTTGAAACTAGTCAATTGGCCAACAAATTCCATGACATTAGAATTTGGATCCCAAACTACAGGGCATGACGGATCCTTTTAATATTTCATGCACGTAATTAAATTAGCATATTGCCGCAAGAATGGAATCCCCACATAGATTCTAGATGTGGGAATTATTTACAACTTGTACATTTTTTTGAAACTAGTCAATTGGCCAACAAATTCCATGACATTAGAATTTGGATCCCAAACTACAGGGCATGACGGATCCTTTTAATATTTCTTGCACGTAATAAAATTAGCATATTGCGGCAGGAATGGAATCCCCACATGGATTCTACATGTGGGGATTATTTACAACTTGTACATTTTTTTGGAACTAGTCAATTGGCCAACAAATTCCAGAACATTTGAATTTGGATCCCCAAACCACAAGGCATGACGGATCCTTTTAATATTTCATGCACGTAATAAAATTAGCATATTGCGGCAAGAATGGAATCCCCACATGGATTCTACATGTGGGGATTATTTACAACTTGTACATTTTTTTGAACTAGTCAAATGGCCAACAAATTCCATGACATTTGAATTTGGATCCCCAAACTACTGGGCATGACAGATCCTCTTAAAATTTCATACACGTAATAAAATTAGCATATTGCGGCAAGAATGGAATCCCCATATAGATTCTACATGTGGGGATTATTTACAACTTGTACATTTTTTAGAACTAGTCAATTGGCCAACAAATTCCATGACATTTGAATTTGGATCCCCAAACTACAGGGCATGGCGGATCCTTTTAATATTTCATGCACGTAATAAAATTAGCATATTGCGGCAAGAATGGAATCCCCACATACATTCTACATGTGGAGATTATTTACAACTTGTACACTTTTTTAGAACTAGTCAATTGGCCAACAAATTCCATGACTTTTGAATTTGGATCCCCAAACCACAAGGCATGACGGATCCTTTTAATATTTCATGCACGTAATAAAATTAGCATATTGCGGCAGGAATGGAATCCCCACATAGATTCTACATGTGGAGATTATTTACAAATTGTACATTTTTTTGAAACTAGTCAATTGGCCAACAAATTCCATGACATTTATATTTGGATCCCCAACTACAGGGCATGACGGATCCTCCTAATATTTCATGCAAGTAATAAAATTAGCATATTGCGGCAAGAATGGAATCCCCACATAGATTCTACATGTGGAGATTATTTACAACTTGTACATTTTTTTGGAACTAGTCAATTGGCCAACAAATTCCATGACATTTCAATTTGGATCCCTAAACTACAGGGCATGACGGATCCTTTTAATATTTCATGCAAGTAATAAAATTAGCATATTGCCGCAAGAATGGAATCCCCACATAGATTCTACATGTGGGAATTATTTACAACTTGTACATTTTTTTGAAACTAGTCAATTGGCCAACAAATTCCATGACATTAGAATTTGGATCCCCAAACTACAGGGCATGACGGATCCTCTTAATATTTCATACACGTAATAAAATTAGCATATTGCGGCAAGAATGGAATCCCCATATAGATTCTACATGTGGGGATTATTTACAACTTGTACATTTTTTTGAACTAGTCAATTGGCCAACAAATTCCATGACATTTGAATTTGGATCCCCAAACTACAGGGCATGGCGGATCCTTTTAATACTTCATACACGTAATAAAATTAGCATATTGTGGCAAGAATGGTATCCCCACATGGATTCTACGTGTGGGGATTATTTACAACTTGTACATTTTTTTGAAACTAGTCAATTGGCCAACAAATTCCATGACATTAGAATTTGGATCCCCAAACTACAGGGCATGACAGATCCTTTTAATATTTCATGCACGTAATAAAATTAGCATATTGCGGCAAGAATGGAATCCCCACATGGATTCTACATCTGGGGATTATTTACAACTTGTACATTTTCTTGAACTAGTCAATTGGCCAACAAATTCCATGACATTTGAATTTGGATCCCCAAACTACAGGGCATGGCGGATCCTTTTAATATTTCATGCACGTAATTAAGTTAGCATATTGCGGCAAGAATGAAATCCCCACATACATTCTTTATGTGGAGATTATTTACAACTTGTACACTTTTTTAGAACTCGTCAATTGGCCAACAAATTCCATGACATTTGAATTTGGATCCCCAAACCACAAGGCATGACGGATCCTTTTAATATTTCATGCACGTAATAAAATTAGCATATTGCGGCAGGAATGGAATCCCCACATAGATTCTACATGTGGAGATTATTTACAACTTGTACATTTTTTTGAAACTAGTCAATTGGCCAACAAATTCCATGACATTTATATTTGGATCCCCAACTACAGGGCATGACGGATCCTCCTAATATTTCATGCAAGTAATAAAATTAGCATATTGCGGCAAGAATGGAATCCCCACATAGATTCTACATGTGGAGATTATTTACAACTTGTACATTTTTATGGAACTAGTCAATTGGCCAACAAATTCCATGACATTTCAATTTGGATCCCCAAACTACAGGGCATGACGGATCCTTTTAATATTTCATGCAAGTAATAAAATTAGCATATTGCGGCAAGAATGGAATCCCCACATAGATTCTACATGTGGGGATTATTTACAACTTGTACATTTTTTTGAAACTAGTCAATTGGCCAACAAATTCCATGATATTTGAGTTTGGATCCCGTAACTACAGGGCATGATGGATCCTTTTAATATTTCATGCACGTAATAAAATTAGCATATTGCGGCAAGAATGGAATCCCCACATAGATTCTACATGTGGGAATTATTTACAACTTGTACATTTTTTTGAAACTAGTCAATTGGCCAACAAATTCCATGACATTAGAATTTGGATCCCAAACTACAGGGCATGACGGATCCTTTTAATATTTCATGCACGTAATTAAATTAGCATATTGCCGCAAGAATGGAATCCCCACATAGATTCTAGATGTGGGAATTATTTACAACTTGTACATTTTTTTGAAACTAGTCAATTGGCCAACAAATTCCATGACATTAGAATTTGGATCCCAAACTACAGGGCATGACGGATCCTTTTAATATTTCTTGCACGTAATAAAATTAGCATATTGCGGCAGGAATGGAATCCCCACATGGATTCTACATGTGGGGATTATTTACAACTTGTACATTTTTTTGGAACTAGTCAATTGGCCAACAAATTCCAGAACATTTGAATTTGGATCCCCAAACCACAAGGCATGACGGATCCTTTTAATATTTCATGCACGTAATAAAATTAGCATATTGCGGCAAGAATGGAATCCCCACATGGATTCTACATGTGGGGATTATTTACAACTTGTACATTTTTTTGAACTAGTCAAATGGCCAACAAATTCCATGACATTTGAATTTGGATCCCCAAACTACTGGGCATGACAGATCCTCTTAAAATTTCATACACGTAATAAAATTAGCATATTGCGGCAAGAATGGAATCCCCATATAGATTCTACATGTGGGGATTATTTACAACTTGTACATTTTTTAGAACTAGTCAATTGGCCAACAAATTCCATGACATTTGAATTTGGATCCCCAAACTACAGGGCATGGCGGATCCTTTTAATATTTCATGCACGTAATAAAATTAGCATATTGCGGCAAGAATGGAATCCCCACATACATTCTACATGTGGAGATTATTTACAACTTGTACACTTTTTTAGAACTAGTCAATTGGCCAACAAATTCCATGACTTTTGAATTTGGATCCCCAAACCACAAGGCATGACGGATCCTTTTAATATTTCATGCACGTAATAAAATTAGCATATTGCGGCAGGAATGGAATCCCCACATAGATTCTACATGTGGAGATTATTTACAAATTGTACATTTTTTTGAAACTAGTCAATTGGCCAACAAATTCCATGACATTTATATTTGGATCCCCAACTACAGGGCATGACGGATCCTCCTAATATTTCATGCAAGTAATAAAATTAGCATATTGCGGCAAGAATGGAATCCCCACATAGATTCTACATGTGGAGATTATTTACAACTTGTACATTTTTTTGGAACTAGTCAATTGGCCAACAAATTCCATGACATTTCAATTTGGATCCCTAAACTACAGGGCATGACGGATCCTTTTAATATTTCATGCAAGTAATAAAATTAGCATATTGCCGCAAGAATGGAATCCCCACATAGATTCTACATGTGGGAATTATATACAACTTGTACATTTTTTTGAAACTAGTCAATTGGCCAACAAATTCCATGACATTAGAATTTGGATCCCCAAACTACAGGGCATGACGGATCCTCTTAATATTTCATACACGTAATAAAATTAGCATATTGCGGCAAGAATGGAATCCCCATATAGATTCTACATGTGGGGATTATTTACAACTTGTACATTTTTTTGAACTAGTCAATTGGCCAACAAATTCCATGACATTTGAATTTGGATCCCCAAACTACAGGGCATGGCGGATCCTTTTAATATTTCATACACGTAATAAAATTAGCATATTGTGGCAAGAATGGTATCCCCACATGGATTCTACGTGTGGGGATTATTTACAACTTGTACATTTTTTTGAAACTAGTCAATTGGCCAACAAATTCCATGACATTAGAATTTGGATCCCAAACTACAGGGCATGACGGATCCTTTTAATATTTCATGCACGTAATAAAATTAGCATATTGCGGCAAGAATGGAATCCCCACATGGATTCTACATGTGGGGATTATTTACAACTTGTACATTTTTTCGAACTAGTCAATTGGCCAACAAATTCCATGACATTTGAATTTGGATCCCAAACTACAGGGCATGACGGATCCTTTTAATATTTCATACACGTAATAAAATTAGCATATTGTGGCAAGAATGGTATCCCCACATGGATTCTACGTGTGGGGATTATTTACAACTTGTACATTTTTTTGAAACTAGTCAATTGGCCAACAAATTCCATGACATTAGAATTTGGATCCCAAACTACAGGGCATGACGGATCCTTTTAATATTTCATGCACGTAATAAAATTAGCATATTGCGGCAAGAATGGAATCCCCACATGGATTCTACATGTGGGGATTATTTACAACTTGTACATTTTTTTGAACTAGTCAATTGGCCAACAAATTCCATGACATTTGAATTTGGATCCCCAAACTACAGGGCATGACGGATCCTCTTAATATTTCACGCACGTAATAAAATCAGCATATTGCGGCAAGAATGGTATCCCCACATGGATTCTACGTGTGGGGATTATTTACAACTTGTACATTTTTTTGGAACTAGTCAATTGGCCAACAAATTCCATGACATTTCAATTTGGATCCCCAAACTACAGGGCATGACGGATCCTTTTAATATTTCATGCAAGTAATAAAATTAGCATATTGCGGCAAGAATAGAATCCCCACATGGATTCTACATGTGGGGATTATTTACAACTTGTACATTTTTTTGGAACTAGTCAATTGGCCAACAAATTCCATGACATTTATATTTGGATCCCAAACTACAGGGCATGACGGATCCTTTTAATATTTTATGCACGTAATAAAATTAGCATATTGTGGCAAGAATGGTATCCCCACATGGATTCTACGAGTGGGGATTATTTACAACTTGTATATTTTTTTGAAACTCGTCAAGTGGCCAACAAATTCCATGACATTTGAATTTGGATCCCCAAACTACAGGGCATGGCGGATCCTTTGAATATTTCGTGCAAGTAATAAAATTAGCATATTGCGGCAAGAATAGAATCCCCACATGGATTCTACATGTGGGGATTATTTACAACTTGTACATTTTTTTGAACTAGTCAATTGGCCAACAAATTCCATGACATTTGAATTTGGATCCCCAAACTACAGGGCATGGCGGATCCTTTTAATATTTCATACACGTAATAAAATTAGCATATTGTGGCATGAATGGTATCCCCACATGGATTCTACGTGTGGGGATTATTTACAACTTGTACATTTTTTTGAAACTAGTCAATTGGCCAACAAATTCCATGACATTAGAATTTGGATCCCAAAATGGCATGACGGATCCTTTTAATATTTCATGCACGTAATAAAATTAGCATATTGCGGCAAGAATGGAATCCCCACATGGATTCTACATGTGGGGATTATTTACAACTTGTACATTTTTTCGAACTAGTCAATTGGCCAACAAATTCCATGACATTTGAATTTGGATCCCAAACTACAGGGCATGACGGATCCTTTTAATATTTCATACACGTAATAAAATTAGCATATTGTGGCAAGAATGGTATCCCCACATGGATTCTACGTGTGGGGATTATTTACAACTTGTACATTTTTTTGAAACTAGTCAATTGGCCAACAAATTCCATGACATTAGAATTTGGATCCCAAACTACAGGGCATGACGGATCCTTTTAATATTTCATGCACGTAATAAAATTAGCATATTGCGGCAAGAATGGAATCCCCACATGGATTCTACATGTGGAGATTATTTACAACTTGTACATTTTTTTGAACTAGTCAATTGGCCAACAAATTCCATGACATTTGAATTTGGATCCCCAAACTACAGGGCATGACGGATCCTCTTAATATTTCACGCACGTAATAAAATCAGCATATTGCGGCAAGAATGGTATCCCCACATGGATTCTACGTGTGGGGATTATTTACAACTTGTACATTTTTTTGGAACTAGTCAATTGGCCAACAAATTCCATGACATTTCAATTTGGATCCCCAAACTACAGGGCATGACGGATCCTTTTAATATTTCATGCAAGTAATAAAATTAGCATATTGCGGCAAGAATAGAATCCCCACATGGATTCTACATGTGGGGATTATTTACAACTTGTACATTTTTTTGGAACTAGTCAATTGGGCAACAAATTCCATGACATTTATATTTGGATCCCCAACTACAGGGCATGACGGATCCTTTTAATATTTTATGCACGTAATAAAATTAGCATATTGTGGCAAGAATGGTATCCCCACATGGATTCTACGAGTGGGGATTATTTACAACTTGTATATTTTTTTGAAACTAGTCAAGTGGCCAACAAATTCCATGACATTTGAATTTGGATCCCCAAACTACAGGGCATGGCGGATCCTTTGAATATTTCGTGCACGTAATAAAATTAGCATATTGCGGCAAGAATGGAATCCCCACATGGATTCTACATGTGGGAATTATTTACAACTTGTACATTTTTTTGAACTAGTCAATTGGCCAACAAATTCCATGACATTTGAATTTGGATCCCCAAACTACTGGGCATGACGGATCCTCTTAATATTTCACGCACGTAATAAAATTAGCATATTGCGGCAAGAATGGAATCCCCACATGGATTCTACATATGGGGATTATTTACAACTTGTACATTTTTTTGAAACTAGTCAAGTGGCCAACAAATTCCAAAACATTAGAATTTGGATCCCAAACTACAGGGCATGACGGATCCTTTTAATATTTCATGCACGTAATAAAATTAGCATATTGCGGCAAGAATGGAATCCCCACATAGATTCTACATGTGGGAATTATTTACAACTTGTACATTTTTTTGAAACTAGTCAATTGGCCAACAAATTCCATGACATTTGAATTTGGATCCCCAAACTACAGGGCATGGCGGATCCTTTGAATATTTCGTGCACGTAATAAAATTAGCATATTGCGGCAAGAATGGAATCCCCACATGGATTCTACATGTGGGGATTATTTACAACTTGTACATTTTTTTGAACTAGTCAATTGGCCAACAAATTCCATGACATTTGAATTTGGATCCCCAAACTACAGGGCATGGCGGATCCTTTTAATATTTCATACACGTAATAAAATTAGCATATTGTGGCATGAATGGTATCCCCACATGGATTCTACGTGTGGGGATTATTTACAACTTGTACATTTTTTTGAAACTAGTCAATTGGCCAACAAATTCCATGACATTAGAATTTGGATCCCAAACTACAGGGCATGACGGATCCTTTTAATATTTCATGCACGTAATAAAATTAGCATATTGCGGCAAGAATGGAATCCCCACATGGATTCTACATGTGGGGATTATTTACAACTTGTACATTTTTTCGAACTAGTCAATTGGCCAACAAATTCCATGACATTTGAATTTGGATCCCAAACTACAGGGCATGACGGATCCTTTTAATATTTCATACACGTAATAAAATTAGCATATTGTGGCAAGAATGGTATCCCCACATGGATTCTACGTGTGGGGATTATTTACAACTTGTACATTTTTTTGAAACTAGTCAATTGGCCAACAAATTCCATGACATTAGAATTTGGATCCCAAACTACAGGGCATGACGGATCCTTTTAATATTTCATGCACGTAATAAAATTAGCATATTGCGGCAAGAATGGAATCCCCACATGGATTCTACATGTGGGGATTATTTACAACTTGTACATTTTTTTGAACTAGTCAATTGGCCAACAAATTCCATGACATTTGAATTTGGATCCCCAAACTACAGGGCATGACGGATCCTCTTAATATTTCACGCACGTAATAAAATCAGCATATTGCGGCAAGAATGGTATCCCCACATGGATTCTACGTGTGGGGATTATTTACAACTTGTACATTTTTTTGGAACTAGTCAATTGGCCAACAAATTCCATGACATTTCAATTTGGATCCCCAAACTACAGGGCATGACGGATCCTTTTAATATTTCATGCAAGTAATAAAATTAGCATATTGCGGCAAGAATAGAATCCCCACATGGATTCTACATGTGGGGATTATTTACAACTTGTACATTTTTTTGGAACTAGTCAATTGGGCAACAAATTCCATGACATTTATATTTGGATCCCCAACTACAGGGCATGACGGATCCTTTTAATATTTTATGCACGTAATAAAATTAGCATATTGTGGCAAGAATGGTATCCCCACATGGATTCTACGAGTGGGGATTATTTACAACTTGTATATTTTTTTGAAACTAGTCAAGTGGCCAACAAATTCCATGACATTTGAATTTGGATCCCCAAACTACAGGGCATGGCGGATCCTTTGAATATTTCGTGCACGTAATAAAATTAGCATATTGCGGCAAGAATGGAATCCCCACATGGATTCTACATGTGGGAATTATTTACAACTTGTACATTTTTTTGAACTAGTCAATTGGCCAACAAATTCCATGACATTTGAATTTGGATCCCCAAACTACTGGGCATGACGGATCCTCTTAATATTTCACGCACGTAATAAAATTAGCATATTGCGGCAAGAATGGAATCCCCACATGGATTCTACATATGGGGATTATTTACAACTTGTACATTTTTTTGAAACTAGTCAAGTGGCCAACAAATTCCAAAACATTAGAATTTGGATCCCAAACTACAGGGCATGACGGATCCTTTTAATATTTCATGCACGTAATAAAATTAGCATATTGCGGCAAGAATGGAATCCCCACATGGATTCTACATGTGGGGATTATTTACAACTTGTACATTTTTTTGAAACTAGTCAATTGGCCAACAAATTCCATGACATTAGAATTTGGATCCCAAACTACAGGGCATGACGGATCCTTTTAATATTTCATGCACGTAATAAAATTAGCATATTGCGGCAAGAATGGAATCCCCACATGGATTCTACATGTGGGAATTATTTACAACTTGTACATTTTTTTGAAACTAGTCAATTGGCCAACAAATTCCATGACATTTCAATTTGGATCCTCAAACTACAGGGCATGATAGATCCGTTTAATATTTCATGCACGTAATAAAATTAGCATATTGCGGCAAGAATGGAATCCCCACATAGATTCTACATGTGGAAATTATTTACAACTTGTACATTTTTTTGAAACTAGTCAATTGGCCAACAAATTCCATGACATTTATATTTGGATCCCAAACTACAGGGCATGACGGATCCTTTTAATATTTTATGCACGTAATAAAATTAGCATATTGTGGCAAGAATGGTATCCCCACATGGATTCTACAAGTGGGGATTATTTACAACTTGTATATTTTTTTGAAACTAGTCAAGTGGCCAACAAATTCCATGACATTTGAATTTGGATCCCCAAACTACAGGGCATGGCGGATCCTTTGAATATTTCGTGCGCGTAATAAAATTAGCATATTGCGGCAAGAATGGAATCCCCACATGGATTCTACATGTGGGAATTATTTACAACTTGTACATTTTTTTGAAACTAGTCAATTGGCCAACAAATTCCATGACATTTCAATTTGGATCCTCAAACTACAGGGCATGATAGATCCGTTTAATATTTCATGCACGTAATAAAATTAGCATATTGCGGCAAGAATGGAATCCCCACATAGATTCTACATGTGGAAATTATTTACAACTTGTACATTTTTTTGAAACTAGTCAATTGGCCAACAAATTCCATGACATTTCAATTTGGATCCCCAAACTACAGGGCATGACGGATCCTTTTAATATTTCATGCACGTAATAAAATTAGCATATTGTGGCAAGAATGGTATCCCCACATGGATTCTACATGTGGGGATTATTTACAACTTGTACATTTTTTTGAAACTAGTCAATTGGCCAACAAATTCCATGACATTTATGTTTGGATCCCCAACTACAGGGCATGACGGATCCTTTTAATATTTCATGCACGTAATAAAATTAGCATATTGTGGCAAGAATGGTATCCCCACATGGATTCTACAAGTGGGGATTATTTACAACTTGTATATTTTTTTGAAACTAGTCAAGTGGCCAACAAATTCCATGACATTTGAATTTGGATCCCTAAACTACAGGGCATGGCGGATCCTTTGAATATTTCGTGCACGTAATAAAATTAGCATATTGCGGCAAGAATGGAATCCCCACATAGATTCTACATGTGGAGATTATTTACAACTTGTACATTTTTTTGGAACTAGTCAATTGGCCAACAAATTCCATGACATTTCAATTTGGATCCCCAAACTACAGGGCATGACGGATCCTTTTCATATTTCATGCACGTATTAAAATTAGCATATTGCGTCAAGAATGGAATCCCCACATAGATTCTACATGTGGGAATTATTTACAACTTGTACATTTTTTTGAAACTAGTCAATTGGCCAACAAATTCCATGACATTAGAATTTGGATCCCAAACTACAGGGCATGACGGATCCTTTTAATATTTCATGCACGTAATAAAATTAGCATATTGCGGCAAGAATGGAATCCCCACATAGATTCTACATGTGGAGATTATTTACAACTTGTACATTTTTTTGGAACTAGTCAATTGGCCAACAAATTCCATGACATTTGAATTTGGATCCCTAAACTAAAGGGCATGGCGGATCCTTTGAATATTTCGTGCACGTAATAAAATTAGCATATTGCGGCAAGAATGGAATCCCCACATAGATTCTACATGTGGAGATTATTTACAACTTGTACATTTTTTTGGAACTAGTCAATTGGCCAACAAATTCCATGACATTTCAATTTGGATCCTCAAACTACAGGGCATGACGGATCCTTTTAATATTTCATGCACGTATTAAAATTAGCATATTGCGTCAAGAATGGAATCCCCACATAGATTCTACATGTGGGGATTATTTACAACTTGTACATTGTTTTGAACCAGTCAATTGGCCAACAAATTCCATGAAATTTCAATTTGGATCCCCAAACTACAGAACATGACGGATCTTTTTAATATTTCATGCACGTAATAAAATTAGCATATTGCGGCAAGAATGGAATCCCCACATGGATTCTACATGTGGGGATTATTTACAACTTGAACATTTTTTTGAACTAGTCAATTGGCCAACAAATTCCATGACATTTCAATTTGGATCCCCAAACTACAGGGCATCACGGATCCTTTTAATATTTCATGCAAGTAATGAAATTAGCATATTGCGGCAAGAATAGAATCCCCACATGGATTCTACATGTGGGGATTATTTACAACTTGTACATTTTTTTGAAACTAGTCAATTGGCCAACAAATTCCATGACATTTATATTTGGATCCCCAAACCACAAGGCATTACGGATCCTTTTAATATTTCATGCACGTAATAAAATTAGCATATTGCGGCAACGATGGAATCCCCACATGGATTCTCATGTGGGGATTATTTACAACTTGTACATTTTTTTGAAACTAGTCAATTGGCCAACAAATTCCTTGACATTTGAATTTGGATCCCCAAACCACAAGGCATGACGGATGCTTTTAATATTTCATGCACGTAATAAAATTCGCATATTAAAATTATTCCATGACATTTGAATTTGGAATCCCTACATAGATTGTACATGTGGAGATTATTTACAACTTGTACATTTTTTAGAACTAGTCAATTGGCTAACATATTCCATGACATTTGAATTTGGATCTCCAAACCACAAGGCATGACGGATCCTTTTATTATTTCATGCACGTAATAAAATTAGCATATTGCGGCAAGAATGGAATCCCCACATGGATTCTCATGTGGGGATTATTTACAACTTGTACATTGTTTTGAACTAGTCAATTGGCCAACAAATTCCATGACATTTGAATTTGGATCCCCAAACTACTGGGCATGACAGATCCTCTTAATATTTCATACACGTAACAAAATTAGCATATTGCGGCAAGAATGGAATCCCCATATAGATTCTACATGTGGTGATTATTTACAACTTGTACATTTTTTTGAACTAGTCAATTGGCCAACAAATTCCATGACATTAGAATTTGGATCCCCAAACTACAGGGCATGGCGGATCCTTTTAATATTTCATGCACGTAATAAAATTAGCATATTGCGGCAGGAATGGAATCCCCACATAGATTCTACATGTGGAGATTATTTGCAACTTGTACATTTTTTAGAACTAGTCAATTGGCCATCAAATTCCAGAACATTTAAATTTGGATCCCCAAACCACAAGGCATGACGGATCCTTTTAATATTTCATGCACGTAATAAAATTAGCATATTGCGGCAGGAATGGAATCCCCACATAGATTCTACATGTCGGGATTATTTACAACTTGTACATTTTTTTGAACTAGTCAATTGGCCAACAAATTCCATGACATTTCAATTTGGATCCCCAACTACAGGCCATGACGGATCCTTTTAATAATTCATGCACGTAATGAAATTAGCATATTGCGGCAAAAATGGTATCCCCACATGGATTCTACATGTGTGGATTATTTACAACTTGTACATTTTTTTGGAACTAGTCAATTGGCCAACAAATTCCATGACATTTATATTTGGATCCCCAACTACAGGGCATGACGGATCCTTTTAATATTTCATGCACGTAATAAAATTAGCATATTGTGGCAAGAATGGTATCCCCACATGGATTCTACATGTGGGGATTATTTACAACTTGTACATTTTTTTGAAACTAGTCAATTGGCCAACAAATTCCATGACATTTGAATTTGGATCCCCAAACTACAGGGCATGGCGGATCCTTTGAATATTTCGTGCACGTAATAAAATTAGCATATTGCGGCAAGAATGGAATCCCCACATAGATTCTACATGTGGAGATTATTTACAACTTGTACATTTTTTTGGAACTAGTCAATTAGCCAACAAATTCCATGACATTTCAATTTGGATCCCCAAACTACAGGGCATGACGGATCCTTTTAATATTTCATGCACGTAATAAAATTAGCATATTGCGGCAAGAATGGTATCCCCACATGGATTCTAGATGTGGGGATTATTTACAGCTTGTACATTTTATTGAAACTAGTCAATTGGCCAACAAATTCCATGACATTTGAATTTGGATGCCCAAACTACAGGGCATGGCGGATCCTTTTAATATTTCATGCACGTAATAAAATTAGTATATTGCGGCAGGAATGGAATCCCCACATAGATTCTACATGTGGAGATTATTTACAACTTGTACATTTTTTAGAACTAGTCAATTGGCCAACAAATTCCATGACATTTGAATTTGGATCCCCAACTACAGGGCATGACGGATCCTTTTAATATTTCATGCACGTAATAAAATTAGCATATTGAGGCAAGAATGGTATTTCCACATGGATTCTACATGTGGGGATTATTTACAACTTGTACATTTTTTTGAAACTAGTCAAGTGGCCAAATAATTCCATGACATTTGAATTTGGATCCCCAAACTACAGGGCATGGCGGATCCTTTGAATATTTCGTGCACGTAATAAAATTAGCATATTGCGGCAAGAATGGAATGCCCACATGGATTCTACATGTGGAGATTATTTACAACTTGTACATTTTTTTGGAACTAGTCAATTGGCCAACAAATTCCATGACATTTGAATTTGGATCCCAAACTACAGGGCATGACGGATCCTTTTAATATTTCATGCACGTAATAAAATTAGCATATTGTGGCAAGAATGGTATCCCCACATGGATTCTACGTGTGGGGATTATTTACAACTTGTACATTTTTTTGAAACTAGTCAATTGGCCAACAAATTCCATGACATTAGAATTTGGATCCCAAACTACAGGGCATGACGGATCCTTTTACTATTTCATGCACGTAATAAAATTAGCATATTGCGGCAAGAATGGAATCCCCACATGGATTCTACATGTAGGGATTATTTACAACTTGTACATTTTTTTGAACTAGTCAATTGGCCAACAAATTCCATGACATTTGAATTTGGATCCCCAAACTACAGGGCATGACGGATCCTCTTAATATTTCACGCACGTAATAAAATCAGCATATTGCGGCAAGAATGGTATCCCCACATGGATTCTACATGTGGGGATTATTTACAGCTTGTACATTTCATTGAAACTAGTCAATTGGCCAACAAATTCCATGACCTTTCAATTTGGATCCCCAAACTACAGGGCATCATGGATCCTTTTAATATTTCATGCAAGTAATAAAATTAGCATATTGCGGCAAGAATAGAATCCCGACATGGATTCTACAAGTGGGGATTATTTACAACTTGTACATTTTTTTGAAACTAGTCAATTGGCCAACAAATTCCATGACATTTAAATTTGGATCCCCAACTACAGGGCATGACGGATCCTTTTAATATTTCATGCACGTAATAAAATTAGCATATTGTGGCAAGAATGGTATCCCCACATGGATTCTACATGTGGGGATTATTTACAACTTGTACATTTTTTTGGAACTAGTCAATTGGCCAACAAATTCCATGACATTGGAATTTGGATCCCCAAACTACAGGGCATGACGGATCCTCTTAATATTTCACGCACGTAATAAAATTAGCATATTGCGGCAAGAATGGTATCTCCACATGGATTCTACATGTGGGGATTATTTACAGCTTGTACATTTTATTGAAACTAGTCAATTGGCCAACAAATTCCATGACATTTCAATTTGGATCCTCAAACTACAGGGCATCACGGATCCTTTTAATATTTCATGCACGTAATAAAATTAGCATATTGCGGCAAGAATAGAATCCCCACATGGATTCTACAATTAGGGGATTATTTACAACTTGTACATTTTTTTGAAACTAGTCAATTGGCCAACAAATTCCATGACATTTCAATTTGGATCCTCAAACTACAGGGCATCACGGATGCTTTTAATATTTCATGCACGTAATAAAATTAGCATATTGTGGCAAGAATGGTATCCCCACATGGATTCTACATGTGGCGATTATTTACAACTTGTACATTTTTTTGAAACTAGTCAATTGGCCAACAAATTCCATGACATTTGAATTTGGATCCCCAAACTACAGGGCATGGCGGATCCTTTGAATATTTCGTGCACGTAATAAAATTAGCATATTGCGGCAAGAATGGAATGCCCACATGGATTCTACATGTGGAGATTATTTACAACTTGTACATTTTTTTGGAACTAGTCAATTGGCCAACAAATTCCATGACATTTCAATTTGGATCCCCAAACTACAGAGCATGACGGATCCTTTTTATATTTCATGCACGTAATAAAATTAGCATATTGCGGCAAGAATGGTATCCCCACATAGATTCTACATGTGGGAATTATTTACAACTTGTACATTTTTTTGAAACTAGTCAATTGGCCAACAAATTCCATGACATTAGAATTTGGATCCCAAACTACAGGGCATGACGGATCCTTTTACTATTTCATGCACGTAATAAAATTAGCATATTGCGGCAAGAATGGAATCCCCACATGGATTCTACATGTGGGGATTATTTACAACTTGTACATTTTTTTGAACTAGTCAATTGGCCAACAAATTCCATGACATTTGAATTTGGATCCCCAAACTACAGGGCATGACGGATCCTCTTAATATTTCACGCACGTAATAAAATCAGCATATTGCGGCAAGAATGGTATCCCCACATGGATTCTACATGTGGGGATTATTTACAGCTTGTACATTTCATTGAAATTAGTCAATTGGCCAACAAATTCCATGACATTTCAATTTGGATCCCCAAACTACAGGGCATCATGGATCCTTTTAATATTTCACGCAAGTAATAAAATTAGCATATTGCGGCAAGAATAGAATCCCGACATGGATTCTACAAGTGGGGATTATTTACAACTTGTACATTTTTTTGAAACTAGTCAATTGGCCAACAAATTCCATGACATTTGAATTTGGATCCCCAACTACAGGGCATGACGGATCCTTTTAATATTTCATGCACGTAATAAAATTAGCATATTGTGGCAAGAATGGTATCCCCACATGGATTCTACATGTGGGGATTATTTACAACTTGTACATTTTTTTGAAACTAGTCAATTGGCCAACAAATTCCATGACATTTCAATTTGGATCCCCAAACTACAGGGCATGACGGATCCTTTTAATATTCCATGCACGTAATAAAATTAGCATATTGCGGCAAGAATGGAATCCCCACATGGATTCTACATGTGGGGATTATTTACAACTTGTACATTTTTTTGAACTAGTCAATTGGCCAACAAATTCCATGACATTTGAATTTGGATCCCCAAACTACAGGGCATGACGGATCCTCTTAATATTTCACGCACGTAATAAAATTAGCATATTGCGGCAAGAATGGTATCCCCACATGGATTCTACATGTGGGGATTATTTACAGCTTGTACATTTTATTGAAACTAGTCAATTGGCCAACAAATTCCATGACATTTCAATTTGGATCCCCAAACTACAGGGCATCACGGATCCTTTTAATATTTCATGCACGTCATAAAATTAGCATATTGTGGCAAGAATGGTATCCCCACATGGATTCTACATGTGGCGATTATTTACAACTTGTACATTTTATTGAAACTAGTCAATTGGCCAACAAATTCCATGACATTTGAATTTGGATCCCCAAACTACAGGGCATGACGGATCCTTTTACTATTTCATGCACGTAATAAAATTAGCATATTGCGGCAAGAATGGAATCCCCACATGGATTCTACATGTGGGGATTATTTACAACTTGTACATTTTTTTGAACTAGTCAATTGGCCAACAAATTCCATGACATTTGAATTTGGATCCCCAAACTACAGGGCATGATGGATCCTCTTAATATTTCACGCACGTAATAAAATCAGCATATTGCGGCAAGAATGGTATCCCCACATGGATTCTACATGTGGGGATTATTTACAGCTTGTACATTTCATTGAAATTAGTCAATTGGCCAACAAATTCCATGACATTTCAATTTGGATCCCCAAACTACAGGGCATCATGGATCCTTTTAATATTTCACGCAAGTAATAAAATTAGCATATTGCGGCAAGAATAGAATCCCGACATGGATTCTACAAGTGGGGATTATTTACAACTTGTACATTTTTTTGAAACTAGTCAATTGGCCAACAAATTCCATGACATTTGAATTTGGATCCCCAACTACAGGGCATGACGGATCCTTTTAATATTTCATGCACGTAATAAAATTAGCATATTGTGGCAAGAATGGTATCCCCACATGGATTCTACATGTGGGGATTATTTACAACTTGTACATTTTTTTGAAACTAGTCAATTGGCCAACAAATTCCATGACATTTCAATTTGGATCCCCAAACTACAGGGCATGACGGATCCTTTTAATATTCCATGCACGTAATAAAATTAGCATATTGCGGCAAGAATGGAATCCCCACATGGATTCTACATGTGGGGATTATTTACAACTTGTACATTTTTTTGAACTAGTCAATTGGCCAACAAATTCCATGACATTTGAATTTGGATCCCCAAACTACAGGGCATGACGGATCCTCTTAATATTTCACGCACGTAATAAAATTAGCATATTGCGGCAAGAATGGTATCCCCACATGGATTCTACATGTGGGGATTATTTACAGCTTGTACATTTTATTGAAACTAGTCAATTGGCCAACAAATTCCATGACATTTCAATTTGGATCCCCAAACTACAGGGCATCACGGATCCTTTTAATATTTCATGCACGTCATAAAATTAGCATATTGTGGCAAGAATGGTATCCCCACATGGATTCTACATGTGGCGATTATTTACAACTTGTACATTTTATTGAAACTAGTCAATTGGCCAACAAATTCCATGACATTTGAATTTGGATCCCCAAACTACAGGGCATGACGGATCCTTTTAATATTTCATGCACGTAATAAAATTAGCATATTGCGGCAAGAATGGAATCCCCACATAGACTCTACATGTGGGGATTATATACAACTTGTACATTTTTTGGAACTAGTCAATTGTCCAACAAATTCCAGAACATTTAAATTTGGATCCCCAAACCACAAGGCATGGCGGATCCTTTTAATATTTCATGCACGTAATAAAATTAGCATATTGCGGCAAGAATGAAATCCCCATATAGATTCTACATGTGGGGATTATTTACAACTTGTACATTTTTTTGAACTAGTCAATTGGCCAACAAATTCCATGACATTTATATTTGGATCCCAAACCACACGGCATGGCGGATCCTTTTAATATTTCATGCACGTAATAAAATTAGCATACTGCGGCAAGAATGGAATCCCCACATAGATTCTACATGTGGAGATTATTTACAACTTGTCCACTTTTTTAGAACTAGACAATTGGCCAACAAATTCCATGACATTTGAATTTGGATCCCCAAACCACAAGGCATGACGGATCCTTTTAATATTTCATGCACGTAATAAAATTAGCATATTGCGGCAGGAATGGAATCCCCACATGGATTCTACATGTGGAGATTATTTACAACTTGTACATTTTTTTGAACTAGTCAATTGGCCAACAAATTCCAGAACATATAGACTTGGATCCCTAAACCACAAGGCATGGCGGATCCTCTTAATATTTCATGCATGTAATAAAATTAGCATATTGCGGCAAGAATGGAATCCCCATATAGATTCTACATGTGGTGATTATTTACAACTTGTACATTTTTTTGAACTAGTCAAATGGCCAACAAATTCCATGACATTTGAATTTGGATCCCCAAACTAAAAGGCATGGCGGATCCTTTTAATATTTCATGCACGTAATAAAATTAGCATATTGCGGCAGGAATGGAATCCCTACATAGATTCTACATGTCGAGATTATTTACAACTTGTACATTTTTTAGAACTAGTCAATTGGCTAACAAATTCCATGACATTTGAATTTGGATCCCCAAACCACAAGGCATGGCGGATCCTTTTAATATTTCATGCACGTAATAAAATTAGCATATTGCGGCAACAATGGAATGCCCACATGGATTCTACATGTGGGGATTATATACAACTTGTACATTTTTTGGAACTAGTCAATTGGCCAACAAATTCCATGACATTTGAATTTGGATCCCCAAACTACAGGGCATGACGGATCCTCTTAATATTTCACGCACGTAATAAAATTAGCATATTGCGGCAAGAATGGTATCCCCACATGGATTCTACATGTGGGGATTATTTACAGCTTGTACATTTTATTGAAACTAGTCAATTGGCCAACAAATTCCATGACATTTCAATTTGGATCCCCAAACTACAGGGCATCACGGATCCTTTTAATATTTCATGCACGTCATAAAATTAGCATATTGTGGCAAGAATGGTATCCCCACATGGATTCTACATGTGGCGATTATTTACAACTTGTACATTTTATTGAAACTAGTCAATTGGCCAACAAATTCCATGACATTTGAATTTGGATCCCCAAACTACAGGGCATGGCGGATCCTTTTAATATTTCATGCACGTAATAAAATTAGCATATTGCGGCAAGAATGGAATCCCCACATAGACTCTACATGTGGGGATTATATACAACTTGTACATTTTTTGGAACTAGTCAATTGTCCAACAAATTCCAGAACATTTAAATTTGGATCCCCAAACCACAAGGCATGGCGGATCCTTTTAGTATTTCATGCACGTAATAAAATTAGCATATTGCGGCAAGAATGAAATCCCCATATAGATTCTACATGTGGGGATTATTTACAACTTGTACATTTTTTTGAACTAGTCAATTGGCCAACAAATTCCATGACATTTATATTTGGATCCCAAACCACACGGCATGGCGGATCCTTTTAATATTTCATGCACGTAATAAAATTAGCATACTGCGGCAAGAATGGAATCCCCACATAGATTCTACATGTGGAGATTATTTACAACTTGTCCACTTTTTTAGAACTAGACAATTGGCCAACAAATTCCATGACATTTGAATTTGGATCCCCAAACCACAAGGCATGACGGATCCTTTTAATATTTCATGCACGTAATAAAATTAGCATATTGCGGCAGGAATGGAATCCCCACATGGATTCTACATGTGGAGATTATTTACAACTTGTACATTTTTTTGAACTAGTCAATTGGCCAACAAATTCCAGAACATATAGACTTGGATCCCTAAACCACAAGGCATGGCGGATCCTCTTAATATTTCATGCATGTAATAAAATTAGCATATTGCGGCAAGAATGGAATCCCCATATAGATTCTACATGTGGTGATTATTTACAACTTGTACATTTTTTTGAACTAGTCAAATGGCCAACAAATTCCATGACATTTGAATTTGGATCCCCAAACTAAAAGGCATGGCGGATCCTTTTAATATTTCATGCACGTAATAAAATTAGCATATTGCGGCAGGAATGGAATCCCTACATAGATTCTACATGTCGAGATTATTTACAACTTGTACATTTTTTAGAACTAGTCAATTGGCTAACAAATTCCATGACATTTGAATTTGGATCCCCAAACCACAAGGCATGGCGGATCCTTTTAATATTTCATGCACGTAATAAAATTAGCATATTGCGGCAACAATGGAATGCCCACATGGATTCTACATGTGGGGATTATATACAACTTGTACATTTTTTGGAACTAGTCAATTGGCCAACAAATTTCAGAACATTTAAATTTGGATACCCAAACCACAAGGCATGGCGGATCCTGTTAATATTTCATACACGTAATAAAATTAGCATATTGCGGCAGGAATGGAATCCCCACATGGATTCTACATGTGGAGATTATTTACAACTTGTACATTTTTTTGAACTAGTCAATTGGCCAACAAATTCCAGAACATATAGACTTGGATCCCTAAACCACAAGGCATGGCGGATCCTCTTAATATTTCATGCATGTAATAAAATTAGCATATTGCGGCAAGAATGGAATCCCCATATAGATTCTACATGTCGAGATTATTTACAACTTGTACATTTTTTTGAACTAGTCAAATGGCCAACAAATTCCATGACATTTGAATTTGGATCCCCAAACTAAAAGGCATGGCGGATCCTTTTAATATTTCATGCACGTAATAAAATTAGCATATTGCGGCAGGAATGGAATCCCTACATAGATTCTACATGTCGAGATTATTTACAACTTGTACATTTTTTAGAACTAGTCAATTGGCTAACAAATTCCATGACATTTGAATTTGGATCCCCAAACCACAAGGCATGGCGGATCCTTTTAATATTTCATGCACGTAATAAAATTAGCATATTGCGGCAACAATGGAATGCCCACATGGATTCTACATGTGGGGATTATATACAACTTGTACATTTTTTGGAACTAGTCAATTGGCCAACAAATTTCAGAACATTTAAATTTGGATACCCAAACCACAAGGCATGGCGGATCCTGTTAATATTTCATACACGTAATAAAATTAGCATATTGCGGCAAGAATGGAATCCCCACATGGATTCTATATGTGGGGATTATTTACAACTTGTACATTTTTTTGAACTAGTCAATTGGCCAACAAATTCCATGACATTTGAATTTGGATCCCCAAACCACAAGGCATGGCGGATCCTTTTAATATTTCATGCACGTAATAAAATTAGCATATTGCGGGAACAATGGAATCCCCACATGGATTCTACATGTGGGGATTATTTACAACTTGTACATTTTTTTGAACTAGTCAATTGGCCAACAAATTCCATGACATTTGAATTTGGATCCCCAAACTAAAAGGCATGGCGGATCCTTTTAATATTTCATGCACGTAATAATATTAGCATATTGCGGCAGGAATAGAATCCCTACATAGTTTCTACATGTGGAGATTAATTACAACTTGTACATTTTTTTGAATTAGTCAATTGGCCAACAAATTCCATGACATTTGAATTTGGATCCCCAAACCACAAGGCATGACAGATCCTTTTAATATTTCATGCACGTAATAAAATTAGCATATTGCGGCAAGAATGGTATCCCCACATGGATTCTACATGTGGGGATTATTTACAACTTGTACATTTTTTTGAACTAGTCAATTGGCCAACAAATTCCATGACATTTGAATTTGGATCCCCAAACTACTGGGCATGACGGATCCTCTTAATATTTCATGCACGTAATAAAATTAGCATATTGCGGCAAGAATGGAATCCCCACATGGATTCTACATATGGGGATTATTTACAACTTGTACATTTTTTTGAACTAGTCAAATGGCCAACAAATTCAAGAACATTTAAACTTGGATCCCCAAACCACAAGGCATGACGGATCCTGTTAATATTTCATGCACTTAATAAAATTAGCATATTGCGGCAAGAATGGAATCCCCATATAGATTCTACATGTGGGGATTATTTACAACTTGTACATTTTTTTGAACTAGTCAATTGGCCAACAAATTCCATGACATTTGAATTTGGATCCCCAAACTACTGGGCACGACGGATCCTCTTGATATTTCATGCACGTAATAAAATTAGCATATTACGGCAAGAATGGAATGCCCACATGGATTCTACATGTGGGGATTATATACAACTTGTACATTTTTTGGAACTAGTCAATTGGCCAACAAATTTCAGAACATTTAAATTTGGATACCCAAACCACAAGGCATGGCGGATCCTGTTAATATTTCATACACGTAATAAAATTAGCATATTGCGGCAAGAATGGAATCCCCACATGGATTCTACATGTGGAGATTAATTACAACTTGTACATTTTTTTGAACTAGTCAATTGGCCAACAAATTCCATGACATTTGAATTTGGATCCCCAAACCACAAGGCATGACGGATCCTGTTAATATTTCATGCACGTAATAAAATTAGCATATTACGTCAAGAATGGAATGCCCACATGGATTCTACATGTGGTGATTATTTACAACTTGTACATTTTTTGGAACTAGTCAATTGGCCAACAAATTCCATGACATTTGAATTTGGATCCCCAAACTACTGGGCACGACGGATCCTCTTGATATTTCATGCACGTAATAAAATTAGCATATTACGGCAAGAATGGAATGCCCACATGGATTCTACATGTGGGGATTATTTACAACTTGTACATTTTTTTGAACTAGTCAATTGGCCAACAAATTCCAGAACATTTAAATTTGGATCCCCAAACCACAAGGCATGACGGATCCTTTTAATATTTCATGCACGTAATAAAATTAGCATATTGCGGCAAGAATGGAATGCCCACATGGATTCTACATGTGGAGATTATTTACAACTTGTACATTTTTTGGAACTAGTCAATTGGCCAACAAATTCCAGAACATTTAAATTTGGATCCCCAAACCACGAGGCATGGCGGATCCTGTTAATATTTCATGCACGTAATAAAATTAGCATATTGCGGCCAGAATGGATTCCCCACATGGATTCTACATGTGGGGATTATTTACAACTTGTACATTTTTTTGAACTAGTCAAATGGCCAACAAATTCCATGACATTTCAATTTGGATCCCCAAACCACAAGGCGGGACAGATCCTTTTAATATTTCATGCACGTAATAAAATTAGCAAATTGCGGCAAGAATGGAATCCCCACATGGATTCTACATGTGGGGATTATTTACAACTTGTACATTTTTTGGAACTAGTCAATTGGCCAACAAATTCCATGACATTTGAATTTGGATCCCCAAACTACAGGGCATGACGGATCCTCTTAATATTTCACGCACATAATAAAATTAGCATATTGCCGCAAGAATGGAATCCCCACATTGATTCTCCATGTGGAGATTATTTACAACTTGTACATTTTTTTGAACTAGTCAATTGGCCAACAAATTCCATGACATTTGAATTTGGATCCCCAAACTACAAGGCATGACGGATCCTCTTAATATTTCATGCACGTAATAAAATTAGCATATTACGGCAAGAATGGAATGCCCACATGGATTCTACATGTGGGGATTATTTACAACTTGTACATTTTTTTGGAACTAGTCAATTGGCCAAAAAATTCCATGACATTTGAATTTGGATCCCCAAACTACAGGGCACGACGGATCCTTTTAATATTTCATGCACGTAATAAAATTAGCAAATTGCGGCAATAGTGGAATCCCCACATGGATTCTACATGTGGGGATTATTTACAACTTGTACATTTTTTTGAACTAGTCAATTGGCCAACAAATTCCATGACATTTGAATTTGGATCCCCAAACTACAGGGCATGGCGGATCATTTTAATATTTCATGCACGTAATAAAATTAGCATATTGCGGCAGGAATGGAATTCCCACATAGATGCTACATGTGGGGATTATTTACAACTTGTACATTTTTTTGAATTAGTCAATTGGCCAACAAATTCCATGACATTTCAATTTGGATCGCCAAACTACAGGGCATTACGGATCCTGTTAATATTTCATGCACGTAATAAAATTAGCATATTACGGCAAGAATGGAATGCCCACATGGATTCTACATGTGGGGATTATTTACAACTTGTACATTTTTTTGAACTAGTCAAAAGGCCAACAAATTCCAGAACATTTAAACTTGGATCCCCAAAGCACAAGGCATGACGGATCCTGTTAATATTTCATGCACGTAATAAAATTAGCAAATTGCGGCAAGAATGGAATCCCCACATAGATTCTACATGTGGAGATTATTTACAACTTGTCCACTTTTTTAGAACTAGTCAATTGGCCAACAAATTCCATGACATTTGAATTTGGATCCCCAAACCACAAGGCATGACGGATCCTTTTAATATTTCATGCACGTAATAGAATTAGCATATTGCGGCAAGAATGGAATCCCCACATTGATTCTACATGTGAGGATTATTTACAACTTGTACATTTTTTGGAACTAGTCAATTGGCCAACAAATTCCATGACATTTGAATTTGGATCCCCAAACTACTGGGCATGACGGATCCTCTTAATATTTCATGGACGTAATAAAATTAGCATATTACGGCAAGAATGGAATGCCCACATGGATTCTACATGTGGGGATTATTTACAACTTGTACATTTTTTTGAACTAGTCAATTGGCCAACAAATTCCATGACATTTGAATGTGGATCCCCAAACTACTGGGCACGACGGATCCTCTTAATATTTCATGCACGTAATAAAATTAGCATATTACGGCAAGAATGGAATGCCCACATGGATTCTACATGTGGGGATTATTTACAACTTGTACATTTTTTGGAACTAGTCAATTGGCCAACAAATTCCAGAACATTTAAATTTGGATCCCCAAACCACAAGGCATGACGGATCCTTTTAATATTTCATGCACGTAATAAAATTAGCATATTGCGGCAAGAATGGAATGCCCACATGGATTCTTCATGTGGAGATTATTTACAACTTGTACATTTTTTGGAACTAGTCAATTTGCCAACAAATTCCAGAACATTTAAATTTGGATCCCCAAACCACGAGGCATGGCGGATCCTGTTAATATTTCATGCACGTAATAAAATTAGCATATTGCGGCCAGAATGGATTCCCCACATGGATTCTACATGTGGGGATTATTTACAACTTGTACATTTTTTGGAACTAGTCAATTGGCCAACAAATTCCATGACATTTGAATTTGGATCCCCAAACTACAGGGCATGACGGATCCTCTTAATATTTCACGCACATAATAAAATTAGCATATTGCGGCAAGAATGGAATCCCCACATTGATTCTCCATGTGGAGATTATTTACAACTTGTACATTTTTTTGAACTAGTCAATTGGCCAACAAATTCCATGACATTTGAATTTGGATCCCCAAACTACAAGGCATGACGGATCCTCTTAATATTTCATGCACGTAATAAAATTAGCATATTACGGCAAGAATGGAATGCCCACATGGATTCTACATGTGGGGATTATTTACAACTTGTACATTTTTTTGGAACTAGTCAATTGGCCAAAAAATTCCATGACATTTGAATTTGGATCCCCAAACTACAGGGCACGACGGATCCTTTTAATATTTCATGCACGTAATAAAATTAGCAAATTGCGGCAAGAGTGGAATCCCCACATGGATTCTACATGTGGGGATTATTTACAACTTGTACATTTCTTTGAATTAGTCAATTGGCCAACAAATTCCATGACATTTCAATTTGGATCGCCAAACTACAGGGCATTACGGATCCTGTTAATATTTCATGCACGTAATAAAATTAGCATATTACGGCAAGAATGGAATGCCCACATGGATTCTACATGTGGGGATTATTTACAACTTGTACATTTTTTTGAACTAGTCAAATGGCCAACAAATTCCAGAACATTTAAACTTGGATCCCCAAAGCACAAGGCATGACGGATCCTGTTAATATTTCATGCACGTAATAAAATTAGCAAATTGCGGCAAGAATGGAATCCCCTTATAGATTCTACATGTGGAGATTATTTACAACTTGTCCACTTTTTTAGAACTAGTCAATTGGCCAACAAATTCCATGACATTTGAATTTGGATCCCCAAACCACAAGGCATGACGGATCCTTTTAATATTTCATGCACGTAATAGAATTAGCATATTGCGGCAAGAATGGAATCCCCACATGGATTCTACATGTGGGGATTATTTACAACTTGTACATTTTTTGGAACTAGTCAATTGGCCAACAAATTCCATGACATTTCAATTTGGATCCCCAAACTACTGGGCACGACGGATCCTCTTAATATTTCATGGACGTAATAAAATTAGCATATTACGGCAAGAATGGAATGCCCACATGGATTCTACATGTGGGGATTATTTACAACTTGTACATTTTTTTGGAACTAGTCAATTGGCCAACAAATTCCATGACATTTCAATTTGGATCCCCAAACTACAGGGCATGACGGATCCTCTTAATATTCCACGCACGTAATAAAATTAGCATATTGCGACAAGAAAAGAATCCCCACATTGATTCTACATGTGGGGATTATTTACAACTTGTACATTTTTCTGAACTAGTCAATTGGCCAACAAATTCCATGACATTTGAATTTGGATCCCCAAACTACTGGGCACGACGGATCCTCTTAATATTTCATGGACGTAATAAAATTAGCATATTACGGCAAGAATGGAATGCCCACATGGATTCTACATGTGGGGATTATTTACAACTTGTACATTTTTTTGGAACTAGTCAATTGGCCAACAAATTCCATGACATTTCAATTTGGATCCCCAAAGCACAAGGCATGACGGATCCTGTTAATATTTCATGCACGTAATAAAATTAGCATATTACGGCAAGAATGGAATGCCCACATGGATTTTACATGTGGGGATTATTTACAACTTGTACATTTTTCTGAACTAGTCAAATGGCCAACAAATTCCAGAACATTTAAACTTGGATCCCCAAAGCACAAGGCATGACGGATCCTGTTAATATTTCATGCACGTAATAAAATTAGCAAATTGCGGCAAGAATGGAATCCCCACATAGATTCTATATGTGGAGATTATTTACAACTTGTCCACTTTTTTAGAACTAGTCAATTGGCCAACAAATTCCATGACATTTGAATTTGGATCCCCAAACCACAAGGCATGACGGATCCTTTTAATATTTCATGCACGTAATAGAATTAGCATATTGCGGCAAGAATGGAATGCCCACATGGATTCTACATGTGGGGATTACTTACAACTTGTACATTTTTTTGGAACTAGTCAATTGGCCAACAAATTCCATGACATTTGAATTTGGATCCCCAAACTACTGGGCACGACGGATCCTCTTAATATTTCATGCACGTAATAAAATTAGCATATTACGGCAAGAATGGAATGCCCACATGGATTCTACATGTGGGGATTATTTACAACTTGTACATTTTTTTGGAACTAGTCAATTGGCCAACAAATTCCATGACATTTGAATTTGGATCCCCAAACTACAGGGCATGACGGATCCTCTTAATATTCCACGCACGTAATAAAATTAGCATATTGCGACAAGAATGGAATCCCCACATTGATTCTACATGTGGGGATTATTTACAACTTGTACATTTTTCTGAACTAGTCAATTGGCCAACAAATTCCATGACATTTGAATTTGGATCTCCAAACTACAAGGCATGGCGGATCCTCTTAATATTTCATGCACGTAATAAAATTAGCATATTACGGCAAGAATGGAATGCCCACATAGATTCTACATGTGGGGATTATTTACAACTTGTACATTTTTTTGAATTAGTGAATTGGCCAACAAATTCCATGACATTTGAATTTGGATCCCCAAAGCACAAGGCATGACGGATCCTGTTAATATTTCATGCACGTAATAAAATTAGCATATTACGGCAAGAATGGAATGCCCACATGGATTTTACATGTGGGGATTATTTACAACTTGTACATTTTTCTGAACTAGTCAAATGGCCAACAAATTCCAGAACATTTAAACTTGGATCCCCAAAGCACAAGGCATGACGGATCCTGTTAATATTTCATGCACGTAATAAAATTAGCAAATTGCGGCAAGAATGGAATCCCCACATAGATTCTACATGTGGAGATTATTTACAACTTGTCCACTTTTTTAGAACTAGTCAATTGGCCAACAAATTCCATGACATTTGAATTTGGATCCCCAAACCACAAGGCATGACGGATCCTTTTAATATTTCATGCACGTAATAGAATTAGCATATTGCGGCAAGAATGGAATGCCCACATGGATTCTACATGTGGGGATTACTTACAACTTGTACATTTTTTTGGAACTAGTCAATTGGCCAACAAATTCCATGACATTTGAATTTGGATCCCCAAACTACTGGGCACGACGGATCCTCTTAATATTTCATGCACGTAATAAAATTAGCATATTACGGCAAGAATGGAATGCCCACATGGATTCTACATGTGGGGATTATTTACAACTTGTACATTTTTTTGGAACTAGTCAATTGGCCAACAAATTCCATGACATTTGAATTTGGATCCCCAAACTACAGGGCATGACGGATCCTCTTAATATTCCACGCACGTAATAAAATTAGCATATTGCGACAAGAATGGAATCCCCACATTGATTCTACATGTGGGGATTATTTACAACTTGTACATTTTTCTGAACTAGTCAATTGGCCAACAAATTCCATGACATTTGAATTTGGATCTCCAAACTACAAGGCATGGCGGATCCTCTTAATATTTCATGCACGTAATAAAATTAGCATATTACGGCAAGAATGGAATGCCCACATAGATTCTACATGTGGGGATTATTTACAACTTGTACATTTTTTTGAATTAGTGAATTGGCCAACAAATTCCATGACATTTGAATTTGGATCCCCAAACTACTGGGCACGACGGATCCTCTTAATATTTCATGCACGTAATAAAATTAGCATATTACGGCAAGAATGGAATGCCCACATGGATTCTACATGTGGGGATTATTTACAACTTGTACATTTTTTTGGAACTAGTCAATTGGCCAACAAATTCCATGACATTTGAATTTGGATCCCCAAACTACAGGGCATGACGGATCCTCTTAATATTTCATGCACGTAATAAAATTAGCATATTACGGCAAGAATGGAATGCCCACATGGATTCTACATGTGGGGATTATTTACAACTTGTACATTTTTTTGGAACTAGTCAATTGGCCAACAAATTCCATGACATTTGAATTTGGATCCCCAAACTACAGGGCATGACAGATCCTTTTAATATTTCATGCACGTAATAAAATTAGCATATTACGGCAAGAATGGAATGCCCACATGGATTCTACATGTGGGGATTATTTACAACTTGTACATTTTTTTGGAACTAGTCAATTGGCCAACAAATTCCATGACATTTGAATTTGGATCCCCAAACCACAAGGCATGACGGATCCTTTTAATATTTCATGCACGTAATTGAATTAGCATATTGCGGCAAGAATGGAATGCCCACATGGATTCTACATGTGGAGATTATTTACAACTTGTACATTTTTCTGAACTAGTCAATTGGCCAACAAATTCCATGACATTTGAATTTGGATCCCGAAACCACAAGGCATGGCGGATCCTTTTAATATTTCATGCACGTAATAAAATTAGCATATTGCGGCAACAATGGAATCCCCACATGGATTCTCATGTGGGGATTATTTACAACTTGTACATTCTTTGGAACTAGTCAATTGGCCAACAAATTCCATGACATTTGAATTTGGATCCCCAAACTACAGGGCATGACGGATCCTCTTAATATTCCACGCACGTAATAAAATTAGCATATTGCGACAAGAATGGAATCCCCACATTGATTCTACATGTGGGGATTATTTACAACTTGTACATTTTTTTGAATTAGTCAATTGGCCAACAAATTCCATGACATTTGAATTTGGATCTCCAAACTACAAGGCATGGCGGATCCTCTTAATATTTCATGCACGTAATAGAATTAGCATATTGCGGCAAGAATGGAATCCCCACATGGATTCTACATGTGGGGATTATTTACAACTTGTACATTTTTTTGAATTAGTCAATTGGCCAACAAATTCCATGACATTTCAATTTGGATCCCCAAACTACAGGGCATGACGGATCCTGTTAATATTTCATGCACGTAATAAAATTAGCATATTACGGCAAGAATGGAATGCCCACATGGATTTTACATGAAGGGATTATTTACAACTTGTACATTTTTTTGAACTAGTCAAATGGCCAACAAATTCCAGAACATTTAAACTTGGATCCCCAAACCACAAGGCATGACGGATCCTGTTAATATTTCATGCACGTAATAAAATTAGCATATTGCGGCAAGAATGGAATCCCCACATAGATTCTACATGTGGAGATTATTTACAACTTGTCCACTTTTTTAGAACTAGTCAATTGGCCAACAAATTCCATGACATTTGAATTTGGATCCCCAAACCACAAGGCATGACGGATCCTTTTAATATTTCATGCACGTAATTGAATTAGCATATTGCGGCAAGAATGGAATGCCCACATGGATTCTACATGTGCGGATTATTTACAACTTGTTCATTTTTTTGGAACTAGTCAAATGGCCAACAAATTCCAGAACATTTAAACTTGGATCCCCAAACCACAAGGCATGACGGATCCTGTTAATATTTCATGCACGTAATAAAATTAGCATATTGCGGCGAGAATGGAATCCCCATATAGATTCTACATGTGGGGATTATTTACAACTTGTACATTTTTTGGAACTAGTCAAATGGCCAGCAAATTCCAGAACATTTAAACTTGGATCCCAAACCACAAGGCATGACGGATCCTGTTAATATTTCATGCACATAATAAAATTAGCATATTACGGCAAGAATGGAATGCCCACATGGATTCTACATGTGGGGATTATTTACAACTTGTACATTTTTCTGAATTAGACAATTGGCCAACAAATTCCATGACATTTCAATTTGGATCCCCAAACTACAGGGCATGACGGATCCTGTTAATATTTCATGCACGTAATAAAATTAACATATTACGGCAAGAATGGAATGCCCACATGGATTCTACATGTGGGGATTATTTACAACTTGTACACTTTTTTGAACTAGTCAAATGGCCAACAAATTCCAGAACATTTAAACTTGGATCCCCAAACCACAAGGCATGACGGATCCTGTTAATATTTCATGCACGTTATAAAATTAGCATATTGCGGCAAGAATGGAATCCCCATATAGATTCTACATGTGGGGATTATTTACAACTTGTCCATTTTTTTCAACTAGTCAATTGGCCAACAAATTCCATGACATTTGAATTTGGATCCCGAAACCACAAGGCATGACGAATCCTTTTAATATTTCATGCACGTAATAAAATTAGCAAATTGCGGCAAGAATGGAATGCCCACATGGATTCTACATGTGGAGATTATTTACAACTTGTACATTTTTTTGAACTAGTCAATTGGCCAACAAATTCCAGAACATTTAAATTTGGATCCCCAAACCACAAGACATGGCGGATCCTGTTAATATTTCATGCACGTTATAAAATTAGCATATTGCGGCAAGAATGGAATCCCCACATGGATTCTACATGTGGGGATTATTTACAACTTGTACATTTTTTTGAACTAGTCAAATGGCCAACAAATTCCATGACATTTGAATTTGGATCCCCAAACCACAAGGCATGACAGATCCTTTTAATATTTCATGCACGTAATAAAATTAGCATATTGCGGCAACAATGGAATCCCCACATGGATTCTACATGTGGGGATTATTTACAACTTGTCCATTTTTTTGAACTAGTCAATTGGCCAACAAATTCCATGACATTTGAATTTGGATCCCCAAACCACAAGGCATGACGGATCCTCTTAATATTTCATGCACGTAATAAAATTAGCATATTGCGGCAAGAATGGAATCCCCACATGGATTCTACATATGGGGATTATTTACAACTTGTACATTTCTTTGGAACTAGTCAATTGGCCAACAAATTCCATGACATTTGAATTTGGATCCCCAGACTACAGGGCATGACGGATCCTCTTAATATTTCACGCACGTAATAAAATTAGCATATTGCGGCAAGAATGGAATGCCCACATGGATTCTACATGTGGGGATTATTTACAACTTGTACATTTTTTGGAACTAGTCAATTGGCCAACAAATTTCATGACATTTGAATTTGGATCCCCAAACTACAGGGCATGACGGATCCTCTTAATATTTCATGCACGTAATAAAATTAGCATATTGCGGCAAGAATGGAATGCCCACATGGATTCTACATGTGGGGATTATTTACAACTTGTACATTTTTTTGAACTAGTCAAATGGCCAAGTAATTCCATGACATTTGAATTTGGATCCCCAAACTACAAGGCATGGGGGATCCTCTTAATATTTCATGCACGTTATAAAATTAGCATATTGCGGCAAAAATGAAATCCCCACATGGATTCTACATGTGGGGATTATTTACAAGTTGTACATTTTTTGGAACTAGTCAATTGGCCAAGTAATTCCATGACATTTGAATTTGGATCCCCAAACCACAAAGCATGACGGATCCTCTTAATATTTCATGCACGTAATAAAATTAGCATATTGCGGCAAGAATGGAATCCCCACATGGATTCTACATGTGGGGATTATTTACAACTTGTACATTTTTTGGAACTAGTCAATTGGCCAACAAATTCCATGACATTTGAATTTGGATCCTCAAACCACAAGGCATGACGGATCCTCTTAATATTTCATGCACGTAATAAAATTAGCATATTGCGGCAAGAATGGAATCCCCACATGGATTCTCATGTGGGGATTATTTACAACTTGTACATTTTTTTGAACTAGTCAATTGGCCAACAAATTCCATGACATTTGAATTTGGATCCTCAAACCACAAGGCATGACGGATCCTCTTAATATTTCATGCACGTAATAAAATTAGCATATTACGGCAAGAATGGAATCCCCACATGGATTCTACATGTGGGGATTATTGACAACTTGTACATTTTTTTGAACTAGTCAAATGGCCAACAAATTCCATAACATTTAAATTTGGATCCCCGAAGTACAAGGCATGACTGATCCTGTTAATATTTCATGCACGTCATAAAATTAGCATATTGCGGCAAGAATGGAATCCCCACATGGATTCTACATGTGGGGATTATTTACAACTTGTACATTTTTTGGAACTAGTCAATTGGCCAACAAATTCCATGACATTTCAATTTGGATCCCTAAACTACAGGGCATGACGGATCCTGTTAATATTTCATGCACGTCATAAAATTAGCATATTGCGGCAAGAATGGAATCCCCACATGGATTCTACATTTGGGATTATTTACAACTTGTCCATTTTTTGGAACTAGTCAATTGGCCAACAAATTCCATGACATTTGAATTTGGATCCCCAAACCACAAGGCATGACGGATCCTCTTAATATTTCATGCACGTAATAAAATTAGCATATTGCGGCAAGAATGGAATCCCCACATGGATTCTACATATGGGGATTATTTACAACTTGTACATTTCTTTGGAACTAGTCAATTGGCCAACAAATTCCATGACATTTGAATTTGGATCCCCAAACTACAGGGCATGGGGGATCCTCTTAATATTTCACGCACGTAATAAAATTAGCATATTGCGGCAAGAATGGAATCCCCACATGGATTCTACATGTGGTGATTATTTACAACTTGTACATTTTTTTGAACTAGTCAATTGGCCAACAAATTCCATGACATTTGAATTTGGATCCCCAAACTACTGGGCATGACGGATCCTCTTAATATTTCATGCACGTAATAAAATTAGCATATTACGGCAAGAATGGAATCCCCACATGGATTCTACATGTGGGGATTATTTACAACTTGTACATTTTTTTGAACTAGTCAAATGGCCAACAAATTCCATAACATTTAAATTTGGATCCCCGAAGCACAAGGCATGACGGATCCTGTTAATATTCCATGCACGTCATAAAATTAGCATATTGCGGCAAGAATGGAATCCCCACATAGATTCTACATGTGGGGATTATTTACAACTTGTACATTTTTTGGAACTAGTCAATTGGCCAAGTAATTCCATGACATTTGAATTTGGATCCTCAAACCACAAGGCATGACGGATCCTCTTAATATTTCATGCACGTAATAAAATTAGCATATTACGGCAAGAATGGAATCCCCACATGGATTCTACATGTGGGGATTATTTACAACTTGTACATTTTTTGGAACTAGTCAATTGGCCAACAAATTCCATGACATTTCAATTTGGATCCTCAAACCACAAGGCATGACGGATCCTCTTAATATTTCATGCACGTAATAAAATTAGCATATTGCGGCAAGAATGGAATCCCCACATAGATTCTACATGTGGGGATTATTTACAACTTGTACATTTTTTTGAACTAGTCAATTGGCCAACAAATTCCATGACATTTGAATTTGGATGCCCAAACTACAGGGCATGGCGGATCATTTTAATATTTCATGCACGTAATAAAATTAGCATATTGCGGCAAGAATGGAATCCCCACATGGATTCTCATGTGGGGATTATTTACAACTTGTACATTTTTTGGAACTAGTCAATTGGCCAACAAATTCCATGACATTTGAATTTGGATCCTCAAACCACAAGGCATGACGGATCCTGTTAATATTTCATGCACGTAATAAAATTAGCATATTACGGCAAGAATGGAATCCCCACATGGATTCTACATGTGGGGATTATTTACAACTTATACATTTTTTTGAACTAGTCAAATGGCCAACAAATTCCATAACATTTAAATTTGGATCCCCGAAGCAGAAGGCATGACGGATCCTGTTAATATTTCATGCACGTCATAAAATTAGCATATTGCGGCAAGAATGGAATCCCCACATAGATTCTACATGTGGGGATTATTTACAACTTGTACATTTTTTGGAACTAGTCAATTGGCCAACTAATTCCATGACATTTCAATTTGGATCCTCAAACTACAGGGCATGGCGGATCCTCTGAATATTTCATGCACGTCATAGAATTAGCATATTGCGGCAAGAATGGAATCCCCACATGGATTCTACATGTGGGGATTATTTACAACTTGTACATTTTTTGGAACTAGTCAATTGGCCAACAAATTCCATGACATTTGAATTTGGATCCCCAAACTACAAGGCATGACGGATCCTCTTAATATTTCATGCACGTAATAAAATTAGCATATTGCGGCAGGAATGGAATCCCCACATAGATTCTACATGTGGGGACTATTAACAACTTGTACATTCTTTGGA
This sequence comes from Antitrichia curtipendula, assembly GCA_951230915.1. Lineage (NCBI taxonomy): Eukaryota > Viridiplantae > Streptophyta > Bryopsida > Hypnales > Leucodontaceae > Antitrichia > Antitrichia curtipendula. The sequence goes on along the minus strand of OX579637.1, from coordinate 20,899,729 downwards.
ACTAGTCAATGGCCAAGAAATTCAATGACATTTCAATTTGGATCCTCAAACCACAAGGCGTGGCGGATCCTTTTAATATTTCATGCACGTAATAAAATTAGCATATTACGGCAAGAATGGAATCCCCACATGGATTCTACATGTGGGGATTATTTACAACTTATACATTTTTTTGAACTAGTCAAATGGCCAACAAATTCCAGAACATTTAAACTTGGATCCCCAAACTACAGGGCATGACGGATCCTCTTAATATTTCACGCACGTAATAAAATTAGCATATTGCGACAAGAATGGAATCCCCACATGGATTCTACATATGGGGATTATTTACAACTTGTACATTTCTTTGGAACTAGTCAATTGGCCAACAAATTCCAGAACATTTAAACTTGGATCCCCAAACTACAGGGCATGACGGATCCTCTTAATATTTCATGCACGTAATAAAATTAGCATATTGCGACAAGAATGGAATCCCCACATGGATTCTACATATGGGGATTATTTACAACTTGTACATTTCTTTGGAACTAGTCAATTGGCCAACAAATTCCAGAACATTTAAACTTGGATCCCCAAACTACAGGGCATGACGGATCCTCTTAATATTTCACGCACGTAATAAAATTAGCATATTGCGGCAAGAATGGAATCCCCACATGGATTCTACATGTGGGGATTATTTACAACTTGTACATTTTTTGGAACTAGTCAATTGGCCAACAAATTCCATGACATTTGAATTTGGATCCTCAAACCACAAGGCATGACGGATCCTCTTAATATTTCATGCACGTAATAAAATTAGCATATTACGGCAAGAATGGAATCCCCACATGGATTCTACATGTGGGGATTATTTACAACTTATACATTTTTTTGAACTAGTCAAATGGCCAACAAATTCCATAACATTTAAATTTGGATCCCCGAAGCACAAGGCATGACGGATCCTGTTAATATTTCATGCACGTCATAAAATTAGCATATTGCGGCAAGAATGGAATCCCCACATGGATTCTACATGTGGGAATTATTTACAACTTGTACATTTTTTTGAACTAGTCAATTGGCCAAGTAATTCCATGACATTTGAATTTGGATCCTCAAACCACAAGGCATGACGGATCCTCTTAATATTTCATGCACGTAATAAAATTAGCATATTACGGCAAGAATGGAATCCCCTTATGGATTCTACATGTGGGGATTATTTACAACTTGTACATTTTTTTGAACTAGTCAAATGGCCAACAAATTCCATGACATTTGAATTTGGATCCTCAAACCACAAGGCATGACGGATCCTCTTAATATTTCATGCACGTAATAAAATTAGCATATTACGGCAAGAATGGAATCCCCTTATGGATTCTACATGTGGGGATTATTTACAACTTGTACATTTTTTTGAACTAGTCAAATGGCCAACAAATTCCATGACATTTGAATTTGGATCCTCAAACCACAAGGCATGACGGATCCTCTTAATATTTCATGCACGTAATAAAATTAGCATATTACGGCAAGAATGGAATCCCCACATGGATTCTACATGTGGGGATTATTTACAACTTGTACATTTTTTAGAACTAGTCAATTGGCCAACAAATTCCATGACATTTGAATTTGGATGCCCAAACTACAGGGCATGCCGGATCATTTTAATATTTCATGCACGTAATAAAATTAGCATATTGCGGCAAGAATGGAATGCCCACATAGATTCTACATGTGGGAATTATTTACAACTTGTACATTTTTTTGAACTAGTCAATTGGCCAACAAATTCCATGACATTTGAATTTGGATGCCCAAACTACAGGGCATGGCGGATCATTTTAATATTTCATGCACGTAATTAAATTAGCATATTGCGGCAAGAATGGAATCCCCTTATGGATTCTACATGTGGGGATTATTTACAACTTGTACATTTTTTTGAACTAGTCAAATGGACAACAAATTCCATAACATATAAATATGGATCCCCGAACCACAAGGCATGACGGATCCTGTTAATATTTCATGCACGTCATAAAATTAGCATATTGCGGCAAGAATGGAATCCCCACATGGATTCTACATGTGGGGATTATTTACAACTTGTACATTTTTTTGAACTAGTCAATTGGCCAACAAATTCCATGACATCTGAATTTGGATGCCCAAACTACACGGCATGGCGGATCATTTTAATATTTCATGCACGTAATAAAATTAGCATATTGCGGCAAGAATGGAATCCCCACATGGATTCTCATGTGGGGATTATTTACAACTTGTACATTTTTTGGAACTAGTCAATTGGCCAACAAATTCCATGACATTTGAATTTGGATCCTCAAACCACAAGGCATGACGGATCCTCTTAATATTTCATGCACGTAATAAAATTAGCATATTACGGCAAGAATGGAATCCCCACATGGATTCTACATGTGGGGATTATTTACAACTTGTACATTTTTTGGAACTAGTCAATTGGCCAACTAATTCCATGACATTTGAATTTGGATGCCCAAACAACAGGGCATGGCGGATCCTCTTAATATTTCATGCACGTCATAGAATTAGCATATTGCGGCAAGAATGGAATCCCCACATGGATTCTACATGTGGGGATTATTTACAACTTGTACATTTTTTGGAACTAGTCAATTGGCCAACTAATTCCATGACATTTGAATTTGGATCCCCAAACTACAAGGCATGACGGATCCTCTTAATATTTCATGCACGTAATAAAATTAGCATATTGCGGCAGGAATGGAATCCCCACATAGATTCTACATGTGGGGATTATTTACAACTTGTACATTTTTTGGAACTAGTCAATTGGCAAACAAATTCCAGAACATTTCAATTTGGATCCCCAAACTACAGGGCATGGCGGATCATTTTAATATTTCATGCACGTAATAAAATTAGCATATTGCGGCAAGAATGGAATCCCCACATGGATTCTCATGTGGGGATTATTTACAACTTGTACATTTTTTGGAACTAGTCAATTGGCAAACAAATTCCAGAACATTTCAATTTGGATCCCCAAACTACAGGGCATGGCGGATCATTTTAATATTTCATGCACGTAATAAAATTAGCATATTGCGGCAAGAATGGAATCCCCACATGGATTCTCATGTGGGGATTATTTACAACTTGTACATTTTTTTGAACTAGTCAATTGGCCAACAAATTCCAGAACATTTAAACTTGGATCCCCAAACTACAGGGCATGACGGATCCTCTTAATATTTCACGCACGTAATAAAATTAGCATATTGCGGCAAGAATGGAATCCCCACATGGATTCTACATGTGGGGATTATTTACAACTTGTACATTTTTTTGAACTAGTCAATTGGCCAACAAATTCCATGACATTTGAATTTGGATCCTCAAACCACAAGGCATGACGGATCCTCTTAATATTTCATGCACGTAATAAAATTAGCATATTACGGCAAGAATGGAATCCCCACATGGATTCTACATGTGGGGATTATTTACAACTTATACATTTTTTTGAACTAGTCAAATGGCCAACAAATTCCATAACATTTAAATTTGGATCCCCGAAGCACAAGGCATGACGGATCCTGTTAATATTTCATGCACGTCATAAAATTAGCATATTGCGGCAAGAATGGAATCCCCACATAGATTCTACATGTGGGGATTATTTACAACTTGTACATTTTTTGGAACTAGTCAATTGGCCAACTAATTCCATGACATTTCAATTTGGATCCCCAAACTACAGGGCATGGCGGATCCTCTTAATATTTCATGCACGTCATAGAATTAGCATATTGCGGCAAGAATGGAATCCCCACATGGATTCTACATGTGGGGATTATTTACAACTTGTACATTTTTTGGAACTAGTCAATTGGCCAACAAATTCCATGACATTTGAATTTGGATCCCCAAACTACAAGGCATGACGGATCCTCTTAATATTTCATGCACGTTATAAAATTAGCATATTGCGGCAGGAATGGAATCCCCACATAGATTCTACATGTGGGGATTATTTACAACTTGTACATTTTTTGGAACTAGTCAATTGGCCAACGAATTCCAGAACATTTCAATTTGGATTCCCAAACTACAGGACATGGCGGATCCTTTTAATATTTCATGCACGTAATAAAATTAGCATATTGCGGCAGGAATGGAATCCGTACATGGATTCTACATGTGGAGATTATTTACAACTTGTACATTTTTTTGAACTAGTCAATTGGCCAACAAATTCCATGACATTTGAATTTGGATGCCCAAACTACAGGGCATGGCGGATCATTTTAATATTTCATGCACGTAATAAAATTAGCATATTGCGGCAAGAATGGAATCCCCTTATGGATTCTACATGTGGGGATTATTTACAACTTGTACATTTTTTTGAACTAGTCAAATGGACAACAAATTCCATAACATATAAATATGGATCCCCGAACCACAAGGCATGACGGATCCTGTTAATATTTCATGCACGTCATAAAATTAGCATATTGCGGCAAGAATGGAATCCCCACATGGATTCTACATGTGGGGATTATTTACAACTTGTACATTTTTTTGAACTAGTCAATTGGCCAACAAATTCCATGACATCTGAATTTGGATGCCCAAACTACAGGGCATGGCGGATCATTTTAATATTTCATGCACGTAATAAAATTAGCATATTGCGGCAAGAATGGAATCCCCACATGGATTCTCATGTGGGGATTATTTACAACTTGTACATTTTTTGGAACTAGTCAATTGGCCAACAAATTCCATGACATTTGAATTTGGATCCTCAAACCACAAGGCATGACGGATCCTCTTAATATTTCATGCACGTAATAAAATTAGCATATTACGGCAAGAATGGAATCCCCACATGGATTCTACATGTGGGGATTATTTACAACTTGTACATTTTTTGGAACTAGTCAATTGGCCAACAAATTCCAGAACATTTCAATTTGGATCCCCAAACTACAGGGCATGGCGGATCCTTTTAATATTTCACGCACGTAATAAAATTAGCATATTGCGGCAAGAATGGAATCCCCTCATGGATTCTACATGTGGGGATTATTTACAACTTGTACATTTTTTGGAACTAGTCAATTGGCCAACAAATTCCAGAACATTTAAACTTGGATCCCCAAACTACAGGGCATGACGGATCCTCTTAATATTTCACGCACGTAATAAAATTAGCATATTGCGGCAAGAATGGAATCCCCACATGGATTCTACATGTGGGGATTATTTACAACTTGTACATTTTTTGGAACTAGTCAATTGGCCAACAAATTCCATGACATTTGAATTTGGATCCCCAAACTACAGGGCATGGCGGATCCTCTTAATATTTCATGCACGTCATAGAATTAGCATATTGCGGCAAGAATGGAATCCCCACATGGATTCTACATGTGGGGATTATTTACAACTTGTACATTTTTTGGAACTAGTCAATTGGCCAACTAATTCCATGACATTTGAATTTGGATCCCCAAACTACAAGGCATGACGGATCCTCTTAATATTTCATGCACGTCATAGAATTAGCATATTGCGGCAAGAATGGAATCCCCACATGGATTCTACATGTGGGGATTATTTACAACTTGTACATTTTTTGGAACTAGTCAATTGGCCAACTAATTCCATGACATTTGAATTTGGATCCCCAAACTACAAGGCATGACGGATCCTCTTAATATTTCATGCACGTAATAAAATTAGCATATTGCGGCAGGAATGGAATCCCCACATAGATTCTACATGTGGGGATTATTTACAACTTGTACATTTTTTGGAACTAGTCAATTGGCCAACAAATTCCAGAACATTTCAATTTGGATCCCCAAACTACAGGGCATGGCGGATCCTTTTAATATTTCATGCACGTAATAAAATTAGCATATTGCGGCAAGAATGGAATCCCCACATGGATTCTCATGTGGGGATTATTTACAACTTGTACATTTTTTTGAACTAGTCAATTGGCCAACAAATTCCATGACATTTGAATTTGGATCCCCAAACTACTGGGCATGATGGATCCTCTTAATATTTCATGCACGTAATAAAATTAGCATATTGCGGCAGGAATGGAATCCCCACATGGATTCTACATATGGGGATTATTTACAACTTGTACATTTCTTTGGAACTAGTCAATTGGCCAACAAATTCCAGAACATTTAAACTTGGATCCCCAAACTACAGGGCATGACGGATCCTCTTAATATTTCACGCACGTAATAAAATTAGCATATTGCGGCAAGAATGGAATCCCCACATGGATTCTACATGTGGGGATTATTTACAACTTGTACATTTTTTTGAACTAGTCAATTGGCCAACAAATTCCATGACATTTGAATTTGGATCCTCAAACCACAAGGCATGACGGATCCTCTTAATATTTCATGCACGTAATAAAATTAGCATATTACGGCAAGAATGGAATCCCCACATGGATTCTACATGTGGGGATTATTTACAACTTATACATTTTTTCGAACTAGTCAAATGGCCAACAAATTCCATAACATTTAAATTTGGATCCCCGAAGCACAAGGCATGACGGATCCTGTTAATATTTCATGCACGTCATAAAATTAGCATATTGCGGCAAGAATGGAATCCCCACATAGATTCTACATGTGGGGATTATTTACAACTTGTACATTTTTTGGAACTAGTCAATTGGCCAACTAATTCCATGACATTTCAATTTGGATCCCCAAACTACAGGGCATGGCGGATCCTCTTAATATTTCATGCACGTCATAGAATTAGCATATTGCGGCAAGAATGGAATCCCCACATGGATTCTACATGTGGGGATTATTTACAACTTGTACATTTTTTGGAACTAGTCAATTGGCCAACAAATTCCATGACATTTGAATTTGGATCCCCAAACTACAAGGCATGACGGATCCTCTTAATATTTCATGCACGTTATAAAATTAGCATATTGCGGCAGGAATGGAATCCCCACATAGATTCTACATGTGGGGATTATTTACAACTTGTACATTTTTTGGAACTAGTCAATTGGCCAACAAATTCCAGAACATTTCAATTTGGATTCCCAAACTACCGGACATGGCGGATCCTTTTAATATTTCATGCACGTAATAAAATTAGCATATTGCGGCAGGAATGGAATCCGTACATGGATTCTACATGTGGAGATTATTTACAACTTGTACATTTTTTAGAACTAGTCAATTGGCCAACAAATTCCATGACATTTGAATTTGGATGCCCAAACTACAGGGCATGGCGGATCATTTTAATATTTCATGCACGTAATAAAATTAGCATATTGCGGCAAGAATGGAATCCCCTTATGGATTCTACATGTGGGGATTATTTACAACTTGTACATTTTTTTGAACTAGTCAAATGGACAACAAATTCCATAACATATAAATATGGATCTCCGAACCACAAGGCATGACGGATCCTGTTAATATTTCATGCACGTCATAAAATTAGCATATTGCGGCAAGAATGGAATCCCCACATGGATTCTACATGTGGGGATTATTTACAACTTGTACATTTTTTTGAACTAGTCAATTGGCCAACAAATTCCATGACATCTGAATTTGGATGCCCAAACTACAGGGCATGGCGGATCATTTTAATATTTCATGCACGTAATAAAATTAGCATATTGCGGCAAGAATGGAATCCCCACATGGATTCTACATGTGGGGATTATTTACAACTTGTACATTTTTTGGAACTAGTCAATTGGCCAACAAATTCCATGACATTTGAATTTGGATCCTCAAACCACAAGGCATGACGGATCCTCTTAATATTTCATGCACGTTATAAAATTAGCATATTGCGGCAGGAATGGAATCCCCACATAGATTCTACATGTGGGGATTATTTACAACTTGTACATTTTTTGGAACTAGTCAATTGGCCAACAAATTCCAGAACATTTCAATTTGGATCCCCAAACTACAGGGCATGGCGGATCCACTTAATATTTCACGCACGTAATAAAATTAGCATATTGCGGCAAGAATGGAATCCCCACATGGATTCTACATGTGGGGATTATTTACAACTTGTACATTTTTTGGAACTAGTCAATTGGCAAACAAATTCCATGACATTTGAATTTGGATGCCCAAACAACAGGGCATGATGGATCCTCTTAATATTTCATGCACGTCATAGAATTAGCATATTGCGGCAAGAATGGAATCCCCACGTGGATTCTACATGTGGGGATTATTTACAACTTGTACATTTTTTGGAACTAGTCAATTGGCCAACTAATTCCATGACATTTGAATTTGGATCCCCAAACTACAAGGCATGACGGATCCTCTTAATATTTCATGCACGTAATAAAATTAGCATATTGCGGCAGGAATGGAATCCCCACATAGATTCTACATGTGGGGATTATTTACAACTTGTACATTTTTTGGAACTAGTCAATTGGCCAACAAATTCCAGAACATTTCAATTTGGATCCCCAAACTACAGGGCATGGCGGATCCTTTTAATATTTCATGCACGTAATAAAATTAGCATATTGCGGCAAGAATGGAATCCCCACATGGATTCTCATGTGGGGATTATTTACAACTTGTACATTTTTTTGAACTAGTCAATTGGCCAACAAATTCCATGACATTTGAATTTGGATCCCCAAACTACTGGGCATGATGGATCCTCTTAATATTTCATGCACGTAATAAAATTAGCATATTGCGGCAAGAATGGAATCCCCACATGGATTCTACATATGGGGATTATTTACAACTTGTACATTTCTTTGGAACTAGTCAATTGGCCAACAAATTCCAGAACATTTAAACTTGGATCCCCAAACTACAGGGCATGACGGATCCTCTTAATATTTCACGCACGTAATAAAATTAGCATATTGCGGCAAGAATGGAATCCCCACATGGATTCTACATGTGGGGATTATTTACAACTTGTACATTTTTTTGAACTAGTCAATTGGCCAACAAATTCCATGACATTTGAATTTGGATCCTCAAACCACAAGGCATGACGGATCCTCTTAATATTTCATGCACGTAATAAAATTAGCATATTACGGCAAGAATGGAATCCCCACATAGATTCTACATGTGGGGATTATTTACAACTTATACATTTTTTCGAACTAGTCAAATGGCCAACAAATTCCATAACATTTAAATTTGGATCCCCGAAGCACAAGGCATGACGGATCCTGTTAATATTTCATGCACGTCATAAAATTAGCATATTGCGGCAAGAATGGAATCCCCACATAGATTCTACATGTGGGGATTATTTACAACTTGTACATTTTTTGGAACTAGTCAATTGGCCAACTAATTCCATGACATTTCAATTTGGATCCCCAAACTACAGGGCATGGCGGATCCTCTTAATATTTCATGCACGTCATAGAATTAGCATATTGCGGCAAGAATGGAATCCCCACATGGATTCTACATGTGGGGATTATTTACAACTTGTACATTTTTTGGAACTAGTCAATTGGCCAACAAATTCCATGACATTTGAATTTGGATCCCCAAACTACAAGGCATGACGGATCCTCTTAATATTTCATGCACGTTATAAAATTAGCATATTGCGGCAGGAATGGAATCCCCACATAGATTCTACATGTGGGGATTCTTTACAACTTGTACATTTTTTGGAACTAGTCAATTGGCCAACAAATTCCAGAACATTTCAATTTGGATTCCCAAACTACAGGACATGGCGGATCCTTTTAATATTTCATGCACGTAATAAAATTAGCATATTGCGGCAGGAATGGAATCCGTACATGGATTCTACATGTGGAGATTATTTACAACTTGTACATTTTTTAGAACTAGTCAATTGGCCAACAAATTCCATGACATTTGAATTTGGATGCCCAAACTACAGGGCATGGCGGATCATTTTAATATTTCATGCACGTAATAAAATTAGCATATTGCGGCAAGAATGGAATCCCCTTATGGATTCTACATGTGGGGATTATTTACAACTTGTACATTTTTTTGAACTAGTCAAATGGACAACAAATTCCATAACATATAAATATGGATCTCCGAACCACAAGGCATGACGGATCCTGTTAATATTTCATGCACGTCATAAAATTAGCATATTGCGGCAAGAATGGAATCCCCACATGGATTCTACATGTGGGGATTATTTACAACTTGTACATTTTTTTGAACTAGTCAATTGGCCAACAAATTCCATGACATCTGAATTTGGATGCCCAAACTACAGGGCATGGCGGATCATTTTAATATTTCATGCACGTAATAAAATTAGCATATTGCGGCAAGAATGGAATCCCCACATGGATTCTACATGTGGGGATTATTTACAACTTGTACATTTTTTGGAACTAGTCAATTGGCCAACAAATTCCATGACATTTGAATTTGGATCCTCAAACCACAAGGCATGACGGATCCTCTTAATATTTCATGCACGTTATAAAATTAGCATATTGCGGCAGGAATGGAATCCCCACATAGATTCTACATGTGGGGATTATTTACAACTTGTACATTTTTTGGAACTAGTCAATTGGCCAACAAATTCCAGAACATTTCAATTTGGATTCCCAAACTACAGGACATGGCGGATCCTTTTAATATTTCATGCACGTAATAAAATTAGCATATTGCGGCAGGAATGGAATCCGTACATGGATTCTACATGTGAAGATTATTTACAACTTGTACATTTATTGGAACTAGTCAATTGGCCAACAAATTCCAGAACATTTCAATTTGGATTCCCAAACTACAGGACATGGCGGATCCTTTTAATATTTCATGCACGTAATAAAATTAGCATATTGCGGCAAGAATGGAATCCCCTTATGGATTCTACATGTGGGGATTATTTACAACTTGTACATTTTTTTGAACTAGTCAAATGGACAACAAATTCCAGAACATATAAATATGGATCCCCGAACCACAAGGCATGACGGATCCTGTTAATATTTCATGCACGTCATAAAATTAGCATATTGCGGCAAGAATGGAATCCCCACATGGATTCTACATGTGGGGATTATTTACAACTTGTACATTTTTTTGAACTAGTCAATTGGCAAACAAATTCCATGACATCTGAATTTGGATGCCCAAACTACAGGGCATGGCGGATCATTTTAATATTTCATGCACGTAATAAAATTAGCATATTGCGGCAACAATGGAATCCCCACATGGATTCTCATGTGGGGATTATTTACAACTTGTACATTTTTTGGAACTAGTCAATTGGCCAACAAATTCCATGACATTTGAATTTGGATCCTCAAACCACAAGGCATGACGGATCCTCTTAATATTTCATGCACGTAATAAAATTAGCATATTACGGCAAGAATGGAATCCCCACATGGATTCTACATGTGGGGATTATTTACAACTTGTACATTTTTTGGAACTAGTCAATTGGCCAACAAATTCCAGAACATTTCAATTTGGATCCCCAAACTACAGGGCATGGCGGATCATTTTAATATTTCATGCACGTAACAAAATTAGCATATTGCGGCAAGAATGGAATCCCCACATGGATTCTCATGTGGGGATTATTTACAACTTGTACATTTTTTTGAACTAGTCAATTGGCCAACAAATTCCATGACATTTGAATTTGGATCCTCAAACCACAAGGCATGACGGATCCTCTTAATATTTCATGCACGTAATAAAATTAGCATATTACGGCAAGAATGGAATCCCCACATGGATTCTACATGTGGGGATTATTTACAACTTGTACATTTTTTTGAACTAGTCAAATGGCCAACAAATTCCATAACATTTGAATTTGGATCCCCGAAGCACAAGGCATGACGGATCCTGTTAATATTTCATGCACGTCATAAAATTAGCATATTGCGGCAAGAATGGAATCCCCACATAGATTCTACATGTGGGGATTATTTACAACTTGTACATTTTATGGAACTAGTCAACTGGCCAAGTAATTCCATGACATTTGAATTTGGATCCCCAAACCACAAGGCATGACGGATCCTTTTAATATTTCATGCACGTAATAAAATTAGCATATTGCGGCAAGAACGGAATCCCCACATGGATTCTACATGTGGGGATTATTTACAACTTGTACATTTTTTGGAACTAATCAAATGGCCAACAAATTCCATGGCATTTGAATTTGGATCCCCAAACCACAAGGCATGGCGGATCCATTTAACATTTCATGCACGTTATAAAATTAGCATAATGCGGCAAGAACGGAATCCCCACATGGATTCTACATGTGGAGATTATTTACAACTTGTACATTTTTTGGAACTAGTCAATTGGCCAACAAATTCCATGACATTTGAATTTGGATGCCCAAACTACAGGGCATGGCGGATCATTTTAATATTTCATGCACGTAATAAAATTAGCATATTGCGGCAAGAATGGAATCCCCACATGGATTCTACATATGGGGATTATTTACAACTTGTACATTTTTTTGGAACTAGTCAATTGGCCAACAAATTCCATGACATTTGAATTTGGATCCCCAAACCACAAGGCATGACGGATCCTTTTAATATTTCATGCAAATAATAGAATTAGCATATTGCGGCAAGAATGGAATCCCCACATGGATTCTACATGTGGGGATTATTTACAACTTGTACATTTTTTGGAACTAGTCAATTGGCCAACAAATTCCATGACATTTGAATTCGAATCCCCAAACCACAAGGCATGGCGGATCCTTTTAATATTTCATGCACGTAATAGAATTAGCAAATTGCGGCAAGAATGGAATCCGCACATGGATTTTACATGTGGGGATTATTTACAACTTGTACATTTTTTTGAACTAATCAATTGGCCAAGTAATTCCATGACATTTGAATTTGGATCCTCAAACCACAAGGCATGGCGGATCCTGTTAATATTTCATGCACGTAATAAAATTAGCATATTGCGGCAAGAATGGAATCCCAACATGGATTCTACATGTGGGGATTATTTACAACTTGTACATTTTTTGGAACTAGTCAATTGGCCAACAAATTCCATGACATTTGAATTTGGATCCTCAAACCACAAGGCATGGCGGATCCTTTTAATACTTCATGCACGTAATAAAATTAGCATATTGCGGCATGAATGGAATCCCCACATAGATTCTACATGTGGGGATTATTTACAACTTGTACATTTTTTTGGAACTAGTCAATTGGCCAACAAATTCCATGACATTTGAATTTGGATCCCCAAACTACAGGGCATGGCGGATCCACTTAATATTTCAGGCACGTAATAAAACTAGCATATTGCGGCAAGCATGGAATCCCCACATGGTTTCTACATGTGGTGATTATTTACAACTTGTACATTTTTTGGAACTAGTCAATTGGCCAACAAATTCCATGACATTTGAATATGGATCCTCAAACCACAAAGCATGGCGCATCCTTTTAATACTTCATGCACGTAATAAAATTAGCATATTGCGGCATGAATGGAATCCCCACTTAGATTCTACATGTGGGGATTATTTACAACTTGTACATTTTTTGGAACTAGTCAATTGGCCAACAAATTCCAGAACATTTCAATTTGGATCCCCAAACTACAGGGCATGGCGGATCCTTTTAATATTTCATGCACGTAATAAAATTAGCATATTGCGGCAACAATGGAATCCCCACATGGATTCTCATGTGGGGATTATTTACAACTTGTACATTCTTTGGAACTAGTCAATTGGCCAACAAATTCCCTGACATTTGAATTTGGATCCCCAAACTACTGGGCATGACGGATCCTCTTAATATTTCATGGACGTAATAAAATTAGCAAATTGCGGCAAGAATGGAATCCCCACATGGATTCTACATATGGGGATTATTTACAACTTGTACATTTTTTTGGAACTAGTCAATTGGCCAACAAATTCCATGACATTTGAATTTGGATCCCCAAACTACAGGGCAGGATGGATCCTCTTAATATTTCACGCACGTAATAAAATTAGCATATTGCGGCAAGAATGGAATCCCCACATGGATTCTACATGTGGAGATTATTTACAACTTGTACATTTTTTGGAACTAGTCAATTGGCCAACAAATTTCATGACATTTGAATTTGGATCCCCAAACTACGGGGCATGACGGATCCTCTTAATATTTCATGCACGTCATAAAATTAGCATATTGCGGCAAGAATGGAATCCCCACATGGATTCTATATATGGGGATTATTTACAACTTGTACATTTTTTTGGAACTAGTCAATTGGCCAACAAATTCCATGACATTTGAATTTGGATCCCCAAACTACAGGGCAGGATGGATCCTCTTAATATTTCACGCACGTAATAAAATTAGCATATTGCGGCAAGAATGGAATCCCCACATGGATTCTACATGTGGAGATTATTTACAACTTGTACATTTTTTGGACCTAGTCAATTGGCCAACAAATTTCATGACATTTGAATTTGGATCCCCAAACTACGGGGCATCACGGATCCTCTTAATATTTCATGCACGTCATAAAATTAGCATATTGCGGCAAGAATGGAATCCCCACATGGATTCTACATGTGGGGATTATTTACAACTTGTACATTTTTTGGAACTAGTCAATTGGCCAACTAATTCCATGACATTTGAATTTGGATCCCCAAACTACTGGGCATGACGGATCCTCTTAATATTTCATGCACGTAATAAAATTAGCATATTGCGGCAAGAATGGAATCCCCACATGGATTCTATATATGGGGATTATTTACAACTTGTACATTTTTTTGGAACTAGTCAATTGGCCAACAAATTCCATGACATTTGAATTTGGATCCCCAAACTATAGGGCAGGATGGATCCTCTTAATATTTCACGCACGTAATAAAATTAGCATATTGCGGCAAGAATGGAATCCCCACATAAATTCTACATGTGGGGATTATTTTCAACTTGTACATTTTTTTGAACTAGTCAATTGGCCAACAAATTCCATGACATTTGAATTTGGATCCCCAAACTACGGGGCATCACGGATCCTCTTAATATTTCATGCACGTCATAAAATTAGCATATTGCGGCAAGAATGGAATACCCACATGGATTCTACATGTGGGGATTATTTACAACTTGTACATTTTTTGGAACTAGTCAATTGGCCAACAAATTCCATGACATTTGAATTTCGATCCCCAAACTACAAGGCATGGCGGATCCTCTTAATATTTCATGCACGTAATCAAATTAGCATATTGCGGCAAGAATGGAATCCCCACATAAATTCTACATGTGGGGATTATTTTCAACTTGTACATTTTTTTGAACTAGTCAATTGGCCAACAAATTCCATGACATTTGAATTTGGATCCCCAAACTACAGGGCATGACGGATCCTTTTAATATTTCATGCACGTAATAAAATTAGCATATTACGGCAAGAATGGAATGCCCACATGGATTCTACATGTGGGAATTATTTACCACTTGTACATTTTTTTGAACTAGTCAATTGGCCAACAAATTCCATGGCATTTGAATTTGGATCCCCAAACCACAAGGCATGGCGGATCCATTTAACATTTCATGCACGTTATAAAATTAGCATATTACGGCAAGAATGGAATGCTCACATGGATTCTACATGTGGGGATTATTTACAACTTGTACATTTTTTTGAACTAGTCAATTGGCCAACAAATTCCATGACATTTGAATTTGGATCCTCAAACCACAAGGCATGGTGGATCCTTTTAATATTTCATGCACGTGATAAAATTAGCATATTGCGGCAAGAATGGAATCCCCACATGGATTCTACATGTGGGGATTATTTACAACTTGTACATTTTTTGGAACTAGTCAATTGGCCAACAAATTCCATGACATTTGAATTTGGATCCCCAAACCACAAGTCGTGGCGGATCCTCTTAATATTTCATGCACGTATTAAAATTAGCATATTGCGTCAAGAATGGAATCCCCACATGGATTCTACATGTGGGGACTATTTACAACTTGTAAATTTTTTGGAACTAGTCAATTGGCTAACAAATTCCATGACATTTGAATTTGGATCCCCAAACCACAGGGCATGGCGGATCCTCTTATGATTTCATGCACGTAATAAAATTAGCATATTGCGGCAAGAATGGAATCCCCTTATGGATTCTACATGTGGGGATTATTTACAACTTGTACATTTTTTGGATCTAGTCAATTGGCCAACAAATTCCATGACATTTGAATTTAGAGCCCCAAACTACAGGGCATGGCGGATCCTTTTAATATTTCATGCACGTAATAAAATTAGCATATTGCGGCAAGAATGGAATCCCCACATGGATTCTACATATGGGGACTATTTACAACTTGTACATTTTTTGGAACTAGTCAATTGGCCAACAAATTCCATGACATTGGAATTTGGATCCCCAAACTACAGGGCATGGCGGATCCTCTTAATATTTCATGCACGTAATAAAATTAGCATATTGTGGCAAGAATGGAATCCCTACATGGATTCTACATATGGGGATTATTTACAACTTGTACATTTTTTTGGAACTAGTCAATTGGCCAACAAATTCCATGACATTTGAATTTGGATCCCCAAACTACGGGGCATCACGGATCCTCTTAATATTTCATGCACGTAATAAAATTAGCATATTGCGGCAAGAATGGAATCCCCACATGGATTCTACATATGGGGATTATTTACAACTTGTACATTTTTTTGGAGCTAGTCAATTGGCCAACAAATTCCATGACATTTGAATTTGGATCCCCAAACTACAGGGCATGACGGATCCTCTTAGTATTTCATGCATGTCATAAAATTAGCATATTGCGGCAAGAATGGAATCCCCACATGGATTCTACATGTGGGGATTATTTACAACTTGTACATTTTTTTGAACTAGTCAATTGGCCAACAAATTCCATGACATTTGAATTTGGATCCCCAAACTACTGGGCATGACGGATCCTCTTAATATTTCATGCACGTAATAAAATTAGCATATTGCGGCAAGAATGGAATCCCCACATGGATTCTACATATGGGGATTATTTACAACTTGTACATTTTTTTAAAACTAGTCAATTGGCCAACAAATTCCATGACATTTGAATTTGGATCCCCAAACTACAGGGCAGGATGGATCCTCTTAATATTTCACGCACGTAATAAAATTAGCATATTGCGGCAAGAATGGAATCCCCACATGGATTCTACATGTGGAGATTATTTACAACTTGTACATTTTTTGGAACTAGTCAATTGGCCAACAAATTCCATGACATTGAATTTAAGATTCCTAAACTACAGGGCATCACGGATCCTCTTAATATTTTATGCACGTAATAAAATTAGCATATTGCGGCAAGAATGGAATCCCCACATGGATTCTACATGTGGGGATTATTTACAACTTGTACATTTTTTGGAACTAGTCAATTGGCCAACAAATTCCTTGACATTTGAATTTCGATCCCCAAACTACAGGGCATGATGGATCCTCTTAATATTTCATGCACGTCATAAAATTAGCAAATTGCGGCAAGAATGGAATCCCCACATGGATTCTACATGTGGGGACTATTTACAACTTGTACATTTTTTTGAACTAGTCAATTGGCGAACAAATTCCATGACATTGGAATTTGGATCCCCAAACTACAGGGCATGGCGGATCCTCTTAATATTTCATGCACGTAATAAAATTAGCATATTGTGGCAAGAATGGAATCCCTACATGGATTCTACATATGGGGATTATTTACAACTTGTACATTTTTTTGGAACTAGTCAATTGGCCAACAAATTCCATGACATTTGAATTTGGATCCCCAAACTACGGGGCATCACGGATCCTCTTAATATTTCATGCACGTAATAAAATTAGCAAATTGCGGCAAGAATGGAATCCCCACATGGATTCTACATATGGGGATTATTTACAACTTGTACATTTTTTTGGAACTAGTCAATTGGCCAACAAATTCCATGACATTTGAATTTGGATTCCCAAACTACAGGGCATGACGGATCCTCTTAGTATTTCATGCATGTCATAAAATTAGCATATTGCGGCAAGAATGGAATCCCCACATGGATTCTACATGTGGGGATTATTTACAACTTGTACATTTTTTTGAACTAGTCAATTGGCCAACAAATTCCATGACATTTGAATTTGGATCCCCAAACTACTGGGCATGACGGATCCTCTTAATATTTCATGCACGTAATAAAATTAGCATATTGCGGCAAGAATGGAATCCCCACATGGATTCTACATATGGGGATTATTTACAACTTGTACATTTTTTTAAAACTAGTCAATTGGCCAACAAATTCCATGACATTTGAATTTGGATCCCCAAACTACAGGGCAGGATGGATCCTCTTAATATTTCACGCACGTAATAAAATTAGCATATTGCGGCAAGAATGGAATCCCCACATGGATTCTACATGTGGAGATTATTTACAACTTGTACATTTTTTGGAACTAGTCAATTGGCCAACAAATTCCATGACATTGGAATTAAGATTCCTAAACTACGGGGCATCACGGATCCTCTTAATATTTTATGCACGTCATAAAATTAGCATATTGCGGCAAGAATGGAATCCCCACATGGATTCTACATGTGGTGATTATTTACAACTTGTACATTTTTTGGAACTAGTCAATTGGCCAACAAATTCCTTGACATTTGAATTTCGATCCCCAAACTACAAGGCATGGGGGATCCTCTTAATATTTCATGCACGTAATAAAATTAGCATATTGCGGCAAGAATGGAATCCCCACATAAATTCTACATGTGGGGATTATTTACAACTTGTACATTTTTTTGAACTACTCAATTGGCCAACAAATTCCATGACATTTGAATTTGGATCCCCAAACTACAGGGCATGATGGATCCTCTTAATATTTCATGCACGTCATAAAATTAGCAAATTGCGGCAAGAATGGAATCCTCACATGGATTCTACATATGGGGATTATTTACAACTTGTACATTTTTTTGGAACTAGTCAATTGGAAAACAAATTCCATGACATTTGAATTTGGATCCCGAAACTACAGGGCAGGATGGATCCTCTTAATATTTCACGCACGTAATAAAATTAGCATATTGCGGCAAGAATGGAATCCCCACATGGATTCTACATGTGGGGATTATTTACAACTTGTACATTTTTTGGAACTAGTCAATCGGCCAACAAATTCCATGACATTCAAATTTGGATCCCCGAACTACAGAGCATGGCGGATCCTTTTAATATTTCACGCACGTAATAAAATTAGCATATTGCGGCAAGAATGGAATCCCCACATGGATTCTACATGTGGGGATTATTTACAACTTGTACATTTTTTGGATCTAGTCAATTGGCCAACAAATTCCATGACATTTGAATTTGGATCCCCAAACTACTGGGCATGACGGATCCTCTTAATATTTCATGCACGTAATAAAATTAGCATATTGCGGCAAGAATGGAAACCCCACATGGATTCTACATGTGGGGATTATTTACAACTTGTACATTTTCTGGATCTAGTCAATTGGCCAACAAATTCCATGACATTTGAATTTAGAGCCCCAAACTACAGGGCATGGCGGATCCTTTTAATATTTCATGCACGTAATAAAATTAGCATATTACGGCACGAATGGAATGCCCACATAGATTCTACATGTGGGGATTATTTACAACTTGTACATTTTTTTGAACTAGTCAATTGGCCAACAAATTCCATGGCATTTGAATTTGGATCCCCAAACTACAAGGCATGGCGGATCCATTTAACATTTCATGCACGTTATAAAATTAGCATATTGCGGCATGAATAGAATCCCCACATGGATTCTACATGTGGGGATTATTTACAACTTGTACATTTTTTGGAACAAGTCAATCGGCCAACAAATTCCATGACATTCGAATTTGGATCCCCGAACTACAGAGCATGGCGGATCCTTTTAATATTTCACGCACGTAATAAAATTAGCATATTGCAGCAAAAATGGAATCCCCACATGGATTCTACATGTGGGGATTATTTACAACTTGTACATTTTTTGGAACTAGTCAATTGGCCAACAAATTCCATGACATTTGAATTTGGATCCTCAAACCACAAGGCATGGTGGATCCTTTTAATATTTCATGCACGTGATAAATTAGCATATTGCGGCAAGAATGGAATCCCCACATGGATTCTACATGTGGGGATTATTTACAACTTGTACATTTTCTGGATCTAGTCAATTGGCAAACAAATTCCATGACATTTGAATTTGGATCCCCAAACTACAGGGCATGACGGATCCTCTTAATATTTCATGCACGTAATAAAATTAGCATATTACGGCAAGAATGGAATGCCCACATGGATTCTACATGTGGGGATCATTTACAACTTGTACATTTTTTTGGAACTAGTCAATTGGCCAACAAATTCCATGGCATTTGAATTTGGATCCCCAAATCACAAGGCATGGCGGATCCATTTAACATTTCATGCACGTTATAAAATTAGCATATTGCGACAAGAATGGAATCCCCACATGGATTCTACATGTGGGGATTATTTACAACTTGTACATTTTTTGGAACTAGTGAATCGGCCAACAAATTCCATGACATTCGAATTTGGATCCCCGAACTACAGAGCATGGCGGATCCTTTTAATATTTCGCGCATGTAATAAAATTAGCATATTGCGGCAAGAATGGAATCCCCACATGGGTTCTACATGTCGGGACTATTTACAACTTGTACATTTTTTGGAACTAGTCAATTGGCCAACAAATTCCATGACATTTGAATTTGGATACCCAAACCACAAGTCGTGGCGGATCCATTCAATATTTCATGCACGTGATAAAATTAGCATATTGCGACAAGAATGGAATCCCCACATGGATTCTACATGTGGGGATTATTTACAACTTGTACATTTTTTGGAACTAGTCAATCGGCCAAAAAATTCCATGACATTTGAATTTGGATTCCTCAAACCACAAGGCGTGGCGGATCCTCTTAATATTTCATGCACGTAATAAAATTAGCATATTGCGGCAAGAATGGAATCCCCACATGGATTCTGCATGTGGGGATTATTTACAACTTGTACATTTCTTTGGAACTAGTCAATTGGCCAACAAATTCCATGACATTTGAATTTGGATCCTCAAACCACAAGTCGTGGCGGATCCATTCAATATTTCATGCACGTAATAAAATTAGCATATTGCGACAAGAATGGAATCCCCACATGGATTCTACATGTGGGGATTATTTACAACTTGTACATTTTTTGGAACTAGTCAATCGGCCAAAAAATTCCATGACATTTGAATTTGGATTCCTCAAACCACAAGGCGTGGCGGATCCTATTAATATTTCATGCACGTAATAAAATTAGCATATTGCGGCAAGAATGGAATCCCCACATGGATTCTACATGTGGGGATTATTTACAACTTGTACATTTTTTGGAACTAGTCAATCGGCCAACAAATTCCATGACATTTGAATTTGGATTCCTCAACCCACAAGGCGTGGCGGATCCTCTTAATATTTCATGCACGTAATAAAATTAGCATATTGCGGCAAGAATGGAATCCCCACATGGATTCTACATGTGGGGATTATTTACAAATTGTATATATTTTGGACATTGTCAATTGGCCAACAAATTCCATGACATTTGAATTTGGATCCTCAAACCACAGGGCATGGCGGACCCTCTTAATATTTCATGCACGTAATAAAATTAGCATTTTGCGGCAAGAATGGAATCCCTACATGGACTCTACATGTGGGGATTATTTACTACATGTACATTTTTTGGAACTAGTCAATTGGCCAACAAATTCCATGACATTTGAATTTGGAACCCCAAACCACAAGGCGCGGCGGATCCAATCAATATTTCATGCACGTAATAAAATTAGCATATTGCGGCAAGAATGGAAACCCCACATGGATTCTACATGTGGGGACTATTTACAACTTGTACATTTTTTGGAACTAGTCAATTGGCGAAAAAATTCCATGACATTTGAACTTGGATCATCAAACCACAAGGCGTGGCGGATCCATTCAATATTTCATGCACGTAATAAAATTAGCGTATTGCGGCAAGAATGGAATCCCCACATGGACTCTACATGTGGGGATTATTTACTACTTGTACATTTTTTGGAACTAGTCAATTGGCCAAGAAACTCCATGACATTTGAATTTGGATCCATAAACCACAAGGCATGGCGGATCCTCTTAATATTTCATGCACATAATAAAATTAGCATATTACGGCAAGAATGGAATCCCCATATGGACTCTACATGTCGGGATTATTTACAAATTGTATATTTTTCTGAACTAGTCAATTGGATAACAAATTTCATGACATTTGAATTTGGATCTCCAAACTACAGGGCATGGCGGATTCTTTTAATATTTCATGCACGTAATAAAAATAGCATATTGCGGCAAGAATGGAATCCCCACATGGACTCTACATGTCGGGATTATTTACAAATTGTATATTTTTTTGAACTAGTCAATTGGCTAACAAATTCCATGACATTTGAATTTGGATCTCCAAACTACAGGGCATGGCGGATTCTTTTAATATTTCATGCACGTAATAAAATTAGCATATTGCGACAAGAATGGAATCCCCTCATGGATTCTACATGTGGGGACTATTTACAACTTGTACCTTTTTTGGAACTAGTCAATTGGGTAACAAATTCCATGACATTTGAATTTGGATCCCCAAACTACAGGGCATGGCAGATTCTTTTAATATTTCATGCACGTAATTAAATTAGCATATTGCGGCAAGAATGGAATCCCCTCATGGACTCTACATGTGGGGATTATTTACAACTTGTATATATTTTGGAAATTGTCAATTGGCCAACAAATTCCATGACATTTGAATTTGGATCCTCAAACCACGGGGCATGGCGGATCCTCTAAATATTTCATGCACGTGATAAAATTAGCATATTGCGGCAAGAATTGGAATCCCCACATGGGTTCTACATGTGGGGATTATTTATAACATAAACATTTCTTGGATCTAGTCAATGGCCACCAAATTCCATGACATTTGAATTTGGATCCCCAAACCGCAAGGCGAGGCGGATCCATTCAATATTTCATGCACGTAATAAAATTAGCATATTGCGGCAAGAATGGAATCCCCTCATGGATTCTACATGTGGGGACTACTTACAACTTGTACATTTTTTGGAACTAGTCAATGGCCGACAAATTCCATGACATTTGAATTTGGATCCCCAAACCACAAGGCGTGGCGGATCCATTCGATATTTCATGCGTGTAATGAAATTAGCATATTGCGGCAAGAATGGAATCCCCACATGGATTCTACATGTGGGGATTATTTACTACTTGTACATTTTTTGGAACTACTCAATTGGCCAACAAATTCGATGACATTGGAATTTGGATCTCCAAACCACAAGGCATTGCGGATCCTATTAATATTTCATGCACGTGATAAAAATAGCATATTGCGGCAAGAATGGAATCCCCACATGGACTCTACATGTCGGGATTATTTACAAATTGTATATTTTTTTGAACTAGTCAATTGGCTAACAAATTCCATGACATTTGAATTTGGATCTCCAAACTACAGGGCATGGCGGATTCTTTTAATATTTCATGCACGTAATAAAATTAGCATATTGCGACAAGAATGGAATCCCCTCATGGATTCTACATGTTGGGACTATTTACAACTTGTACCTTTTTTGGAACTAGTCAATTGGGTAACAAATTCCATGACATTTGAATTTGGATCCCCAAACTACAGGGCATGGCAGATTCTTTTAATATTTCATGCACGTAATAAAATTAGCATATTGCGGCAAGAATGGAATCCCCACATGGATTCCACATGTGAGGACTATTTACAACTTGTACATTTTTTAGAACTAGTCAGTTGGTCAACAAATTCCATGACATTTGAATTTGGATCCCCAAACCACAAGGCGTGGCGGATCCTCTTAATATTTCATGCACGTAATGGAATTAGCATATTGCGGCAAGAATGGAATCCCCACATGGATTCTACATGTGGGGACTATTTACAACTTGTACGTTTTTTGTATCTAGTCAATTGGCCACCAAATTCCATGACATTTGAATTTGGATCCTCAAACCACAAGGCGTGGCGGATCCTTTTAATATTTCATGCACGTACTAAAATTAGCATATTGTGGCAAGAATGGAATCACCACATGGATTCCACATGTGAGGACTATTTACAACTTGTACATTTTTTAGAACTAGTCAGTTGGTCAACAAATTCCATGACATTCGAATTTGGATCCCCAAACCACAAGGCGTGGCGGATCCTCTTAATATTTCATGCACGTAATAAAATTAGCATATTGCGGCAAGATTGGAATCCCCTCATGGATTCTACATGTGGGGACTATTTACAACTTGTACATTCTTTGGCACTAGTCAATGGCCAAGAAATTCCATGACATTTGAATTTGGATCCCCAAACCACAAGGCATGGCGGATCCTCTTAATATTTCATGCACGTAATAAAATTAGCATATTGCGGCAAGAATGGAAACCCCACATGGATTCTACATGTGGGGAGTATTTACAACTTGTACATTTTTTGGAACTAGTCAGTTGGTCAACAAATTCCATGACATTTGAATTTGGATCCTCAAACCACAAGGCGTGGCGGATCCTTTTAATATTTCATGCACGTAATAAAATTAGCATATTGCGGCAAGAATGGAAACCCCACATGGATTCTACATGTGGGGAGTATTTACAACTTGTACATTCTTTGGAACTAGTCAATTGGCCACCAAATTCTATGACATTTGAATTTGGATCCTCAAACCACAAGGCGTGGCGGATCCTTTTAATATTTCATGCACGTAATAAAATTAGCATATTGCGGCAAGATTGGAATCCCCTCATGGATTCTACATGTGGGGACTATTTACAACTTGTACATTCTTTGGCACTAGTCAATGGCCAAGAAATTCCATGACATTTGAATTTGGATCCCCAAACCACAAGGCATGGCGGATCCTCTTAATATTTCATGCACGTAATAAAATTAGCATATTGCGGCAAGAATGGAATCCCCACATGGATTCTACATGTGGGGAGTATTTACAACTTGTACATTTTTTGGAACTAGTCAGTTGGTCAACAAATTCCATGACATTTGAATTTGGATCCTCAAACCACAAGGCGTGGCGGATCCTTTTAATATTTCATGCACGTAATAAAATTAGCATATTGCGGCAAGAATGGAAACCCCACATGGATTCTACATGTGGGGAGTATTTACAACTTGTACATTCTTTGGAACTAGTCAATTGGCCACCAAATTCTATGACATTTGAATTTGGATCCTCAAACCACAAGGCGTGGCGGATCCTTTTAATATTTCATGCACGTAATAAAATTAGCATATTGCGGCAAGAATGGAATCCCCTCATGGATTCTACATGTGGGGAGTATTTACAACTTGTACATTTTTTGGAACTAGTCAATTGGTCAACAAACTCCATGACATTTGAATTTGGATCCTCAAACCACAAGGCGAGGCGGATCCTTTTAATATTTCATGCACGTAATAAAATTAGCATATTGCGGCAAGAATGGAATCCCCTCATGGATTCTACATGTGGGGAGTATTTACAACTTGTACATTTTTTGGAACTAGTCAATTGGCCAACAAACTCCATGACATTTGAATTTGGATCCTCAAACCACAAGGCGAGGCGGATCCTTTGAATATTTCGTACACGTAATAAAATTAGCATATTGTGGCAAGAATGGAATGCCCACATGGATTCTACATGTGGGGGCTATTTACAACTTGTACGTTTTTTGTATGTAGTCAATTGGGCAACAGAATCCATGACATTTGAATTTGGATCGTCAATTTACAGGGCATGGTGGATCCTTTTAGTATTTCATGCACGTAATAAAATTAGCATATTGCGGCAAGAATGGAATCCCCTCATGGATTCTACATGTGGGGACTATTAACAACTTGTACATTCTTTGGAACTAGTCAATGGCCAAGAAATTCAATGACATTTGAATTTGGATCCTCAAACCACAAGGCGTGGCGGATCCTTTTAATATTTCATGCACGTAATAAAATTAGCATATTGCGGCAAGAATGGAATCCCCTCATGGATTCTACATGTGGGGACTATTTACAACTTGTACATTTTTTGGAACTAGTCAGTTGGTCAACAAATTCCATGACATTGGAATTTGGATCCCCAAACCACAAGGCGTGGTGGATCCTCTTAATATTTTATGCACGTAATAAAATTAGCATATTGCGGCAAGAATGGAATCCCCTTATGGATTCTACATGTGGGGACTATTTACAACTTGTACATTTTTTAGAACTAGTCAGTTGGTCAACAAATTCCATGACATTTGAATTTGGATCCCCAAACCACAAGGCGTGGCGGATCCTCTTAATATTTCATGCACGTAATGGAATTAGCATATTGCGGCAAGAATGGAATCCCCACATGGATTCTACATGTGGGGATTATTTACAACTTGTACATTTTCTGGAACTAGTCAATTGGCCAACAAAATCCATGACATTTGAATTTGGATCCCCAAACCACAAGGCGTGGCGGATCCATTAAATATATCATGCACGTAATAAAATTAGCATATTGCGGCAAGAATGGAATCCCCACAAGGACTCTACATGTGAGGATTATTTACTACTTGTACATTTTTTGGAAGTAGTCAATTGGCCAACAAATTCCATAACATTGGAATTTGGATCTCCAAACCACAAGGCGTGGCGGATCCATTTAATATTTCATGCACGTAATAAAATTAGCATATTGCGGCAAGAATGGAATCCCCTCATGGATTCTACATGTGGGGACTATTTACAACTTGTACATTTTTTGGAACTAGTCAGTTGGTCAACAAATTCCATGACATTGGAATTTGGATCCCCAAACCACAAGGCGAGGCGGATCCATTCAATATTTCATGCACGTAATAAATTTAGCATATTGCGACAAGAATGGAATCCCCACATGGATTCTACATGTGGGGATTATTTACAACTTGTACATTTTTTGAAACTAGTCAATTGGCCAACAAAATCCATGACATTTGAATTTGGATCCCCAAACCACAAGGCGTGGCGGATCCATTAAATATATCATGCACGTAATAAAATTAGCATATTGCGGCAAGAATGGAATCCCCACAAGGACTCTACATGTGAGGATTATTTACTACTTGTACATTTTTTGGAAGTAGTCAATTGGCCAACAAATTCCATGACATTGGAATTTGGATCTCCAAACCACAAGGCATTGCGGATCCTCTTAATATTTCATGCATGTGATAAAAATAGCATATTGCGGCAAGAATGGAATCCCCACATGGATTCCACATGTGAGGACTATTTACAACTTGTACATTTTTTGAAACTAGTCAATTGGCCAACAAAATCCATGACATTTGAATTTGGATCCCCAAACCACAAGGCGTGGCGGATCCATTAAATATATCATGCACGTAATAAAATTAGCATATTGCGGCAAGAATGGAATCCCCTCATGGATTCTACATGTTGGGACTATTTACAAATTGTACATTTTTTGGAACTAGTCAGTTGGTCAACAAATTCCATGACATTGGAATTTGGATTCCCAAACCACAAGGCGTGGCGGATCCTCTTAATATTTCATGCACGTAATAAAGTTAGCATATTGCGGCAAGAATGGATTTCCCACATGGATTCCACATGTGAGGACTATTTACAACTTGTACATTTTTTGGAACTAGTCAATTGGCCAACAAACTCCATGACATTGGAATTTGGACCATCAAACCACAAGGCGTGGAAATCCTCTTAATATTTCATGCACGTAAGAAAATTAGCATATTGCGGCAAGAATGGAATGCCCACATGGATTCTACATGTGGGGAGTATTTACAACTTGTACATTTTTTGGAACTAGTCAATTGGCCAACAAATTCCATGACATTTGAATTTGGATCCCCAAACCACAAGGCGTGGCGGATCCTCTTAATATGTCATGCACGTAGTAAAATTAGCATATTGCGGCATGAATGGATTTCCCACATGGATTCCACATGTGAGGACTATTTACAACTTGTACATTTTTTGGAAGTAGTCAATTGGCCAACAAATTCCATGACATTGGAATTTGGACCATCAAACCACAAGGCGTGGAAATCCTCTTAATATTTCATGCACGTAAGAAAATTAGCATATTGCGGCAAGAATGGAATCCCCACATGGATTCTACATGTGGGGACTATTTACAACTTGTACATTTTTTGGAACTAGTCAGTTGGTCAACAAATTCCATGACATTGGAATTTGGATCCCCAAACCACAAGGCGTGGCGGATCCTCTTAATATTTCATGCACGTAATAAAATTAGCATATTGCGGCAAGAATGGAATCCCCTCATGGATTCCACATGTGAGGACTATTTAAAACTTGTACATTTTTTGGAACTAGTCAGTTGGTCAACAAATTCCATGACATTTGAATTTGGATCCCCAAACCACAAGGCATGGCGGATCCTCTTAATATTTCATGCACGTAATAAAGTTAGCATATTGCGGCAAGAATGGATTTCCCACATGGATTCCACATGTGAGGACTATTTACAACTTGTACATTTTTTGGAACTAGTCAATTGGCCAACAAACTCCATGACATTGGAATTTGGACCATCAAACCACAAGGCGTGGAAATCCTCTTAATATTTCATGCACGTAAGAAAATTAGCATATTGCGGCAAGAATGGAATCCCCACATGGATTCTACATGTGGAGATTATTTACAACTTGTACATTTTTTGAAACTAGTCAATTGGCCAACAAATTCCATGACATTTGAATTTGGATCTTCAAACCACAAGGCGTGGCGGATCCATTTAATATTCCATGCACGTAATAAAATTAGCATATTGCGGCAAGAATGGAATCCCCACATGGATTCTACATGTGGGGATTATTTACTACTTGTACATTTTTTGGAACTAGTCAATTGGCCAACAAGCTCCATGACATTTGAATTTGGATCCCCAAACCACAAGGCGTGGCGGATCCATTCAATATTTCATGCACGTAATAAAATTAGCATATTGCTGCATGAATGGAATCCCCACATGGATTCTACATGTTGGGAGTATTTACAACTTGTACATTTTTTGGAATTAGTCAATGGCCAAGAAATTCCATGACATTTGAGTTTGGATCCCCAAACCACAAGGCGTGGCGGATCCATTCAATATTTCATGCACGTAATAAAATTAGCATATTGCGGCATGAATGGAATGCCCACATGGATTCTACATGTGGGGATTATTTACAACTTGTACATTTTTTGGAACTAGTCAATTGGCCAATAAATTCAATGACATTTGAATTTGGATCCCCAAACCACAAGGCGTGGCGGATCCTTTTAATATTTCATGCACGTAATAAAATTAGCATATTGCGGCAAGAATGGAATCTCCACATAGGTTCTATATGTGGGGGATTATTTACAACTTGTATATATTTTGGAAATTGTGAATTGGCCAACATATTCCATGACATTTGAATTTGGATCTCCAAACCACAGGGTATGGCGGATCCTCTTAATATTTCATGCACGTAATAAAATTAGCATATTGCGGCAAGAATGGAATGCCCACATGGATTCTACATGTGGGGATTATTTACAACTTGTACGTTTTTTGGATCTAGTCAATTGGCCAACAAATTCCATGACATTTGAATTTGGATCCCCAAACTACAGGGCATGGCGGATCCATTTAATATTTCATGCACGTAATAAAATTAGCATATTGCGGCAAGAATGGATTCCCCACATGGATTCTACATGTGGGGATTATTTACAACTTGTACATTTCTTGGAACTAGTCAAATGGCCAACAAACTCCATGACATTTGAATTTGGATCCCAAACCAGAAGGCTTTGCGGATCCTCTTAATATTTCGTGCACGTAATAAAATTAGCATATTGCGGCAAGAATGGAATCTCCTCATGGATTCTACATGTGGGGATTATTTACAACTTGTATATATTTTGGAAATTGTCAATTGGCCAAGTAATTCCATGACATTTGAATTTGGATCCTCAAGCCACAGGGCATGGCGGATCCTCTTAATATTTCATGCAGGTAAGAAAATTAGCATATTGCGTCAAGAATGGATTCCCCACATGGATTCTACATGTGAGGACTATTTACAACCTGTACATTTTTTGGAACTAGTCAGTTGGTCAACAAATTCCATAACATTTGAAATTGGATCCCCAAACCACAAGGCGTGGCGGATCCTCTTAATATTTCATGCACGTAATAAGATTAGCATATTGCGGCAAGAATGGAATCCCCACATGGATTCTACATGTGGGGATTATGTACAACTTGTACATTTTTTGGAACTAGTCAATTGGCCAACAAATTCCATGACATTTGAATTTGGATCCTCAAGCCACAGGGCATGGCGGATCCTCTTAATATTTCATGCAGGTAATAAAATTAGCATATTGCGTCAAGAATGGATTCCCCACATGGATTCTACATGTGGGGAGTATTTACAACTTGTACATTTTTTGGAACTAGTCAATTGGCCAACAAATTCCATGACATTTGAATTTGGATCCCCAAACCACAAGGCGAGGCGGATCCATTCAATATTTCATGCACGTAATAAATTTAGCATATTGCGACAAGAATGGAATCCCCACATGGATTCTACATGTGGGGATTATTTACAACTTGTACATTTTTTGAAACTAGTCAATTGGCCAACAAAATCCATGACATTTGAATTTGGATCCCCAAACCACAAGGCGTGGCGGATCCATTCAATATTTCATGCACGTAATAAAATTAGCATATTGCGGCATGAATGGAATCCCCACATGGATTCTACATGTGGGGAGTATTTACAACTTGTACATTTTTTGGAACTAGTCAATTGGCCAAAAAATTCCATGACATTGGAATTTGGATCCTCAAACCACAAGGCGTGGCGGATCCATTCAATATTTCATGCACGTAATAAAATTAGCATATTGCGGCAAGCATGGAATCCCCACATGGATTCTACATGTGGGGAGTATTTACACCTTGTACATTTTTTGGAACTAGTCAATTGGCCAGCAAACTCCATGACATTTAAATTTGGATCCCCAAACCACAAGGCGTGGCGGATCCATTCAATATTTCATTCACGTAATAAAATTAGCATACTGCGGCAACAATGGAATCCCCACATGGATCCTCATGTGGGGATTATTTACAACTTGTACATTTTTTGGAACTAGTCAATTGGCCAAGAAATTCCATGACATTTGAATTTGGATCCCTAAACCACAAGGCGTGGCGGATCCATTCAATATTTCATACACGTAATAAAATTAGCATATTGCGGCAAGAATGGAATCCCCACATGGATTCTACATGTGGGGAGTATTTACAACTTGTACATTTTTTGGAACTAGTCAATTGGCCAACAAACTCCATGACATTTAAATTTGGATCCCCAAACCACAAGGCGTGGCGGATCCATTCAATATTTCATGCACGTAATAAAATTAGCATATTGCGGCATGAATGGAATCCCCACATGGACTCTACATGTGGGGACTATTTACAACTTGTACATTTTTTGGAACTAGTCAATTGGCCAACAAATTCCATGACATTTGAATTTGGATCATCAAACCACAAGGTGTGGCGGATCCTTTTAATATTTCATGCACGTAATAAAATTAGCATATTGCGGCATGAATGGAATCCCCACATGGATTCTACATGTGGGGAGTATTTACAACTTGTGCATTTTTTGGAACTAGTCAATGGCCAAGAAATTCCATGACATTTGAATTTGGATCCCCAAACCACAAGGCGTGGCGGATCCATTCAATATTTCATGCACGTAATAAAATTAACATATTGCGGCATGAATGGAATCCCCACATGGATTCTACATGTGGGGAGTATTTACTACTTGTACATTTTTTGGAACTAGTCAATTGGTCAACAAATTCCATGACATTTGAATTTGGATCCCCAAACCACAAGGCGTGGCGGATCCATTCAATATTTCGTGCACGTCATAAAAATAAGCATATTGCGGCATGAATGGAATCCCCACATGGATTCTACATGTGGGGAGTATTTACTACTTGTACATTTTTTGGAACTAGTCAATTGGCCAACAAACTCCATGACATTTGAATTTGGATCCCCAAACCACAAGGCGTGGCGGATCCATTCAATATTTCATGCACGTAATAAAATTAGCATATTGCGGCATGAATGGAATCCCCACATGGATTCTACATGTGGGGAGTATTTACTACTTGTACATTTTTTGGAACTAGTCAATTGGCCAACAAACTCCATGACATTTGAATTTGGATCCCCAAACCACAAGGCGTGGCGGATCCATTCAATATTTCATGCACGTAATAAAATTAGCATATTGCGGCATGAATGGAATCCCCACATGGATTCTACATGTGGGGAGTATTTACAACTTGTACATTTTTTGGAACTAGTCAATTGGCCAACAAATTCCATGACATTTGAATTTGGATCCCCAAACTACAGGTGATGGCGGATCCTTTGAATATTTCGTGCACGTAATAAAATTAGCATACTGCGGCAGAAATGGAATCCCCACATGGGTTCTACATGTGGGGATTATTTATAACTTAAACATTTCTTGGATCTAGTCAATGGCCAACAAATTCCATGACATTTGAATTTGGATCCCCAAACCGCAAGGCGAGGCGGATCAATTCAATATTTCATGCACGTAATAAAATTAGCATATTGCGGCATGAATGGAATCCCCACATGGATTCTACATGTGGGGAGTATCTACAACTTGTACATTTTTTGGAACTAGTCAATTGGCCAACAAACTCCATGACATTTGAATTTGGATCCTCAAACCACAAGGCGTGGCGGATCCATTCAATATTTCATGCACGTAATAAAATTAGCATATTGCGGCATGAATGGAATCCCCACATGGATTCTACATGTGGGGAGTATTTACTACTTGTACATTTTTTGGAACTAGTCAATTGGCCAACAAACTCCATGACATTTGAATTTGGATCCCCAAACCACAAGGCGTGGCGGATCCATTCAATATTTCATGCACGTAATAAAATTAGCATATTGCGGCATGAATGGAATCCCCACATGGATTCTACATGTGGGGAGTATTTACAACTTGTACATTTTTTGGAACTAGTCAATTGGCCAACAAATTCCATGACATTTGAATTTGGATCCCCAAACTACAGGTGATGGCGGATCCTTTGAATATTTCGTGCACGTAATAAAATTAGCATACTGCGGCAGAAATGGAATCCCCACATGGGTTCTACATGTGGGGATTATTTATAACTTAAACATTTCTTGGATCTAGTCAATGGCCAACAAATTCCATGACATTTGAATTTGGATCCCCAAACCGCAAGGCGAGGCGGATCAATTCAATATTTCATGCACGTAATAAAATTAGCATATTGCGGCATGAATGGAATCCCCACATGGATTCTACATGTGGGGAGTATTTACAACTTGTACATTTTTTGGAACTAGTCAATTGGCCAACAAACTCCATGACATTTGAATTTGGATCCCCAAACTACAGGGCATGGCGGATCCTTTGAATATTTCGTGCACGTAATAAAATTAGCATACTGCGGCAGAAATGGAATCCCCACATGGATTCTACATGTGGGGATTATTTACAACTTGTACATTTTTAGGAACTAGTCAATTGGCCAACAAACTCCATGACATTTGAATTTGGATCCATAAACCACAAGGCATGGCGGATCCTCTTAATATTTCATGCACGTAATAAAATTAGCATATTGCGGCAAGAATGGAATCCCCACATGGATTCTACATGTGGGGATTATTTACAACTTGTACATTTTTCGGATCTAGTCAATTGGCCAACAAACTCCATGACATTTGAATTTGGATCCCCAAACTACAGGTCATGGCGGATCCATTTAATATTTCATGCACGTAATAAAATTAGCATATTGCGGCAAGAATGGAATGCCCACATGGATTCTACATGTGGGGATTATTTACAACTTGTACATTTTTTGGAACTAGTCAATTGGCCAACAAACTCCATGACATTTGAATTTGGATCCCCAAACTACAGGTCATGGCGGATCCATTTAATATATCATGCACGTAATAAAATTAGCATATTGCGGCAAGAATGGAATGCCCACATGGATTCTACATGTGGGGATTATTTACAACTTGTACATTTTTTGGAACTAGTCAATTGGCCAACAAACTCCATGACATTTGAATTCGGATCCCCAAACCCCAAGGCATGGCGGATCCTCTTAATATTTCATGCACGTAATAAAATTAGCATACTGCGTCAAGAATGGAATGCGCACACGGATTCTACATGTGGGGATTATTTACAACCTGTACACTTTTTGGAACTAGTCAATACCAAGAAATTCCATGACATTTGAATTTGGATCCCCAAACCACAAGGCATGGCGGATCCTCTTAATATTTCATGCACGTAATAAAATTAGCATATTGCGGCAAGAATGGAATGCCCACATGGATTCTACATGTGGAGATTATTTACAACTTGTACATTTTTAGGAACTAGTCAATTGGCCAACAAACTCCATGACATTTGAATTTGGATCCCCAAACTACAGGTCATGGCGGATCCATTTAATATTTCATACACGTAATAAAATTAGCATATTGCGGCAAGAATGGAATGCCCACATGGATTCTACATGTGGGGATTATTTACAACTTGTACATTCTTTCGAACTAGTCAATTGGCCAACAAACTCCATGACATCTGAATTCGGATCCCCAAACCCCAAGGCATGGCGGATCCTCTTAATATTTCATGCACGTAATAAAATTAGCATACTGCGTCAAGAATGGAATGCGCACA
Source organism: Antitrichia curtipendula (assembly GCA_951230915.1). Taxonomy (NCBI): domain Eukaryota; kingdom Viridiplantae; phylum Streptophyta; class Bryopsida; order Hypnales; family Leucodontaceae; genus Antitrichia; species Antitrichia curtipendula. Next base: position 20,864,555 of record OX579637.1, on the reverse strand, counting down.
CGGATTCTACATATGGGGATTATTTACAACTTGTACATTTTTTGGAACTAGTCAATTGGCCAACAGACTCCATGACAGTTGAATTTGGATCCATAAACCACAAGGCATGGCGGATCCTCTTAATATTTCATGCACGTAATAAAATTAGCATACTGCATCAAGAATGGAATGCCCACATGGATTCTACATGTGGGGACTATTTACAACTTGTACATTTTTAGGAACTAGTCAATTGGCCAACAAACTCCATGACATTTGAATTTGGATCCATAAACCACAAGGCATGGCGGATCCTCTTAATATCTCATGCACGTAATAAAATTAGCATATTGCGGCAAGAATGGAATGCCCACATGGATTCTACATGTGGAGATTATTTACAACTTGTACGTTTTTTGGATCTAGTCAATTGGCCAACAAATTCCATGACATCTGAATTTGGATCCCCAAACTACAGGTCATGGCGGATCCATTTAATATTTCATGCACGTAATAAAATTAGCATATTGCGGCAAGAATGGAATGCCCACATGGATTCTACATGTGGGGATTATTTACAACTTGTACATTTTTTGGAACTAGTCAATTGGCCAACAAACTCCATGACATTTGAATTCGGATCCCCAAACCCCAAGGCATGGCGGATCCTCTTAATATTTCATGCACGTAATAAAATTAGCATACTGCGTCAAGAATGGAATGCGCACACGGATTCTACATGTGGGGATTATTTACAACTTGTACATTTTTTGGAACTAGTCAATTGGCCAACAAACTCCATGACATTTGAATTCGGATCCCCAAACCCCAAGGCATAGCGGATCCTCTTAATATTTCATGCACGTAATAAAATTAGCATACTGCGTCAAGAATGGAATGCGCACATGGATTCTACATGTGGGGATTATTTACAACTTGTACATTTTTAGGAACTAGTCAATTGGCCAACAAACTCCAAGGCGTTTGAATTTGGATCCATAAACCACAAGGCATGGCGGATCCTCTTAATATTTCATGCACGTAATAAAATTAGCATATTACGGCAAGAATGGAATCCCCACATGGATTCTACATGTGGGGATTATTTACAACTTGTACATTTTTCGGATCTAGTCAATTGGCCAACAAACTCCATGACATTTGAATTTGGATCCCCAAACTACAGGTCATGGCGGATCCATTTAATATTTCATGCACGTAATAAAATTAGCATATTGCGGCAAGAATGGAATGCCCACATGGATTCTACATGTGGGGATTATTTACAACTTGTACATTTTTTGGAACTAGTCAATTGGCCAACAAACTCCATGACATTTGAATTTGGATCCCCAAACTACAGGTCATGGCGGATCCATTTAATATATCATGCACGTAATAAAATTAGCATATTGCGGCAAGAATGGAATGCCCACATGGATTCTACATGTGGGGATTATTTACAACTTGTACATTTTTTGGAACTAGTCAATTGGCCAACAAACTCCATGACATTTGAATTCGGATCCCCAAACCCCAAGGCATGGCGGATCCTCTTAATATTTCATGCACGTAATAAAATTAGCATACTGCGTCAAGAATGGAATGCGCACACGGATTCTACATGTGGGGATTATTTACAACCTGTACACTTTTTGGAACTAGTCAATAGCCAAGAAATTCCATGACATTTGAATTTGGATCCCCAAACCACAAGGCATGGCGGATCCTCTTAATATTTCATGCACGTAATAAAATTAGCATATTGCGGCAAGAATGGAATGCCCACATGGATTCTACATGTGGAGATTATTTACAACTTGTACATTTTTAGGAACTAGTCAATTGGCCAACAAACTCCATGACATTTGAATTTGGATCCCCAAACTACAGGTCATGGCGGATCCATTTAATATTTCATGCACGTAATAAAATTAGCATATTGCGGCAAGAATGGAATGCCCACATGGATTCTACATGTGGGGATTATTTACAACTTGTACATTCTTTGGAACTAGTCAATTGGCCAACAAACTCCATGACATTTGAATTCGGATCCCCAAACCCCAAGGCATGGCGGATCCTCTTAATATTTCATGTACGTAATAAAATTAGCATACTGCGTCAAGAATGGATTGCGCACACGGATTCTACATATGGGGATTATTTACAACTTGTACATTTTTTGGAACTAGTCAATTGGCCAACAGACTCCATGACATTTGAATTTGGATCCATAAACCACAAGGCATGGCGGATCCTCTTAATATTTCATGCACGTAATAAAATTAGCATACTGCATCAAGAATGGAATGCCCAGATGGATTCTACATGTGGGGACTATTTACAACTTGTACATTTTTAGGAACTAGTCAATTGGCCAACAAACTCCATGACATTTGAATTTGGATCCATAAACCACAAGGCATGGCGGATCCTCTTAATATCTCATGCACGTAATAAAATTAGCATATTGCGGCAAGAATGGAATGCCCACATGGATTCTACATGTGGAGATTATTTACAACTTGTACGTTTTTTGGATCTAGTCAATTGGCCAACAAATTCCATGACATCTGAATTTGGATCCCCAAACTACAGGTCATGGCGGATCCTCTTAATATTTCATGCACGTAATAAAATTAGCATATTGCGGCAAGAATGGAATGCCCACATGGATTCTACATGTGGGGATTATTTACAACTTGTACATTTTTTGGAACTAGTCAATTGGCCAACAAACTCCATGACATTTGAATTCGGATCCCCAAACCCCAAGGCATGGCGGATCCTCTTAATATTTCATGCACGTAATAAAATTAGCATACTGCGTCAAGAATGGAATGCGCACACGGATTCTACATGTGGGGATTATTTACAACTTGTACATTTTTTGGAACTAGTCAATTGGCCAACAAACTCCATGACATTTGAATTCGGATCCCCAAACCCCAAGGCATAGCGGATCCTCTTAATATTTCATGCACGTAATAAAATTAGCATACTGCGTCAAGAATGGAATGCGCACATGGATTCTACATGTGGGGATTATTTACAACTTGTACATTTTTAGGAACTAGTCAATTGGCCAACAAACTCCATGGCGTTTGAATTTGGATCCATAAACCACAAGGCATAGCGGATCCTCTTAATATTTCATGCACGTAATAAAATTAGCATACTGCGTCAAGAATGGAATGCGCACATGGATTCTACATGTGGAGATTATTTACAACTTGTACATTTTTAGGAACTAGTCAATTGGCCAACAAACTCCATGGCATTTGAATTTGGATCCATAAACCACAAGGCATGGCGGATCCTCTTAATATTTCATGCACGTAATAAAATTAGCATATTGCGGCAAGAATGGAATGCCCACATGGATTCTACATGTGGGGATTATTTACAACTTGTACATTTTTTGGATCTAGTCAATTGGCCAACAAATTCCATGACATTTGAATTTGGATCCATAAACCACAAGGCATGGCGGATCCTCTTAATATTTCATGCACGTAATAAAATTAGCATACTGCATCAAGAATGGAATGCCCACATGGATTCTACATGTGGGGACTATTTACAACTTGTACATTTTTAGGAACTAGTCAATTGGCCAACAAACTCCATGACATTTGAATTTGGATCCATAAACCACAAGGCATGGCGGATCCTCTTAATATCTCATGCACGTAATAAAATTAGCATATTGCGGCAAGAATGGAATGCCCACATGGATTCTACATGTGGAGATTATTTACAACTTGTACGTTTTTTGGATCTAGTCAATTGGCCAACAAATTCCATGACATCTGAATTTGGATCCCCAAACTACAGGTCATGGCGGATCCTCTTAATATTTCATGCACGTAATAAAATTAGCATATTGCGGCAAGAATGGAATGCCCACATGGATTCTACATGTGGGGATTATTTACAACTTGTACATTTTTTGGAACTAGTCAATTGGCCAACAAACTCCATGACATTTGAATTCGGATCCCCAAACCCCAAGGCATGGCGGATCCTCTTAATATTTCATGCACGTAATAAAATTAGCATACTGCGTCAAGAATGGAATGCGCACACGGATTCTACATGTGGGGATTATTTACAACTTGTACATTTTTTGGAACTAGTCAATTGGCCAACAAACTCCATGACATTTGAATTCGGATCCCCAAACCCCAAGGCATAGCGGATCCTCTTAATATTTCATGCACGTAATAAAATTAGCATACTGCGTCAAGAATGGAATGCGCACATGGATTCTACATGTGGGGATTATTTACAACTTGTACATTTTTAGGAACTAGTCAATTGGCCAACAAACTCCATGGCGTTTGAATTTGGATCCATAAACCACAAGGCATAGCGGATCCTCTTAATATTTCATGCACGTAATAAAATTAGCATACTGCGTCAAGAATGGAATGCGCACATGGATTCTACATGTGGAGATTATTTACAACTTGTACATTTTTAGGAACTAGTCAATTGGCCAACAAACTCCATGGCATTTGAATTTGGATCCATAAACCACAAGGCATGGCGGATCCTCTTAATATTTCATGCACGTAATAAAATTAGCATATTGCGGCAAGAATGGAATGCCCACATGGATTCTACATGTGGGGATTATTTACAACTTGTACATTTTTTGGGTCTAGTCAATTGGCCAACAAATTCCATGACATTTGAATTTGGATCCATAAACCACAAGGCATGGCGGATCCTCTTAATATTTCATGCACGTAATAAAATTAGCATATTATAGCAAGAATGGATTCCCCACATGGATTCTACATGTGAGGACTATTTAAAACCTGTACATTTTTTGGAACTAGTCAATTGGCCAACAAATTCCATGACATTTGAATTTGTATCTTCAAACCACAAGGCGTGGCGGATCCATTTAATATTTCATGCCCGTAATAAAATTAGCATATTGCGGCAAGAATGGAATCTCCACATAGATTCTACATGTGGGGATTATTTACAACTTGTTCATTTTTTGGAACTAGTCAATTGGCCAACAAATTCCATGACATTTGAATTTGGATCCCCAAACCACAAGGCGTGGCGGAACCTTTTAGTATTTCATGCACGTAATAAAATTAGCATATTGCGGCAAGAATGGAATCCCCACATAGGTTCTACATGTGGGGATTATTTACAACTTGTACATTTTTTGGAAATTGTGAATTGGCCAACATATTCCATGACATTTGAATTTGGATCCCCAAACCACAGGGTATGGCGGATCCTCTTAATATTTCATGCACGTAATAAAATTAGCATATTGCGGCAACAATGGAATGCCCACATGGATTCTACATGTGGGGATTATTTACAACTTGTACGTTTTTTGGATCTAGTCAATTGGCCAACAACTTCCATGACATTTGAATTTGGATCCCCAAACTACAGGTCATGGCGGATCCATTTAATATTTCATGCACGTAATAAAATTAGCATATTGCGGCAAGAATGGAATCTCCACATGGATTCTACATGTGGGGATTATTTACAACTTGTACATTTTTTGTAACTAGACAGTTGGCCAACAAACTCCATGACATTTGAATTTGGATCCCCATACCCCAAGGCATAGCGGATCCTCTTAATATTTCATGCACGTAATAAAATTAGCATACTGCGTCAAGAATGGAATGCGCACATGGATTCTACATGTGGGGATTATTTACAACTTGTACATTTTTAGGAACTAGTCAATTGGCCAACAAACTCCATGGCGTTTGAATTTGGATCCATAAACCACAAGGCATGGCGGATCCTCTTAATATTTCATGCACGTAATAAAATTAGCATACTGCATCAAGAATGGATTCCCCACATGGATTCTACATGTGGAGATTATTTACAACTTGTACATTTTTAGGAACTAGTCAATTGGCCAACAAACTCCATGGCATTTGAATTTGGATCCATAAACCACAAGGCATGGCGGATCCTCTTAATATTTCATGCACGTAATAAAATTAGCATATTGCGGCAAGAATGGAATGCCCACATGGATTCTACATGTGGGGATTATTTACAACTTGTACATTTTTTGGATCTAGTCAATTGGCCAACAAATTCCATGACATTTGAATTTGGATCCCCAAACCCCAAGGCATAGCGGATCCTCTTAATATTTCATGCACGTAATAAATTTAGCATACTGCATCAAGAATGGATTCCCCACATGGATTCTACATGTGGAGATTATTTACAACTTGTACATTTTTAGGAACTAGTCAATTGGCCAACAAACTCCATGACATTTGAATTTGGATCCATAAACCGCAAGGCATGGCGGATCCTCTTAATATTTCATGCACGTAATAAAATTAGCATATTGCGGCAAGAATGGAATGCCCACATGGATTCTACATGTGGGGATTATTTACAACTTGTACATTTTTTGGATCTAGTCAATTGGCCAACAAATTCCATGACATTTGAATTTGGATCCCCAAACCCCAAGGCATGGCGGATCCTCTTAATATTTCATGCACGTAATAAAATTAGCATACTGCGTCAAGAATGGAATGCGCACATGGATTCTACATGTGGGGATTATTTACAACTTGTACATTTTTTGGAACTAGTCAATTGGCCAACAAACTCCATGACATTTGAATTTGGATCCATAAACCACAAGGCATGGCGGATCCTCTTAATATTTCATGCCCGTAATAAAATTAGCATATTGCGGCAACAATGGAATCTCCACATGGATTCTACATGTGGGGATTATTTACAACTTGTACATTTTTAGGAACTAGTCAATTGGCCAACAAATTCCATGACATTTGAATTTGGATCCCCAAACCACAAGGCGTGGCGGAACCTTTTAGTATTTCATGCACGTAATAAAATTAGCAAATTGCGGCATGAATGGAATCCCCACATGGATTCTACATGTGGGGAGTATTTACAACTTGTACATTTCTTGGAACTAGTCAATTGGCCAACAAATTCCATGACATTTGAATTTTGATCGCCAAACCACAAGGCGTGGCGGATCCATTCAATATTTCATGCACGTAATAAAATTAGCATATTGCGGCAACAATGGAATCCCCACATGGATTCTACATGTGGGGATTATTTACTACTTGTACATTTCTTGGAACTAGTCAAATGGCCAAGAAACTCCATGACATTTGAATTTGGATCCCAAACCAGAAGGCTTTGCGGATCCTCTTAATATTTCGTGCACGTAATAAAATTAGCATATTATAGCAAGAATGGAATCTCCACATGGATTCTACATGTGGGGATTATTTACAACTTGTACATTTTTTGGAACTAGTCAATTGGCCAACAAATTCCATGACATTTGAATTTGGATCCCCAAACTACAGGTGATGGCGGATCCATTTAATATTTCATGCACGTAATAAAATTAGCATATTGCGGCAAGAATGGATTCCCCACATGGATTCTACATGTGAGGACTATTTACAACCTGTACATTTTTTGGAACTAGTCAGTTGGTCAACAAATTCCATGACATTTGAATTTGGATCCCCAAACCACAAGGCTTTGCGGGTCCTCTTAATATTTCATGCACGTAATAAGATTAGCATATTGCGGCAAGAATGGAATCCCCACATGGATTCTACATGTGGGGATTATTTACAACTTGTACATTTTTTGGATCTAGTCAATTGGCCAACAAATTCCATGACATTGGAATTTGGATCCCCAAACCACAAGGCATGGTGGATCCTTTTAGTATTTCATGCACGTAATAAAATTAGCATATTGCGGCAAGAATGGAATCCCCACATGGATTCTACATGTGGGGAGTATTTACAACTTGTACATTTTTTGGAACTAGTCAATTGGCCAACAAACTCCATGACATTGGAATTTGGATCCCCAAACTACAGGGCATGGCGGATCCTTTGAATATTTCATGCACGTAATAAAATTAGCATATTGCGGCAAGAATGGAATGCGCACATGGATTCTACATGTGGGGAGTATTTACAACTCGTACATTTTTTGGAACTAGTCAATTGGCCAACAAATTCCATGACATTTGAATTTGGATCCCCAAACTACAGGGCATGGCGGATCCTCTTAATATTTCATGCACGTAATAAAATTAGCATATTGCGGCAAGAATGGAATACCCACATGGATTCTACATGTGGGGACTATTTACAACTTGTACATTTTTTGGAACTAGTCAATTGGCCAACAAATTCCATGACATTTGAATTTGGATCCATAAACCACAAGGCACGGCGGACCCTCTTAATATTTTATGCACGTAATAAAATTAGCATATTGCGGCAAGAATGGAATGCCCACATGGATTCTACATGTGGGGATTATTTACAACTTGTACATTTTTTGGAACTAGTCAATTGGCCAACAAACTCCATGACATTTGAATTTGGATCCATAAACCACAAGGCATGGCGGATCCTCTTAATATTTCATGCACGTAATAAAATTAGCATATTGCGGCAAGAAATGGATTCCCCACATGGATTCTACATGTGAGGACTATTTAAAACCTGTACATTTTTTGGAACTAGTCAATTGGCCAACAAATTCCATGACATTTGAATTTGGATCTTCAAACCACAAGGCGTGGCGGATCCATTTAATATTTCATGCCCGTAATAAAATTAGCATATTGCGGCAAGAATGGAATCTCCACATAGATTCTACATGTGGGGATTATTTACAACTTGTACATTTTTTGGAACTAGTCAATTGGCCAACAAATTCCATGACATTTGAATTTGGATCCCCAAACCCCAAGGCGTGGCGGAACCTTTTAGTATTTCATGCACGTAATAAAATTAGCATATTGCGGCAAGAATGGAATCCCCACATAGGTTCTACATGTGGGGATTATTTACAACTTGTACATTTTTTGGAAATTGTGAATTGGCCAACATATTCCATGACATTTGAACTTGGATCCCCAAACCACAGGGTATGGCGGATCCTCTTAATATTTCATGCACGTAATAAAATTAGCATATTGCGGCAAGAATGGAATGCCCACATGGATTCTACATGTGGGGATTATTTACAACTTGTACGTTTTTTGGATCTAGTCAATTGGCCAACAACTTCCATGACATTTGAATTTGGATCCCCAAACTACAGGTCATGGCGGATCCATTTAATATTTCATGCACGTAATAAAATTAGCATATTGCGGCAAGAATGGATTCCCCACATGGATTCTACATGTGGAGATTATTTACAACTTGTACATTTTTAGGAACTAGTCAATTGGCCAACAAACTCCATGGCATTTGAATTTGGATCCATAAACCACAAGGCATGGCGGATCCTCTTAATATTTCATGCACGTAATAAAATTAGCATATTGCGGCAACAATGGAATCCCCACATGGATTCTACATGTGGGGATTATTTACTACTTGTACATTTCTTGGAACTAGTCAAATCGCCAAGAAACTCCATGACATTTGAATTTGGATCCCAAACCAGAACGCTTTGCGGATCCTCTTAATAATTCCTGCACGTAATAAAATTAGCATATTGCGGCAAGAATGGAATGCCCACATGGATTCTACATGTGGAGATTATTTACAACTTGTACATTTTTAGGAACTAGTCAATTGGCCAACAAACTCCATGGCATTTGAATTTGGATCCATAAACCACAAGGCATGGCGGATCCTCTTAATATTTCATGCCCGTAATAAAATTAGCATATTGCGGCAAGAATGGAATCTCCACATGGATTCTACATGTGGGGATTATTTACAACTTGTACATTTTTTGGAACTAGTCAATTGGCCAACAAATTCCATGACATTTGAATTTGGATCCCCAAACCACAAGGCGTGGCGGAACCTTTTAGTATTTCATGCACGTAATAAAATTAGCAAATTGCGGCATGAATGGAATCCCCACATGGATTCTACATGTGGGGAGTATTTACAACTTGTACATTTCTTGGAACTAGTCAATTGGCCAACAAATTCCATGACATTTGAGTTTTGATCGCCAAACCACAAGGCGTGGCGGATCCATTTAATATTTCATGCACGTAATAAAATTAGCATATTGCGGCAACAATGGAATCCCCACATGGATTCTACATGTGGGGATTATTTACTACTTGTACATTTTTTGGAACTAGTCAAATGGCCAAGAAACTCCATGACATTTGAATTTGGATCCCAAACCAGAAGGCTTTGCGGATCCTCTTATTATTTCGTGCACGTAATAAAATTAGCATATTATAGCAAGAATGGAATCTCCACATGGATTCTACATGTGGGGATTATTTACAACTTGTACATTTTTTGGAACTAGTCAATTGGCCAACAAATTCCATGACATTTGAATTTGGATCCCCAAACTACAGGTGATGGCGGATCCATTTAATATTTCATGCACGTAATAAAATTAGCATATTGCGGCAAGAATGGATTCCCCACATGGATTCTACATGTGAGGACTATTTACAACCTGTACATTTTTTGGAACTAGTCAGTTGGTCAACAAATTCCATGACATTTGAATTTGGATCCCCAAACCACAAGGCTTTGCGGGTCCTCTTAATATTTCATGCACGTAATAAGATTAGCATATTGCGGCAAGAATGGAATCCCCACATGGATTCTACATGTGGGGATTATTTACAACTTGTACATTTTTTGGATCTAGTCAATTGGCCAACAAATTCCATGACATTGGAATTTGGATCCCCAATCCACAAGGCATGGTGGATCCTTTTAGTATTTCATGCACGTAATAAAATTAGCATATTGCGGCAAGAATGGAATCCCCACATGGATTCTACATGTGGGGACTATTTACAACTTGTACATTTTTTGGAACTAGTCAATTGGCCAACAAACTCCATGACATTGGAATTTGGATCCCCAAACTACAGGGCATGGCGGATCCTTTGAATATTTCATGCACGTAATAAAATTAGCATATTGCGGCAAGAATGGAATGCGCACATGGATTCTACATGTGGGGAGTATTTACAACTTGTACATTTTTTGGAACTAGTCAATTGGCCAACAAATTCCATGACATTTGAATTTGGATCTCCAAACTACAGGGCATGGCGGATCCTCTTAATATTTCATGCACGTAATAAAATTAGCATATTGCGGCAAAAATGGAATCCCCACATGGATTCTACATGTGGGGACTATTTACAACTTGTACATTTTTTGGAACTAGTCAATTGGCCAACAAATTCCATGACATTTGAATTTGGATCCATAAACCACAAGGCACGGCGGACCCTCTTAATATTTTATGCACGTAATAAAATTAGCATATTGCGGCAAGAATGGAATGCCCACATGGATTCTACATGTGGGGATTATTTACAACTTGTACATTTTTTGGAACTAGTCAATTGGCCAACAAATTCCATGACATTTGAATTTGGATCCATAAACCACAAGGCATGGCGGATCCTCTTAATATTTCATGCACGTAATAAAATTAGCATATTGCGGCAAAAAATGGATTCCCCACATGGATTCTACATGTGAGGACTATTTAAAACCTGTACATTTTTTGGAACTAGTCAATTGGCCAACAAATTCCATGACATTTGAATTTGGATCCATAAACCACAAGGCGTGGCGGAACCTTTTAGTATTTCATGCACGTAATAAAATTAGCATATTGCGGCAAGAATGGAATCCCCACATAGGTTCTACATGTAGGGATTATTTACAACTTGTACATTTTTTGGAAATTGTGAATTGGCCAACATATTCCATGACATTTGAATTTGGATCCCCAAACCACAGGGTATGGCGGATCCTCTTAATATTTCATGCACGTAATAAAATTAGCATATTGCGGCAAGAATGGAATGCCCACATGAATTCTACATGTGGGGATTATTTACAACTTGTACATTTTTAGGAACTAGTCAATTGGCCAACAACTTCCATGACATTTGAATTTGGATCCCCAAACTACAGGTCATGGCGGATCCATTTAATATTTCATGCACGTAATAAAATTAGCATATTGCGGCAAGAATGGATTCCCCACATGGATTCTACATGTGGAGATTATTTACAACTTGTACATTTTTAGGAACTAGTCAATTGGCCAACAAACTCCATGGCATTTGAATTTGGATCCATAAACCACAAGGCATGGCGGATCCTCTTAATATTTCATGCACGTAATAAAATTAGCATATTGCGGCAACAATGGAATCCCCACATGGATTCTACATGTGGGGATTATTTACTACTTGTACATTTCTTGGAACTAGTCAAATCGCCAAGAAACTCCATGACATTTGAATTTGGATCCCAAACCAGAACGCTTTGCGGATCCTCTTAATATTTCGTGCACGTAATAAAATTAGCATATTGCGGCAAGAATGGAATGCCCACATGGATTCTACATGTGGAGATTATTTACAACTTGTACATTTTTAGGAACTAGTCAATTGGCCAACAAACTCCATGGCATTTGAATTTGGATCCATAAACCGCAAGGCATGGCGGATCCTCTTAATATTTCATGCACGTAATAAAATTAGCATATTGCGGCAAGAATGGAATGCCCACATGGATTCTACATGTGGGGATTATTTACAACTTGTACATTTTTTGGATCTAGTCAATTGGCCAACAAATTCCATGACATTTGAATTTGGATCCCCAAACTACAGGTCATGGCGGATCCTCTTAATATTTCATGCACGTAATAAAATTAGCATATTGCGGCAAGAATGGAATGCCCACATGGATTCTACATGTGGGGATTATTTACAACTTGTACATTTTCTGGAACTAGTCAATTGGCCAACAAACTCCATGACATTTGAATTTGGATCCCCAAACCCCAAGGCATGGCGGATCCTCTTAATATTTCATGCACGTAATAAAATTAGCATACTGCGTCAAGAATGGAATGCGCACATGGATTCTACATGTGGGGATTATTTACAACTTGTACATTTTTTGGAACTAGTCAATTGGCCAACAAACTCCATGACATTTGAATTTGGATCCATAAACCACAAGGCATGGCGGATCCTCTTAATATTTCATGCCCGTAATAAAATTAGCATATTGCGGCAAGAATGGAATCTCCACATGGATTCTACATGTGGGGATTATTTACAACTTGTACATTTTTAGGAACTAGTCAATTGGCCAACAAATTCCATGACATTTGAATTTGGATCCCCAAACCACAAGGCGTGGCGGAACCTTTTAGTATTTCATGCACGTAATAAAATTAGCAAATTGCGGCATGAATGGAATCCCCACATGGATTCTACATGTGGGGAGTATTTACAACTTGTACATTTCTTGGAACTAGTCAATTGGCCAACAAATTCCATCACATTTGAATTTTGATCGCCAAACCACAAGGCGTGGCGGATCCATTTAATATTTCATGCACGTAATAAAATTAGCATATTGCGGCAACAATGGAATCCCCACATGGATTCTACATGTGGGGATTATTTACTACTTGTACATTTTTTGGAACTAGTCAAATGGCCAAGAAACTCCATGACATTTGAATTTGGATCCCAAACCAGAAGGCTTTGCGGATCCTCTTAATATTTCGTGCACGTAATAAAATTAGCATATTATAGCAAGAATGGAATCTCCACATGGATTCTACATGTGGGGATTATTTACAACTTGTACATTTTTTGGAACTAGTCAATTGACCAACAAATTCCATGACATTTGAATTTGGATCCCCAAACTACAGGTGATGGCGGATCCATTTAATATTTCATGCACGTAATAAAATTAGCATATTGCGGCAAGAATGGATTCCCCACATGGATTCTACATGTGAGGACTATTTACAACCTGTACATTTTTTGGAACTAGTCAGTTGGTCAACAAATTCCATGACATTTGAATTTGGATCCCCAAACCACAAGGCTTTGCGGGTCCTCTTAATATTTCATGCACGTAATAAGATTAGCATATTGCGGCAAGATTGGAATCCCCACATGGATTCTACATGTGGGGATTATTTACAACTTGTACATTTTTAGGAACTAGTCAATTGGCCAACAAATTCCATGACATTGGAATTTGGATCCCCAAACTACAGGGCATGGCGGATCCTTTGAATATTTCATGCACGTAATAAAATTAGCATATTGCGGCAAGAATGTAATGCGCACATGGATTCTACATGTGGGGAGTATTTACAACTTGTACATTTTTTGGAACTAGTCAATTGGCCAACAAATTCCATGACATTTGAATTTGGATCCCCAAACTACAGGGCATGGCGGATCCTCTTAATATTTCATGCACGTAATAAAATTAGCATATTGCGGCAAGAATTGAATACCCACATGGATTCTACATGTGGGGACTATTTACAACTTGTACATTTTTTGGAACTAGTCAATTGGCCAACAAATTCCATGACATTTGAATTTGGATCCATAAACCACAAGGCACGGCGGATCCTCTTAATATTTTATGCACGTAATAAAATTAGCATATTGCGGCAAGAATGGAATGCCCACATGGATTCTACATGTGGGGATTATTTACAACTTGTACATTTTTTGGAACTAGTCAATTGGCCAACAAACTCCATGACATTTGAATTTGGATCCATAAACCACAAGGCATGGCGGATCCTCTTAATATTACATGCACGTAATAAAATTAGCATATTGCGGCAAAAATGGATTCCCCACATGGATTCTACATGTGAGGACTATTTAAAACCTGTACATTTTTTGGAACTAGTCAATTGGCCAACAAATTCCATGACATTTGAATTTGGATCTTCAAACCACAAGGCGTGGCGGATCCATTTAATATTTCATGCCCGTAATAAAATTAGCATATTGCGGCAAGAATGGAATCTCCACATAGATTCTACATGTGGGGATTATTTACAACTTGTACATTTTTTGGAACTAGTCAATTGGCCAACAAATTCCATGACATTTGAATTTGGATCCCCAAACCCCAAGGCGTGGCGGAACCTTTTAGTATTTCATGCACGTAATAAAATTAGCATATTGCGGCAAGAATGGAATCCCCACATAGGTTCTACATGTGGGGATTATTTACAACTTGTACATTTTTTGGAAATTGTGAATTGGCCAACATATTCCATGACATTTAAATTTGGATCCCCAAACCACAGGGTATGGCGGATCCTCTTAATATTTCATGCACGTAATAAAATTAGCATATTGCGGCAAGAATGGAATGCCCACATGGATTCTACATGTGGGGATTATTTACAACTTGTACGTTTTTTGGATCTAGTCAATTGGCCAACAACTTCCATGACATTTGAATTTGGATCCCCAAACTACAGGTCATGGCGGATCCATTTAATATTTCATGCACGTAATAAAATTAGCATACTGCGGCAAGAATGGAATGCCCACATGGATTCTACATGTGGTTATTATTTAAAACTTGTACATTTTTTGGAACTAGACAATTGGCCAACAAACTCCATGACATTTGAATTTGGATCCCCAAACCCCAAGGCATAGCGGATCCTCTTAATATTTCATGCACGTAATAAAATTAGCATACTGCGTCAAGAATGGAATGCGCACATGGATTCTACATGTGGGGATTATTTACAACTTGTACATTTTTAGGAACTAGTCAATTGGCCAACAAACTCCATGGCGTTTGAATTTGGATCCATAAACCACAAGGCATGGCGGATCCTCTTAATATTTCATGCACGTAATAAAATTAGCATATTGCGGCAAGAATGGAATCCCCACATGGATTCTACATGTGGGGATTATTTACTACTTGTACATTTCTTGGAACTAGTCAAATGGCCAAGAAACTCCATGACATTTGAATTTGGATCCCAAACCAGAAGGCTTTGCGGATCCTCTTAATATTTCGTGCACGTAATAAAATTAGCATATTATAGCAAGAATGGAATCTCCACATGGATTCTACATGTGGGGATTATTTACAACTTGTACATTTTTTGGAACTAGTCAATTGACCAACAAATTCCATGACATTTGAATTTGGATCCCCAAACTACAGGTGATGGCGGATCCATTTAATATTTCATGCACGTAATAAAATTAGCATATTGCGGCAAGAATGGATTCCCCACATGGATTCTACATGTGAGGACTATTTACAACCTGTACATTTTTTGGAACTAGTCAGTTGGTCAACAAATTCCATGACATTTGAATTTGGATCCCCAAACCACAAGGCTTTGCGGGTCCTCTTAATATTTCATGCACGTAATAAGATTAGCATATTGCGGCAAGATTGGAATCCCCACATGGATTCTACATGTGGGGATTATTTACAACTTGTACATTTTTAGGAACTAGTCAATTGGCCAACAAATTCCATGACATTGGAATTTGGATCCCCAAACTACAGGGCATGGCGGATCCTTTGAATATTTCATGCACGTAATAAAATTAGCATATTGCGGCAAGAATGTAATGCGCACATGGATTCTACATGTGGGGAGTATTTACAACTTGTACATTTTTTGGAACTAGTCAATTGGCCAACAAATTCCATGACATTTGAATTTGGATCCCCAAACTACAGGGCATGGCGGATCCTCTTAATATTTCATGCACGTAATAAAATTAGCATATTGCGGCAAGAATTGAATACCCACATGGATTCTACATGTGGGGACTATTTACAACTTGTACATTTTTTGGAACTAGTCAATTGGCCAACAAATTCCATGACATTTGAATTTGGATCCATAAACCACAAGGCACGGCGGATCCTCTTAATATTTTATGCACGTAATAAAATTAGCATATTGCGGCAAGAATGGAATGCCCACATGGATTCTACATGTGGGGATTATTTACAACTTGTACATTTTTTGGAACTAGTCAATTGGCCAACAAACTCCATGACATTTGAATTTGGATCCATAAACCACAAGGCATGGCGGATCCTCTTAATATTACATGCACGTAATAAAATTAGCATATTGCGGCAAAAATGGATTCCCCACATGGATTCTACATGTGAGGACTATTTAAAACCTGTACATTTTTTGGAACTAGTCAATTGGCCAACAAATTCCATGACATTAGAATTTGGATCTTCAAACCACAAGGCGTGGCGGATCCATTTAATATTTCATGCCCGTAATAAAATTAGCATATTGCGGCAAGAATGGAATCTCCACATAGATTCTACATGTGGGGATTATTTACAACTTGTACATTTTTTGGAACTAGTCAATTGGCCAACAAATTCCATGACATTTGAATTTGGATCCCCAAACCCCAAGGCGTGGCGGAACCTTTTAGTATTTCATGCACGTAATAAAATTAGCATATTGCGGCAAGAATGGAATCCCCACATAGGTTCTACATGTGGGGATTATTTACAACTTGTACATTTTTTGGAAATTGTGAATTGGCCAACATATTCCATGACATTTAAATTTGGATCCCCAAACCACAGGGTATGGCGGATCCTCTTAATATTTCATGCACGTAATAAAATTAGCATATTGCGGCAAGAATGGAATGCCCACATGGATTCTACATGTGGGGATTATTTACAACTTGTACGTTTTTTGGATCTAGTCAATTGGCCAACAACTTCCATGACATTTGAATTTGGATCCCCAAACTACAGGTCATGGCGGATCCATTTAATATTTCATGCACGTAATAAAATTAGCATACTGCGGCAAGAATGGAATGCCCACATGGATTCTACATGTGGTTATTATTTAAAACTTGTACATTTTTTGGAACTAGACAATTGGCCAACAAACTCCATGACATTTGAATTTGGATCCCCAAACCCCAAGGCATAGCGGATCCTCTTAATATTTCATGCACGTAATAAAATTAGCATACTGCGTCAAGAATGGAATGCGCACATGGATTCTACATGTGGGGATTATTTACAACTTGTACATTTTTAGGAACTAGTCAATTGGCCAACAAACTCCATGGCGTTTGAATTTGGATCCATAAACCACAAGGCATGGCGGATCCTCTTAATATTTCATGCACGTAATAAAATTAGCATACTGCATCAAGAATGGATTCCCCACATGGATTCTACATGTGGAGATTATTTACAACTTGTACATTTTTAGGAACTAGTCAATTGGCCAACAAACTCCATGGCATTTGAATTTGGATCCATAAACCACAAGGCATGGCGGATCCTCTTAATATTTCATGCACGTAATAAAATTAGCATATTGCGGCAAGAATGGAATGCCCACATGGATTCTACATGTGGGGATTATTTACAACTTGTACATTTTTTGGATCTAGTCAATTGGCCAACAAATTCCATGACATTTGAATTTGGATCCCCAAACCCCAAGGCATAGCGGATCCTCTTAATATTTCATGCACGTAATAAATTTAGCATACTGCATCAAGAATGGATTCCCCACATGGATTCTACATGTGGAGATTATTTACAACTTGTACATTTTTTGGAACTAGTCAATTGGCCAACAAACTCCATGGCATTTGAATTTGGATCCATAAACCACAAGGCATGGCGGATCCTCTTAATATTTCATGCACGTCATAAAATTAGCATATTGCGGCAAGAATGGAATGCCCACATGGATTCTACATGTGGGGATTATTTACAACTTGTACATTTTTTGGATCTAGTCAATTGGCCAACAAATTCCATGACATTTGAATTTGGATCCCCAAACTACAGGTCATGGCGGATCCATTTAATATTTCTTGCACGTAATAAAATTAGCATATTGCGGCAAGAATGGAATGCCCACATGGATTCTACATGTGGGGATTATTTACAACTTGTACATTTTTTGGAACTAGTCAATTGGCCAACAAATTCCATGGCATTTGAATTTGGATCCCCAAACTACAGGTCATGGCGGATCCATTTAATAATTCATGCACGTAATAAAATTAGCATATTGCGGCAAGAATGGAATGCCCACATGGATTCTACATGTGGGGATTATTTACAACTTGTACATTTTTTGGATCTAGTCAATTGGCCAACAAATTCCATGACATTTGAATTTGGATCCCCAAACCCCAAGGCATAGCGGATCCTCTTAATATTTCATGCACGTAATAAATTTAGCATATTGCGGCAAGAATGGAATCCCCACATGGATTCTACATGTGGAGATTATTTACAACTTGTACATTTTTTGGAACTAGTCAATTGGCCAACAAACTCCATGGCATTTGAATTTGGATCCATAAACCACAAGGCATGGCGGATCCTCTTAATATTTCATGCACATCATAAAATTAGCATATTGCGGCAAGAATGGAATGCCCACATGGATTCTACATGTGGGGATTATTTACAACTTGTACATTTTTTGGATCTAGTCAATTGGCCAACAAATTCCATGACATTTGAATTTGGATCCCCAAACTACAGGTCATGGCGGATCCATTTAATATTTCATGCACGTAATAAAATTAGCATATTGCGGCAAGAATGGAATGCCCACATGGATTCTACATGTGGGGATTATTTACAACTTGTACATTTTCTGGAACTAATCAATTGGCCAACAAACTCCATGACATTTGAATTTGGATCCCCAAACCCCAAGGCGTGGCGGATCCTCTTAATATTTCATGCCCGTAATAAAATTAGCATATTGCGGCAAGAATGGAATCTCCACATGGATTCTACATGTGGGGATTATTTACAACTTGTACATTTTTTGGAACTAGTCAATTGGCCAACAAATTCCATGACATTTGAATTTGGATCCCCAAACCACAAGGCGTGGCGGAACCTTTTAGTATTTCATGCACGTAATAAAATTAGCAAATTGCGGCATGAATGGAATCCCCACATGGATTCTACATGTGGGGAGTATTTACAACTTGTACATTTCTTGGAACTAGTCAATTGGCCAACAAATTCCATGACATTTGAATTTTGATCGCCAAACCACAAGGCGTGGCGGATCCATTTAATATTTCATGCACGTAATAAAATTAGCATATTGCGGCAACAATGGAATCCCCACATGGATTCTACATGTGGGGACTATTTACTACTTGTACATTTTTTGGAACTAGTCAATTGGCCAACAAACTCCATGGCATTTGAATTTGGATCCATAAACCACAAGGCATGGCGGATCCTCTTAATGTTTCATGCACGTAATAAAATTAGCATATTGCGGCAAGAATGGAATGCCCACATGGATTCTACATGTGGGGATTATTTACAACTTGTACATTTTTTGGAACTAGTCAATTGGCCAACAAATTCCATGACATTTGAATTTGGATCCCCAAACTACAGGTGATGGCGGATCCATTTAATATTTCATGCACGTAATAAAATTAGCATATTGCGGCAAGAATGGATTCCCCACATGGATTCTACATGTGAGGACTATTTACAACCTGTACATTTTTTGGAACTAGTCAGTTGGTCAACAAATTCCATGACATTTGAATTTGGATCCCCAAACCACAAGGCTTTGCGGATCCTCTTAATATTTCATGCACGTAATAAGATTAGCATATTGCGGCAAGATTGTAACCCCACATGGATTCTACATGTGGGGATTATTTACAACTTGTACGTTTTTTGGATCTAGTCAATTGGCCAACAAATTCCATGACATTTGAATTTGGATCCCCAAACTACAGGTCATGGCGGATCCATTTAATATTTCATGCACGTAATAAAATTAGCATATTGCGGCAAGAATGGAATGCCCACATGGATTCTACATGTGGGGATTATTTACAACTTGTACATTTTTTGGATCTAGTCAATTGGCCAACAAATTCCATGACATTTGAATTTGGATCCCCAAACTACAGGTCATGGCGGATCCATTTAATATTTCATGCACGTAATAAAATTAGCATATTGCGGCAAGAATGGAATGCCCACATGGATTCTACATGTGGGGATTATTTACAACTTGTACATTTTCTGGAACTAATCAATTGGCCAACAAACTCCATGACATTTGAATTTGGATCCCCAAACCCCAAGGCGTGGCGGATCCTCTTAATATTTCATGCCCGTAATAAAATTAGCATATTGCGGCAAGAATGGAATCTCCACATGGATTCTACATGTGGGGATTATTTACAACTTGTACATTTTTTGGAACTAGTCAATTGGCCAACAAATTCCATGACATTTGAATTTGGATCCCCAAACCACAAGGCGTGGCGGAACCTTTTAGTATTTCATGCACGTAATAAAATTAGCAAATTGCGGCATGAATGGAATCCCCACATGGATTCTACATGTGGGGAGTATTTACAACTTGTACATTTCTTGGAACTAGTCAATTGGCCAACAAATTCCATGACATTTGAATTTTGATCGCCAAACCACAAGGCGTGGCGGATCCATTTAATATTTCATGCACGTAATAAAATTAGCATATTGCGGCAACAATGGAATCCCCACATGGATTCTACATGTGGGGATTATTTACTACTTGTACATTTTTTGGAACTAGTCAATTGGCCAACAAACTCCATGGCATTTGAATTTGGATCCATAAACCACAAGGCATGGCGGATCCTCTTAATGTTTCATGCACGTAATAAAATTAGCATATTGCGGCAAGAATGGAATGCCCACATGGATTCTACATGTGGGGATTATTTACAACTTGTACATTTTTTGGAACTAGTCAATTGGCCAACAAATTCCATGACATTTGAATTTGGATCCCCAAACTACAGGTGATGGCGGATCCATTTAATATTTCATGCACGTAATAAAATTAGCATATTGCGGCAAGAATGGATTCCCCACATGGATTCTACATGTGAGGACTATTTACAACCTGTACATTTTTTGGAACTAGTCAGTTGGTCCACAAATTCCATGACATTTGAATTTGGATCCCCAAACCACAAGGCGTGGCGGATCCATTCAATATTTCATGCACGTAATAAAATTAGCAAATTGCGGCATGAATGGAATCCCCACATGGATTCTACATGTGGGGAGTATTTACAACTTGTACATTTCTTGGAACTAGTCAATTGGCCAACAAATTCCATGACATTTGAATTTTGATCGCCAAACCACAAGGCGTGGCGGATCCATTTAATATTTCATGCACGTAATAAAATTAGCATATTGCGGCAACAATGGAATCCCCACATGGATTCTACATGTGGGGATTATTTACTACTTGTACATTTCTTGGAACTAGTCAAATGGCCAAGAAACTCCATGACATTTGAATTTGGATCCCAAACCAGAACGCTTTGCGGATCCTCTTAATATTTCGTGCACGTAATAAAATTAGCATATTGCGGCAAGAATGGAATGCCCACATGGATTCTACATGTGGGGATTATTTACAACTTGTACATTTTTTGGAACTAGTCAATTGGCCAACAAACTCCATAACATTTGAATTTGGATCCCCAAACCCCAAGGCATGGCGGATCCTCTTAATATTTCATGCACGTAATAAAATTAGCATACTGCGTCAAAAATGGAATGCGCACATGGATTCTACATGTGGGGATTATTTACAACTTGTACATTTTTTGGAACTAGTCAATTGGCCAACAAACTCCATGACATTTGAATTTGGATCCATAAACCACAAGGCATGGCGGATCCTCTTAATATTTCATGCCCGTAATAAAATTAGCATATTGCGGCAAGAATGGAATCTCCACATGGATTCTACATGTGGGGATTATTTACAACTTGTACATTTTTTGGAACTAGTCAATTGGCCAACAAATTCCATGACATTTGAATTTGGATCCCCAAACCACAAGGCGTGGCGGAACCTTTTAGTATTTCATGCACGTAATAAAATTAGCAAATTGCGGCATGAATGGAATCCCCACATGGATTCTACATGTGGGGAGTATTTACAACTTGTATATTTCTTGGAACTAGTCAATTGGCCAACAAATTCCATGACATTTGAATTTTGATCGCCAAACCACAAGGCGTGGCGGATCCATTTAATATTTCATGCACGTAATAAAATTAGCATATTGCGGCAACAATGGAATCCCCACATGGATTCTACATGTGGGGATTATTTACTACTTGTACATTTTTTGGAACTAGTCAAATGGCCAAGAAACTCCATGACATTTGAATTTGGATCCCAAACCAGAAGGCTTTGCGGATCCTCTTAATATTTCGTGCACGTAATAAAATTAGCATATTGCGGCAAGAATGGAATCTCCACATGGATTCTACATGTGGGGATTATTTACAACTTGTACATTTTTTGGAACTAGTCAATTGGCCAACAAATTCCATGACATTTGAATTTGGATCCCCAAACTACAGGTGATGGCGGATCCATTTAATATTTCATGCACGTAATAAAATTAGCATATTGCGGCAAGAATGGATTCCCCACATGGATTCTACATGTGAGGACTATTTACAACCTGTACATTTTTTGGAACTAGTCAGTTGGTCAACAAATTCCATGACATTTGAATTTGGATCCCCAAACCACAAGGCTTTGCGGATCCTCTTAATATTTCATGCACGTAATAAGATTAGCATATTGCGGCAAGATTGGAACCCCACATGGATTCTACATGTGGGGATTATTTACAACTTGTACATTTTTTGGATCTAGTCAATTGGCCAACAAATTCCATGACATTGGAATTTGGATCCCCAAACCACAAGGCATGGTGGATCCTTTTAGTATTTCATGCACGTAATAAAATTAGCATATTGCGGCAAGAATGGAATCCCCACATGTATTCTACATGTGGGGACTATTTACAACTTGTACATTTTTTGGAACTAGTCAATTGGCCAACAAACTCCATGACATTGGAATTTGGATCCCCAAACTACAGGGCATGGCGGATCCTTTGAATATTTCATGCACGTAATAAAATTAGCATATTGCGGCAAGAATGGAATGCGCACATGGATTCTACATGTGGGGAGTATTTACAACTTGTACATTTTTTGGAACTAGTCAATTGGCCAACAAATTCCATGACATTTGAATTTGGATCCATAAACCACAAGGTATGGCGGATCCTCTTAATATTTAATGCACGTAATAAAATTAGCATATTGCGGCAAGAATGGATTCCCCACATGGATTCTACATGTGAGGACTATTTACAACCTGTACATTTTTTGGAACTAGTCAATTGGCCAACAAATTCCATGACATTTGAATTTGGATCCCCAAACCACAAGGCGTGGCGGAACCTTTTAGTATTTCATGCACGTAATAAAATTAGCAAATTGCGGCATGAATGGAATCCCCACATGGATTCTACATGTGGGGAGTATTTACAACTTGTATATTTCTTGGAACTAGTCAATTGGCCAACAAATTCCATGACATTTGAATTTTGATCGCCAAACCACAAGGCGTGGCGGATCCATTTAATATTTCATGCACGTAATAAAATTAGCATATTGCGGCAACAATGGAATCCCCACATGGATTCTACATGTGGGGATTATTTACTACTTGTACATTTCTTGGAACTAGTCAAATCGCCAAGAAACTCCATGACATTTGAATTTGGATCCCAAACCAGAACGCTTTGCGGATCCTCTTAATATTTCGTGCACGTAATAAAATTAGCATATTGCGGCAAGAATGGAATGCCCACATGGATTCTACATGTGGGGATTATTTACAACTTGTACATTTTTTGGAACTAGTCAATTGGCCAACAAATTCCATGACATTTGAATTTGAATCCCCAAACCACAAGGCGTGGCGGATCCTTTTAGTATTTCATGCAGGTAATAAAATTAGCATATTGCGGCAAGAATGGAATCTCCACATAGGTTCTACATGTGGGGATTATTTACAACTTGTATATATTTTGGAAATTGTGAATTGGCCAACATATTCCATGACATTTGAATTTGGATCCCCAAACCACAAGGCGTGGCGGATCCTCTTAATATTTCATGCACGTAATAAAATTAGCATATTGCGGCAAGAATGGAATGCCCACATGGATTCTACATGTGGGGATTATTTACAACTTGTACGTTTTTTGGATCTAGTCAATTGGCCAACAAATTCCATGACATTTGAATTTGGATCCCCAAACTACAGGTGATGGCGGATCCTCTTAATATTTCATGCACGTAATAAAATTAGCATATTGCGGCAAGAATGGAATGCCCAAATGGATTCTACATGTGGGGATTATTTACAACTTGTACATTTTTTGGAACTAGTCAATTGGCCAACAAACTCCATGACATTTGAATTTGGATCCCCAAACCCCAAGGCATGGCGGATCCTTTGAATATTTCATGCACGTAATAAAATTAGCATACTGCGTCAAGAATGGAATGCCCACATGGATTCTACATGTGGGAATTATTTACAACTTGTACGTTTTTTGGATCTAGTCAATTGGCCAACAAATTCCATGACATTTGAATTTGGATCCCCAAACTACAGGTGATGGCGGATCCATTTAATATTTCATGCACGTAATAAAATTAGCATATTGCGGCAAGAATGGAATGCCCACATGGATTCTACATGTGGGGAGTATTTACAACTTGTACATTTTTTGGAACTAGTCAGTTGGTCAACAAATTCCATGACATTTGAATTTGGATCCCCAAACCCCAAGGCATGGCGGATCCTCTTAATATTTCATGCACGTAATAAAATTAGCATATTGCGGCAAGAATGGATTCCCCACATGGATTCTACATGTGAGGACTATTTACAACCTGTACATTTTTTGGAACTAGTCAGTTGGTCAACAAATTCCATGACATTTGAATTTGGATCCCCAAACTATAGGGCATGGCGGATCCTTTGAATATTTCATGCACGTAATAAAATTAGCATATTGCGGCAAGAATGGAATCTCCACATGGATTCTACATGTGGGGAGTATTTACAACTTGTACATTTTTTGGAACTAGTCAATTGGCCAACAAACTCCATGACATTTGAATTTGGATCCCCAAACCCCAAGGCATGGCGGATCCTCTTAATATTTCATGCACGTAATAAAATTAGCATACTGCGTCAAGAATGGAATGCCCACATGGATTCTACATGTGGGGATTATTTACAACTTGTACGTTTTTTGGATCTAGTCAATTGGCCAACAAATTCCATGACATTTGAATTTGGATCCCCAAACTACAGGTGATGGCGGATCCATTTAATATTTCATGCACGTAATAAAATTAGCATATTGCGGCAAGAATGGAATGCCCACATGGATTCTACATGTGGGGATTATCTACAACTTGTACATTTTTTGGAACTAGTCAATTGGCGAACAAACTCCATGACATTTGAATTTGGATCCCCAAACCCCAAGGCATGGCGGATCCTCTTAATATTTCATGCACGTAATAAAATTAGCATATTGCGGCAAGAATGGATTCCCCACATGGATTCTACATGTGAGGACTATTTACAACCTGTACATTTTTTGGAACTAGTCTGTTGGTCAACAAATTCCATGACATTTGAATTTGGATCCCCAAACTATAGGGCATGGCGGATCCTTTGAATATTTCAAGCACGTAATAAAATTAGCATATTGCGGCAAGAATGGAATGCCCACATGGATTCTACATGTGGGGAGTATTTACAACTTGTACATTTTTTGGAACTAGTCAATTGGCCAACAAACTCCATGACATTGGAATTTGGATCCCCAAACTACAGGGCATGGCGGATCCTTTGAATATTTCATGCACGTAATAAAATTAGCATATTGCGGCAAGAATGGAATGCCCACATGGATTCTACATGTGGGGAGTATTTACCACCTGTACATTTCTTGGAACTAGTCAAATGGCCAAGAAACTCCATGACACTTGAATTTGGATCCCAAACCAGAAGGCTTTGCGGATCCTCTTAATATTTCCTGCACGTAATAAAATTAGCATATTGCGGCAAGAATGGAATCTCCACATGGATTCTATATGTGGGGATTATTTACAACTTGTACATTTTTTGGAACTAGTCAATTGGCCAACAAACTCCATGACATTTGAATTTGGATCCCCAAACCACAAGGCGTGGCGGATCCTTTTAGTATTTCATGCACGTAATAAAATTAGCAAATTGCGGCATGAATGGAATCCCCACATGGATTCTACATGTGGGGAGTATTTACAACTTGTATATTTCTTGGAACTAGTCAATTGGCCAACAAATTCCATGACATTTGAATTTTGATCGCCAAACCACAAGGCGTGGCGGATCCATTTAATATTTCATGCACGTAATAAAATTAGCATATTGCGGCAACAATGGAATCCCCACATGGATTCTACATGTGGGGATTATTTACTACTTGGACATTTCTTGGAACTAGTCAAATGGCCAAGAAACTCCATGACATTTGAATTTGGATCCCAAACCAGAAGGCTTTGCGGATCCTCTTAATATTTCGTGCACGTAATAAAATTAGCATATTGCGGCAAGAATGGAATCTCCACATGGATTCTACATGTGGGGATTATTTACAACTTGTACATTTTTTGGAACTAGTCAATTGGCCAACAAATTCCATGACATTTGAATTTGGATCCCCAAACTACAGGTGATGGCGGATCCATTTAATATTTCATGCACGTAATAAAATTAGCATATTGCGGCAAGAATGGATTCCCCACATGGATTCTACATGTGAGGACTATTTACAACCTGTACATTTTTTGGAACTAGTCAGTTGGTCAACAAATTCCATGACATTTGAATTTGGATCCCCAAACCACAAGGCTTTGCGGATCCTCTTAATATTTCATGCACGTAATAAGATTAGCATATTGCGGCAAGATTGGAACCCCACATGGATTCTACATGTGGGGATTATTTACAACTTGTACATTTTTTGGATCTAGTCAATTGGCCAACAAATTCCATGACATTGGAATTTGGATCTCCAAACCACAAGGCATGGTGGATCCTTTTAGTATTTCATGCACGTAATAAAATTAGCATATTGCGGCAAGAATGGAATCCCCACATGTATTCTACATGTGGGGACTATTTACAACTTGTACATTTTTTGGAACTAGTCAATTGGCCAACAAATTCCATGACATTTGAATTTGAATCCCCAAGCCACAAGGCGTGGCGGATCCTTTTAGTATTTCATGCAGGTAATAAAATTAGCATATTGCGGCAAGAATGGAATCTCCACATAGGTTCTACATGTGGGGATTATTTACAACTTGTATATATTTTGGAAATTGTGAATTGGCCAACATATTCCATGACATTTGAATTTGGATCCCCAAACCACAAGGCGTGGCGGATCCTCTTAATATTTCATGCACGTAATAAAATTAGCATATTGCGGCAAGAATGGAATGCCCACATGGATTCTACATGTGGGGATTATTTACAACTTGTACGTTTTTTGGATCTAGTCAATTGGCCAACAAATTCCATGACATTTGAATTTGGATCCCCAAACTACAGGTCATGGCGGATCCTCTTAATATTTCATGCACGTAATAAAATTAGCATATTGCGGCAAGAATGGAATGCCCAAATGGATTCTACATGTGGGGATTATTTACAACTTGTACATTTTTTGGAACTAGTCAATTGGCCAACAAACTCCATGACATTTGAATTTGGATCCCCAAACCCCAAGGCATGGCGGATCCTTTGAATATTTCATGCACGTAATAAAATTAGCATACTGCGTCAAGAATGGAATGCCCACATGGATTCTACATGTGGGAATTATTTACAACTTGTACGTTTTTTGGATCTAGTCAATTGGCCAACAAATTCCATGACATTTGAATTTGGATCCCCAAACTACAGGTGATGGCGGATCCATTTAATATTTCATGCACGTAATAAAATTAGCATATTGCGGCAAGAATGGAATGCCCACATGGATTCTACATGTGGGGAGTATTTACAACTTGTACATTTTTTGGAACTAGTCAGTTGGTCAACAAATTCCATGACATTTGAATTTGGATCCCCAAACCCCAAGGCATGGCGGATCCTCTTAATATTTCATGCACGTAATAAAATTAGCATATTGCGGCAAGAATGGATTCCCCACATGGATTCTACATGTGAGGACTATTTACAACCTGTACATTTTTTGGAACTAGTCAGTTGGTCAACAAATTCCATGACATTTGAATTTGGATCCCCAAACTATAGGGCATGGCGGATCCTTTGAATATTTCATGCACGTAATAAAATTAGCATATTGCGGCAAGAATGGAATCTCCACATGGATTCTACATGTGGGGATTATTTACAACTTGTACATTTTTTGGAACTAGTCAATTGGCCAACAAACTCCATGACATTTGAATTTGGATCCCCAAACCCCAAGGCATGGCGGATCCTCTTAATATTTCATGCACGTAATAAAATTAGCATACTGCGTCAAGAATGGAATGCCCACATGGATTCTACATGTGGGGATTATTTACAACTTGTACGTTTTTTGGATCTAGTCAATTGGCCAACAAATTCCATGACATTTGAATTTGGATCCCCAAACTACAGGTGATGGCGGATCCATTTAATATTTCATGCACGTAATAAAATTAGCATATTGCGGCAAGAATGGAATGCCCACATGGATTCTACATGTGGGGATTATCTACAACTTGTACATTTTTTGGAACTAGTCAATTGGCGAACAAACTCCATGACATTTGAATTTGGATCCCCAAACCACAAGGCATGGCGGATCCTCTTAATATTTCATGCACGTAATAAAATTAGCATATTGCGGCAAGAATGGATTCCCCACATGGATTCTACATGTGAGGACTATTTACAACCTGTACATTTTTTGGAACTAGTCTGTTGGTCAACAAATTCCATGACATTTGAATTTGGATCCCCAAACTATAGGGCATGGCGGATCCTTTGAATATTTCATGCACGTAATAAAATTAGCATATTGCGGCAAGAATGGAATGCCCACATGGATTCTACATGTGGGGAGTATTTACAACTTGTACATTTTTTGGAACTAGTCAATTGGCCAACAAACTCCATGACATTGGAATTTGGATCCCCAAACTACAGGGCATGGCGGATCCTTTGAATATTTCATGCACGTAATAAAATTAGCATATTGCGGCAAGAATGGAATGCCCACATGGATTCTACATGTGGGGAGTATTTACCACCTGTACATTTCTTGGAACTAGTCAAATGGCCAAGAAACTCCATGACATTTGAATTTGGATCCCAAACCAGAAGGCTTTGCGGATCCTCTTAATATTTCCTGCACGTAATAAAATTAGCATATTGCGGCAAGAATGGAATCTCCACATGGATTCTATATGTGGGGATTATTTACAACTTGTACATTTTTTGGAACTAGTCAATTGGCCAACAAACTCCATGACATTTGAATTTGGATCCCCAAACCACAAGGCGTGGCGGATCCTTTTAGTATTTCATGCACGTAATAAAATTAGCATATTGCGGCAAGAATGGAATGCCCACATAGGTTCTACATGTGGGGATTATTTACAACTTGTATATATTTTGGAAATTGTGAATTGGCCAACATATTCCATGACATTTGAATTTGGATCCCCAAACCACAAGGCGTGGCGGATCCTCTTAATATTTCATGCACGTAATAAAATTAGCATATTGCGGCAAGAATGGAATGCCCACATGGATTCTACATGTGGGGATTATTTACAACTTGTACGTTTTTTGGATCTAGTCAATTGGCCAACAAATTCCATGACATTTGAATTTGGATCCCCAAACTACAGGTGATGGCGGATCCTCTTAATATTTCATGCACGTAATAAAATTAGCATATTGCGGCAAGAATGGAATGCCCAAATGGATTCTACATGTGGGGATTATTTACAACTTGTACATTTTTTGGAACTAGTCAATTGGCCAACAAATTCCATGACATTTGAATTTGGATCCCAAACTATAGGGCATGGCGGATCCTTTTAATATGTCATGCACGTAATAAAATTAGCATATTGCGCCATGAATGGAATGCCCACATGGATTCTACATGTGGGGATTATTTACAACTTGTACCTTTTTGGGAACTAGTCAATTGGGTAACAAATTCCATGACATTTGAATTTGGATCCCCAAAGTACAGGGCATGGCGGATCCTTTTAATATGTCATGCACGTAATAAAATTAGCATATTGCGGCAAGAATGGAAGCCCCATATGGATTCTACATGTGGGAATTATTTACAATTTGTACATTTTTTTGAATAAAAATTTGTGTAAGTTGCAAATGGGGTTAGGAGTTTGAGTTTATGAAATGTTTGGGGTCATGCACATTTTTAAATATTTTAGGTGCAAAAGAGAAAAATAAACAAAACCAACCATATCCTGTACTTCAGGGATCCCAAGTCCACTTCATGGATTTTTGACATGAAACCATGGATGAAATAATTGTATAAGTTGCAAATGGAGTTAGGAGTTTGAGTTTATGAAATGTTTAGGGTCATGCGTATTTTTGGGTATCTTAGGTGCAAAAGAAAAAAATAAACAAAACCAACCATATGCTGTACTTTAGGGTATGTTTATGCCATTTCCAAAATCACATGAACATGAATATTTAATTTTTCATGATTAAAATGTCTTTGCCTTATTCGCAACTTCTACATTTTTTTCTCTCATACATTCATGTGTGAGTTTCTCGGGTTGACAATTGTAGGGCCTAAAATACATAATCATTCTCTTTGTTTCTAATTTGCTCACAAGATTCATAATGTGAGCATGATTAATTAAAAATTTAATGAAGTAAGAGGCTTTGCCCCATTCGGAAATTAAAAATTTAATGAAGTAAGAGTCTTCACCCCATTCGCAATTTCTACAATTTATCTTCTACTTTCACATGTGAACTTCATGGGTTTACACTTGATTGTGGGCTTTGAAGTACATGATCCTAATTTTCTTGTTTGCGCAAGTCTTTTCCAAAGCAACATGAGAATAATCAAACACAATTTCATGAATTCAAAGCCTTTGTTTTATTTGCAATTTATGAAATTCTTTTCTCTTAAAGTTTTGCTTATGAATTTCATGTTTTTTAGGGCTTGAGAGTCTTGAAGAAAATTGCTTGAGTAATATTATTTTTCAGTTGAAGCCTTCCCAGAAACAAGGATGATTTGAAAAATTTCATGAAAAGAAAAGTTTTTGCTCAATTTGTAACTTCTGCAATTTTCCCCCAGGTAATTGGAAAGGATCCAGTAACTGAAAGAAATTCATTAAGGATGTCTAAAAAGGTCCAAACCCTGAACCCTAAACCCTAAACCTGCCAAAAAATCAATTTATGAAAAGTTTAAAACTCCAGAGTTCAAGGTGGTGACGAGCGAGAGAATCTGTTGACTTTGGCCCTCTGGAAGACATTTCCCACATTTGATGCTGCTGGAACAAGTCTAAGTAAGAATTAAATAATTGACCCCCCTGCCTTTACGCCGTGTTGTGTTTGTATGACTTTATTTTATAGAGAACGAATCTACAAAACACGCAGCCATCTAAATTCAGCGGATTACATTAATGCCACCAGCTGTCCGTTTGTTGTAGTCCGCAAATACTAGTGCATACATCTAAGTCCACGTACATGCCCACGACTTCATGCATGACGTGTGTGATTTCGAAAATTATGTACTCTACTTCCCGCCCTCCCATTCCCGCCAAGAAGTTGTCGGATGTTGCCCACGTCCGGTTTAGGGTATTCTCTTTCTCATTCGCTTGACACTGCACCTCCGAGCGCAAGCTGTCCTTGTTCGTGGGCACTTGTTTCAGCTTTGTTATTGACAGTCATTCAAGTGTTGTGCGCGCAGGGTTTTTGCTTACTCAAAGGTTCAGTGCGATCTAAGGCGCTTGGGTTCTAAGTACGTCTTCGTCGACTCAGTAGTTAATTTGTAGGATTTCCAATCCATTAGTTATTGTCATGAAGACAAAGATGTACGCTTCCGATTGTGGGCATCACTTGTTCAATTTAGTAGGTCGATGCTCTTGTGTTGCGCGGAGATGGTTGTTAGTAATCACTGTCGACCGATGATAAGTTTCGTTATGCACTGAAGGAGTCGGTGTGAATGGGGTTCCTATTTTACCGCCGTAAAACACGGAATGAGCTCGTAATCAAATAACCCCGTAATGTTTGGAGCCATTCAGGTCGACCCGACCTGAATAATATAATGAGTAACGTATTTTCTCCGACCTAAATTGACTTGATATCCCCCCTTCGGAACTTCATGATAACCTCATCAATTTAGGTCAACTCAATCTGAAATGGTAAACAGTATGTGGCTGGTGGATTCTTTTCGTATATCGTGATCGCGATCCGTCATATGTTTCGTTCGTATGTGCATACAATATTTCATGATTTACTTATTAGGTCGACTCGACCTAAATGGTTTAAATTGGAGTAATGTCTATCACATGAATTGTGGCAAACTTAATGCAGTGACTGACCTGGGTCCATCTAAATTCAGCCTAGACATATCATTCGCTGGAAATGAATTCGGTGTAAATTATACATTCAGTTTAGGTCGACTCGACCTGATAATGAAGCTGTTGAGGTCTTAGTCTTCTCATGTTATCGAGAGCGTCATAGTCTTGTAATTTATTTCGTTTTATGGATAGGAGCATTCAGCTCGAATCGACCTAATTAGCATTGGTGAATTTGTATAGAATAGCGATTTCTGTTGTCTTTCAATATATTACGTATGAATTGTATTTGTCACAGTTTTGGTACCTTCCTACTTGAAGGTAGTTGCATATTATGAACTCTAAGGTCGACTCGAGCTTACATTTGTCTTGTTAGTTTTACCTCTCACACTACAAGCAATTTACCTTTATTACTTTGACTTACCACCTATTATACTGATCTCTTCCCAGATGCGATGGATTCCTCGGCAGACGCAGTGGACATGGTGGAGTCATCAGACAATGAGTACTATCCACGGGCAGAGGAAGTCTTATTATCGGAGTCGTCAAACGATGAACTCCTGAATGCGGATGGAATGATTGCTAACGTCCCAGATTGTGAAGGTCTTCCACGTAGGCTCTGGAATACTCGGGTTGTGACATTGTACAACGAAGCCGGCCTGCTCGTTGGTCAGGGTACCTGCCATAGTGTGAACTCTGACCTTGTCCTCGGTGTCAGTGGTCCTCTTGGAGACACTCATGTAGCTGTGCACATTTCTAAGACATTTTCTGAGAGTGACTTGCCAAAAGAACGAGAGTGCTTGCTACTTGCTTGGCCTATTCATTTAGTCCATTGCCTTGGAGCCAGTCTATGTGATCATGAGGCTCGAGATAATTTCAATTGCCTCCAAGCGGCTCTCCTAAATCCACCATCTTTGACGTCTGCGCGCCCGTATACAAGTACCGTCCGAAATCCGCCCCGTGAGACTCCTGCAAGAACGAAGGAACTACTCACTCAAGATTCCATCAACTTGGTGTCCAGCAAAGTATGTTGTCGCCTGAATTGTGTTCAACCTTTTCCCAGAGATAAAATACGAGCCTTTCGTGAACGCATGTACCAGAATTCAACCTTCAAGCACAGAGCCTTTATGAAAACGGAAGTGCACAGACAAACCCATCTTGACCAACGTGGAAGAAGAATGGTAACAATTGAAGAGATACCGGTGTGCATGCGAGCGTGGATGCATATTTCAGGGGTCCCAGAATCCACCTTCTTCCGCTATCAAACATACATGAAGGCCGGACGGGAAGCAATGGAGCACGGCAACAAAGGATTGGTGAAGCCAAGGAAGCACACTCAACAAGCTACTGCAATATTGAAGTGTATCCTAGAGAAAGAGGCGGATCACATGCCACATCGTACAAAGACACTAAAGTCGGGGGAAAAGGTTGTATCCATGATTCTCCCCTCCACCTTCCAATGGAAGGGCAAAATGAAAGAACTCAATGAAGCGAATGCTGCTTTTGGATTGAAGGAGGTCTCCATTTCAAACTTGAGCAAGATTAGATGTTCAGCGTTTCCAGAGTATGAGGTGAAGAAACCAGGGGACAATTTTGCACATTGCGCTACTTGTGACAAATTGCAAGAGCTTAGGAGGCGTGCTCTTGCTGGGTCTGTCACTACTTTGAAGTGGTCACGGAGGTTGGACAAACATCTAGCAATTGCTCGTGCTCATCGAGAGTTGTACTATGCAAACCGCTACCGATCATTTACTTCACCGCACGAGTGCCTCACAATCATGCATGACAAAATGGACCACGCGAAAACAGCTTGTCCAGTCTTCTCCCACAAGAGTAAAGATGTTGATGGTTTCATGAAGTTGCCTGTGTCTGTCACGGGCATGATTGCGCATGGTCATGGAGATGTGCGTTATGCACATTATGGCTTGGATCTATTCCCAAAAGATTCGAGCTACACCATTGGCTCCATGGCAAAGTTGTTGCGAGATTTGGAGTTGCCTCCCAAGTCTTCTTCTCGGCAGTTGTTTGTGGGTTTGGGGTCCACCAATTTGTTTCGTGCAGTGTTGAAGGGAGCTGAGATGTGCGAAAATTCACTTCCTTCACCGCCAATCAACTTAGTTCCAGCAACACCTTTGCCCCCTATTCTCAATGTGCAAATGGACAATGCCACAGGTGACAACAAGAACAGATACGTTTTCTGTTTTTGGTCTCTACTTGTTGCAAACAAGATCTTTCGAAAAGTGTATGTGAACTTCATGATTGTGGGTCATACGCATGATGATATTGATGCGTTGTTTGGAAGATGGAGCATGCTCTTGAAGAAGGAGAACTTTCCAACAATCCCGGCCCTCATGAAGTCCTTCATGGATGTAGAGTCCATTCCTACTATCCCTCATCTCATAGAAGAGGTGCCCGATTTCAAGGGTTTCATTGCTGGTAAATGGATGGACGGCGATGAGATTCTCATAGGACACACAAGACCCCAATAAGTGAAGTTCTATCTAGATTCGGCGGGTTGTCCAGTCATGAAGTACAAATTGAAGTGCACGGATGAAGATTGGTTGGGCAAGGATGGAGGAGGCATTAAGTTGTGGAAAGAAGACGCTGAAGGGCGAAGTCAATGGCCGCGCGGTGTACCGTTGTCAATTCCACAAAAGGCAATGAAAGGCGTGGAAGACATTGTGAAAGGTGTGTCTGGATTTGTAAAGTATTGGGAGAATCTATGCAATGCAGACGTCACTGGAGAATGTCGTAGACGGTACGAGCCAGTTGTGCGCTATTGGTATAGTGTGAAGGTTGCTCTGCAGGAGCCACTACCATTGTCCACTGTTTTGAAAGACGGGTTTTGGCCAACTACTCGGGTACAAGCAACAGAAGCAAATCAATTAGACGAAGATGGCGAGGACCTTGAAGAATATGGTGTGGATGACGCTTATGTTGGGCCTTTGAGGGATCGCCCACAACCATCCTTCAGGGTGGCGCGGGATCTCTACAAAGGATACTTTGTTGTAG
Organism: Antitrichia curtipendula; assembly: GCA_951230915.1. Taxonomy (NCBI): domain Eukaryota; kingdom Viridiplantae; phylum Streptophyta; class Bryopsida; order Hypnales; family Leucodontaceae; genus Antitrichia; species Antitrichia curtipendula. The sequence continues at coordinate 20,828,172 of OX579637.1, read as the reverse complement.
TTCGAGCTGCGGATGGTGAAAGTCAACCAGTTTGGATTGCCAGGGCGTTGTCCGATCCGAACTGCAATCTTGAGAAGCCAAATTGCGTGCTCATTCAATATTTTTGTCCGACATCAAGGAATCAGGATGTTTGAGATTTCTATACAGGATGGGACAGCGAAAGAGGTCTACGTTGGAAGGTTGATGAAACCGAACCACCTCTTTGGGAGGAAACAAACGCTTTGATGAGAGCATGGAAGTCCCAGAACAGAAGAGATACTCGCGAGTGTAGGATCAAGATTCCTACAGCTCAAATTGAAGTCATCAACCAAAGCTTGGCTTCATATACTTGACATTCTGGAATATTACCCTCGAATTAGTTATAGTATGCAAACTTCATATATTGAATATTTACTATTTTTTTGTCTTCAATTTTATTTATATATACCTACTATTACGTGTTCTTACATTCTCTTTTGGGGATATGTTATATTATTTTACTTGCTTAATGTATGTCCAAAATGGATTTAGAAATGTAATGCGATTGAGAAAAAGGGCAGTGGGTAGAACCACTCTTTAGTTTGTTGACGTGTGAAGCACTTGTCACAATTTTGGATAGGGGGCCCGTTGGTTGTTTACAACTTTCCTGCCTGCAAAGCTCACTTAGCAGTACCAAGTCATGTATCACTTTTAGTCACTCATACGATTTCAGCGGGAATCGAACTCGGACTTCCTCAAGGAGATGAATAGCTTCTCACAACCAAACGTTCAGCTCATGACTTGGTGTTCAACAATGGTTTTAGAATTCACTTATATGATCTTAAACGATAGTATAACCCAAACTTGATTGTATTTGGAGACAAAACTCTCATTTTAATGGAAATTACCATGGTACAACTAATAAATGTGGTGATTCTCAACCTGAATTGTCAACATTTAATATTTGAATTTTGAACATGTAAGCGGACAATATTATTTTGAGAGGTTCCCACACTCTCAAAATAATGAATATAACGTTGAATGTAGATGTTGAATTGCGCAGACTGTCTGAGCTACCAAGCATACATACTGAGTCTTACAAGCACATGTGGGCATATGGAAATCACTACAGAGTGCATGAAGAGGGTGTTCAATTCGGATATGTAACGCAAGACTACTAAATTGCTTGTGTTTTTGGCGCTGAAGATGGATGGACTGTTGGTGTAAGTATGGTGGGGTTTTTGAAGGACATTATAGTGGTTTGGTATTCTGCAAGAAGAAGAGTAGTCGTGCAGGGTTCATGGATTTGAAACAATGGTGGGGAGCGGCCGTCTACAAGTGTAGATGAATATGGATTCACCACGGTCCGATTCAACGACAGAATCGCAGCTTCTCGCAAACCTTATGTTTTGCTTGCAACAGTGTCTTAGGTGTGTTTTGAAAGGAAGGAACGGTAGCCAACAGTGAAGAAGAAATGAGTAATAAAGTGAATGAAGTCATTGTCATTAGAAAGACAAGGATCTGCCATTGAGTTTCTTAAATCCAATCATGTTCTTTAATGCATAGAATTTTATTATCTGGATGGACGTTGTTGCAGACCGGCATATCAAATTCTATGTTAATTTAAAAAACTAAATCCTAAATTGAAAGAGGAGATAATGGAATGATGAAACCATAGAATGATGTTCATAACAAAAGAATATAGGTTTGCCTTCAGCATGTGTGACGCATTTGGAAATCAATGTTGTAGATATCAAATAAAAGAGTTGGCAATGACATTACATATTTACTTAATTTGCACAAGTTTTCTTCATTGATAATTGAAGGCATCCAAGGTGGAAGATTGTCCTGCAAAAGGAACCTCGATCTAGACGGGTGCTGGATATTGAAGACGAACCATTCCTAGGAATTTTTGGTGATTATGGAGGATTGAACTTGCCAGTGGACTTGAATGCTCCTGAATTTAGACCAAGAATCCGATGGCGAGGCTGTTTTGGAAGCTGAAGTTGCTCGCTTGAACGTGTTGGTGAATGGAGAGCGACCACCCGACGTGCAAGGTCGGGCCAGACGTAGGCACGGTGGAGGACGCAGAGGAGGTTGACATGGAAGAGATTGACATTCGTAATGCGGTGAGTTTATATTTCAGGATATTGAGGAGTGTCAAATATGGAAAAAAATGAAGGTTGGTGTTGTTTGGAAATGAGTAAGTGAATCAACCAATTTCACAGTAGGGGAAGAAAGTGTACTTGCTAAGGGAAAAAAGTAAAATGTTGGAGATCATGTTGTAAACACTAAACCAAATTCGTTGCAGTCGTAGAAGTACGTAATGAATCTTCATCGTGAATTAAAATGTGTTATTATGTACAGTGGTATTTAGGAATTCAACAAGAAGCAAGCGAGAGATTACTGCTGTGAATTGCAATATATCGTCGATGATCAAGCAATCCACTTCTTGTAGAAAACCGTGTCTATGATACATTGTGGAATTCAATATTTGTAATTTTAGTTTTAATGTTGCAGTGTGATGCATCGTTCACAGAAGAGGGAGATGAAGATATAATTGAAGAGGACAAGAAACAATGAAGAGGAAGAGTACATTTTGGGATTGTGAATAACAACTTCAAGGAATGATGGTGTGGTCTGTCGCAGTGTGATTGTTCTCAGGTATTGAGGTTTCAGTCAAGCAGGAGAGTTTCCTCTAGTATATACTTCTTTTGGAAAGTGACTTTGTTGTTGTCAAAAAAGCATGTTGGAGTTCCGTGGATTGTTAGATTTTCCATTTATCTTTTTGTTGAACTACTTTGGTTCGGCAATGTTGGATCATTTGTTGGAAGAGGTAATTCCGTGGGGGCAGAGTTAGGGGAACATGGTGTAACGAGCTGTTTATTTCACAACAGTTTATGTTAAATTTTGGAAGTAACATTTGGAAGTTGTGCATTTTGTTTTTCTGTTCGTGGAACGCAACATGTTCATTTTCCAAAGTATAGTTTTTTTGTAGCCACATGAAGTTAGGATATCTTTAAAGCATGTCACCTTCTTTGCTTTATTTTGAAATTTGTGTTTTTGGTCCTGGTGTGGACGGACCTATGAAGCGTCTTCGAATGTTGCCAAGGTTGGGAAGTCCTAGGGTTACAGCAAAGCGTGTAAATCAATTTTTTTTGTGTCGGCTAGTGCAAATGTTTTTACGTAAAGGCAAATTGGCGTATATGCATTTTGCTATTCTTCTTCACAGTCTTCACTTCGATCTGTGTTGAGAGCTCCTCGGGCATCGTATGAAATTGCATATTTGGAGAACTTTGTTTCTGTCTTTGAAATTCACAGAATCACTTGTCAGTCTTGTCTGTATGTTGCATCATCATGTACGAATTGAGAATGTCATTGAGATTGCCCATTAGTCTTGGTACTAAAGGACTCGTATGTGTTGAATTTTGTATTTCCTATTTATCGACCCTTGTCATGATAGCGTAGGTTGGGAGTTCAGATTTGGTACAAAGCTTGTGCATGAATCTAGGTTTTCAAAATTCCTCGGTCGGGAAAGATTATAGGTTCAAGATTAGAGATTAATTATGAGGATCTGAAGCACTGACAAGGAGGTGGAAGAATATGCCTATTTAATCTGTCTCTCAAATATTGGCACACTTGAAGGTCTATTATAGAATCTTTAATTCGATGGATACTAAACAGGGTATTTTAGTTGAAAATTTATAAGCAGTGGCAACTAAATATTCATTCACATCATGTGTAACTTTCAAAATTTCAATGTTGCCTATAGGAATAGCATCAGCTCGCTTGAAGGAAAGCGAAGCTCCTAAAAACCATCTCAAGCCAGGCCAAAGTATTGTTCGCATTGTCTTTGAGGTGCTATACTTTACTTTGAAATATTTAATTTCCTCACTCCAACCATATAGTAATATGTTGAAACACCCAAAGTAAATCTAACTTAACCACTGACCAAAAAGAATGGGGACTAACATATGCAATGTTTTTCGTTGATTATAGTGGTATGAAATTTGACCTTGATTGAATTAGTTTAATCACAAAATGACCAATCAAAGTGGTCGTTTAAAAAAGAATTAAATCTCATTCCTCGAGGGTTTATTATTCCTCTCGTGACATTGGTTTGATGTAATTGAGTCGAGCAAACTGTCATTTAGTGAAGCACATGCGCTCTTGTTCAAGGTTGGAGAATGTATAGAGAAGCAAACTCTATCGACGCAGTAGTATGTATTATCTTGCAGGCATTTGACAAGTATGAGAATCCCGTTTTTTCTAGTGAACAAATCAAAGTGTTGTTAGAAGGCTTTGAGTTACAAGACAAAAAGGGATACATGTGATGAATAAGTTCCTTTTATAATCCTCTGCAGCACACAAATGTATGAGTATTTAATTAGGATTTAGAAGCTTGAATAGTAGTTTGAATATGTGAACACTACATAGATACTTGTTTGAGTGGTTTAGCTACTATGATTTTTAATATATCAAATAATGCATAATCTAAACTCAAAGTATTCATTCTAAAAATATAAGATGAAGTTTGGAAGCATATGCTTGATTACAAAAACTTTAAAAACATATTTCAAGCATTCAAAAATGGGTGCATGTGCTACTCACCTTTAAGCTTTCTAAGTAGTTTATAGTTTCTATTGTTTCCCCTAAGTGCACCTTTAAGCTTCCTAAGTGGTTTTCAGCTTGTAGTATTCATTAATGAAATGCTTGTCATGCTTGACTTAAAGAGCTTGTAATTTCTGTTTGTAACTTACACTTAAAGCTTTGGCTTGCAGGATTTCGTCCACCATTTTGTGAAGTACGCAGTATGGGATGGGCATAGAGGATGTGTAAATACAGTGTCATTCAATCCAAGTGCGGGTGAACTTCTAGTGTCCAATTCAGATGATCTGAATATAAAAAGTGTGGAATTGGGCCAGCAAAAGGGAGAACGTAACTTATGGTTTCGGTCACCAAGGCAATGTGTTCCAGGCTTGAGTGATGCCCTATTCTCATGATTGTGTCAATGTGAGTTGTGCAGCTAATGGCTAGGTTTGTTGAACAAGTCTTTACACTAGTAGAAAAAGCAGGAATTTTGACAGAATTTTGTTGATTTGGACGTGTTGATCCGGTCATTGTTTTGTTGATTTCAACAGAAATCTGTTACAATTAACAGATTTCTGTTGAAATCAACAAAACAATGACCGGATCAATACGTCCAAATCAACAAAATTCTGTCAAAATTCTTGCTTTTTCTACTAGTGTTATTCTACTGTAGCTCGTGCATATCCATGGAAATTTTAGCATTTATCAAATTTTTTATTTAAGTATCTGATTTCCATCTTCATGTCATTTCAGTAACTTTTGTGGTGTGTGTTGAATGATGGCAAGCAGTTGAAATAAATGGTACCAGTCGGACAAAAATTGCCAAAGTTTCCAAGAAGGCAAGAAATGCCAAGGAACTCATGGCCAGCCAGCTTTTGGAGGTACATTTTGGACGGTGCCAATGTCGTGGCATATGAGTGTAATTTGAACCAGGTTTTGCCGGACTGTCCCTAGGAGTGTTTTATGAGACCTACGTATGCAGCTTGGATTTGCAAATTGAAAGTGCTTAATTTACGTGTGTTTTGGAGGTCCGGCTATGAAGAACATGAAAGTGGGTTTCTTTATTTCTAGTTTTGCGCATATTTATGACATTTGGATATTCAAAAACTTTGATATTGTAGCATTTGAAATTTTGTCCACACCAACTTCTCATTGTTTTTTGGACATCTAAGTTCTTAATGCCATACCGTTCACAGTAAGGCTAGAAATGGTGACATATGATTCAAATACTTCAATTGATTTGCTTGTTCTAGCACATGGAGAATTGGTGTTACTTGAACAAGTGTTTCTACAGAGAGTAATGTGGTACTTTCTGTTTGAAGAAGTTAAGTGCGTGTATGTGTAGGTGCATGTACTTGCATTTGTAATTGACTTTAAGCATTGGCGCTGACACTGAACTTGCACTCTCAATCGAAGTCATAGTAAACTTCGGTGAACCCACTTGTACTCGCACGTGCTCACATTGGCAATTGCACTCGCACGCACTCACATTGGCAATTGCACTCACACGCACTCACATTGGCACTCACACTTGCACGCACTCGCACTCAAATTCGCATGCACTTGCACGCACTCGCACTCAAATTCGCATGCACTTGCACTCACACGCACTCGCACTCAAACTCGCACGCACTTGCACTCACACGCACTCGCACTTGCATGCACTCGCACGAACTTGCACTCGCATGCACTTGCATTGGCACTCACTCTCGCATGCACTCACATTGGCACTCACATTCGCATGCACTTGCATTGGCACTTGCACTCACATGCACTCACATTGGCATTCGCATTCAAATGCACTGTAGTCACCCATCTTGCTCGCATTCAACTTAAAGCAATTGCACTTGTAATTGACTTCCAATGCGCCCACAGACATGCATTGAACTTCAATTTAATTTGTAAATCTTAATTGAGGATGACAAGATACAAATTTAATTGCACTCACAATGCAATGAATATCACGCACACAAAACCAAGTGCATGTAACTAGCACTCACATATAAGTATTGCATACAAAATTATATATGTATGCGCGTGATGTTATAAATATATATTCATACATGGAATTTAGCTAGGTAGCTAATCGACGCAATTAAAACATGCACGCGCAAAAGAAGTTCTACCGCAATGAATGCGTATGTACTGTCAGGTACACGCTAATTTTTTGGAACTTTGTACTTAGCTAGGAAAGAATCCATTGTGCAAAAATTGGTTGACAGTTGCTCATTTTTTTTAAAATCATCTACGCATCACAGTGAAAAATCCTGTACGAAAACATAGTCAAAAAAACCGTAGTGAAAAATCTACTACAGTTTTTTTTTACCATGTTTGTTATAGTGCCTCCAACTGCGCCACCAATCCCATGATTTGCACACGGATGTCTTTTGCACGCATAGCCCAAGGCGGTTCCTCTGCTTCCGCTACCCAGCCGATGTCGTTGTCTTCACGCACCCAAAGACAGCTACCCCAAAACTTTGATTGGTCCCCCCAGTGCTCGTGCAGGGTCGTCTTCCAACATGTTTAAAACACTGTAGGGTGATGCAGCGGAAGGTCCTGCAACGCCCGGACTCGCACGTTCTCAACCCAATGCATGACTTCGTGGAGCACACTATTGTCCTTTATAGCACTAACAAGCTGCGCATACTTCATTACCGATTGCTGCCCCGCATCCGGGTCCCAATCCCGCAGGCCTGTGAATCTAAAGGGGCCTCGCATAGGAATACACCTAGGGCTCGCAGGATGTCATTCTGGCTCCTACACGTAGCACGCATCGATGCCCTATTCACGCCGTGGAGAAGACACGAGAGTTGCTTGAACCGCCCGAAGGCAGCGTTCATTGCTATGTGCAAGACACGCACAAAGGGTGGTGGTTGCAGCGCTGGCACTCGTGCCACCAACAAGATGCGACGCACTTCATTGGCCTCTTCGTTTGCAAGCCCGCAAACCACAGTCCATTTCAGAACACTGAAACTTGCACAAAACACTGTGCGTAAGAAACGTAGAAGTGGAATGGACCGGAAATTGACTTACCGTCGTGGCGCCATGGCAGTGGCGGCAATTTGTGGAGGATGATTACCTGCGACACTATAGACCAGATCAGGTACCAATCCCACAAGTAACTCTCGCGTCAAAATGCAGTGTCTCGTCGGAATTGTTGTACAGCACCCTTGACCATGAGCTCCTTGGTTCACCGGACCTCCGCACAGCGTTCTTCGTAAACAACGCATTCTTTGAGGTACTACAAATACTTGGCAAGAAGTTCCATCTCCATCGGAACTTCACGGTACTTCATTGATTTGCACAGGGAAGCCACGGCGTGGCCTATTAAATCGCTAACCCCGGGGTAGTCCCCTTCCTGTACAATGTGAACAACAAATTAGACACCTGAAACCAACAGACACAACATGCACACGAGGGTCACTTAAACCAAAATTTGGAAAATAGTGTCTTATCTTGGCCTCACACGACCAATGCATAGGCAAACCACCACATCGCAAAGGCGCACATCTTGTTGGAACTGCTCCGCTTGCCACGCCGTGGAGAAGGCCCTTCTGAACTCCTCCGCCGCCTGTCCCGCGTACTTCCAGCACAGAAGCGTCGGCCTCGCTTGGACGAGGTGATACACGTTGGATGTTGGTGTCCTCGCCGGTGGTTTGGGCTTGGGGGACAACGTTGCCACGGCGTCCGCCTTCACTTGGGCAGCAACAAAAACTTCGACCTCGTCCCGCTCCAGTTGCGTGGCACGGCCAATGTTTGTATTCTCCAAGCCAGGGTGGTACCTCTTAGCTTGCGGGGAGCCAACCCCGTACATCCAGTAGCGCTGTAGGGCGTGATTCCCCTCGTAATGTCCCATCCACGGGACTATGTCCAAGTGCACGTCCTGACTCGGTGGCTTAGCAGGCTTGACACTAGGTGCAGGACCGCCCCTTTTCGTGTTGCACAGTTGGGCTTTGTTCTTCGTTCCCTAGCCCGTCTTCGGAGGACTCCGTTGTGCAGTTCTGTTCCAAAAGGCTTGGCCTGCCTTTGTCGTCTGTCCCACCTCCGAAGTGCTGGGATTGTGTGCTCTACTGTCCTTGACGTGTCTGGCACTCAGAGGGCTGCACGGACATGCCGTGTCTCGGCAGGGTTGACAGGACGTCCGGACGTGGGCGCTGACCCCCGGACGTCTTCTGACATCCCTGGACGGGCCGTCCGACCGTCCGCGCGGTCGGGAGGCTCGTGGACAGGCCCTCAGGCGGACAGGGCGTCGGGCTCGCGGACGCGATCGTGCGGACGGGATTGCGCAGACGGGCACATGCGGACGAGACGTCCGCGTGATCCCGTACGCACGATTTGCCCGTCCGATTCTGGGCCGTCCAATTCGCACGTACGCGTCCTCATTGCCTGGTCCGCCTTCGGACACCATAAATAGCACGGCGGACGGTTCATTCCTCACAATTGTTTTGCTTGCGGAGTGGGTGATCCAGTGCCTCTCAGTGGCTCTGCGCGCCCCTTTCGTTTTGGTGCGTGAACGATTGTGCTCGGATACTGAATTGCACCAAATTATTTTGGTGATTACTTGGTTTTGAAGGCCTTGTTAACAACTTCACCTCGTTTCATTGGCAAGTGTTAAACATTTTGTTCAGTTGTTCTAAAGATTCATGTGAACTTTGTCATCAAATCATTTCATTTTAATCAAGGTTATCATGCCTCGCAATAGTAGTTCAAGGTCCAGTAACAAAGGCAAATCCCAGGACATAAACTGGGGAGATTGGGCAAATCCAATGTGTGTAGCTGAATCTGGATGGGAAGAAGAGCCCAAGAAGGTTTGGGACTGCACAATGTGCAAAAAGTACGTCAAAATGACGCACCTCTCCAAAATGTGGTCACAAGAAATAGCAGACAAGCAAGTTCGATGCTGGGAAGGACAAATTTCCACGTGCAAGAGCCAACACTTTGTGCACCGATACAAAGAAGTAACGCGGTGCGCTGAGCTGTCTGACTCCAAACCAAATGTTATGAATTATTCCAACATGACCATGGTTTGGGCAGAGATTGTACTCCACAAAGATGTAGACTGGCACACAATTTACGGGAAAAATGTTGACAATATGAAACGCACTGACGCTGTTATTTATACGAGTTGGACTCAACCGGGCGATTGTATGCGAATGTGGTCCAATCGAGGGCAATTTGGATTTCCGCCGGTTGTATTGCCGGATGCTGAGGATGAATGGTCGGACGACAATGATATAGAAGACAATCCAACACCCATAACATTTATAGTGGGACATGAGCGTTAAGAAGCTCGGGAAGACATCGAGTTCAATCAACAAATGCATTGTCAATCCTCCATGCTTCTTGCGTAGAAGCATGGAGGATGGACGAGGATCCTCCATGCGTAGAAGCATGGAGGATCTAGGTCAACAACACGGGCATGACAGGTCCTACCAACATGATCGTACTGCATCTGGTTCACAAGATGGTCAAAGGGTCTTACACTACGCTAACGACCCCCAAGGTACTTATTACAACCCAGAAAGAAGCCATGGAACCACACATGATTTTGGATCTAGCCAAGGAGGCTCCCAATACTTGTCCGGATCTACTACGGGTGGTTCATATGAGCGTCACACAGGCTCTTGTCATGTTGAACCAAGGCAAGGAAGGTTTCAGCATCGTGATGTAGTTCCTCCTCCAACTTTTGGAGGTCCTTACTATGAAAATCCCAATCAAGGAGCTACGCCAAGCGACTATGGATGCACTTGGGGCGGAGGACCATATCTTGGCACTTATGGATCCGGTTCCACACCACCAAAACGTAGAGATGACATCCATTCAGATTCCGAGTAAAGTAGGTAGAGCTATTTTAGTCGTTGTCTCACAATCGAGTGGGCCTTGGAATCTTTTGCCATTGGATTATGGAGTGTGGCAATCATAGTACAAAAATATTGGCATCTCGACGAATAGCATTTACGTACTAAATTACTTTGATGTAAATATATTGTATTAAAATGTATTTGGAGGTTGGTACTTGGTATCATCATAGCGGTATCGTTCAAGTATCATTTATATTGCTTTTCAATATAAAAAATATTTGCGTACGATGAAATTCTATTATCATTATCCCCTAAATGTTTTTGACTATGTTTTCACCAAAAACGCTCCAAAACTGCCATTTCTAATACTAGTGTCAAATTTTAGAAATAAAACATTCTTGGACACATGTAAACATAGGATCTTGTAGTACACTTGTTTAAGAAGATGTGGAAAAAATTTCAGAATTTTCCACCATGTGGATTGCAAGATAATAGCATTTGAATTGACAAAAATCCTTTTTTTGTCCCTGCAAAAAAACGGGCAGCTGCTCTTCACAAGGTCACATTTATATGAAAAATGTCCAAAATGGTGGTTACTCTTTGGATTTATTCTTGAAGGCAAGTTGGCTACATGCTTGAAAATTTTTAGATCATTTGGAATTGTACAACATATAGGATAAAAATAGTAAGTAGGAAGAGGTAGAGAATGATTCAAAACACTAAATTGTGAAGAATTAATTTATGGATTTGAAAAATGCCAATCCAATGGTTGTAATGTTGTAATAAACAATCTACACCCAATGTTTTTATTTTTTTTCAAAAATATTGAAAATTCAGTTAAATAAAAGACTTCAAAGTTTATTTTAGAGTTGAAATTCCATAACTACCCTTAAACTAAGAATCCTCATAACTTTTGACTCATAGATCTAAATGGAATGATTCAAAGCTTCCTATGTACATATAAATCTAAAGAACCAATTTCAAATTTTTATTTTCTTAAAAAGTGATTTTTGAAGAAGTTTTTTTCGCTACCCGTGCTGCCCGCCAAGGACTAAAAATGACATATCATGCAATAACTTTTTAACCATGTAGTCTAAATGTATGAGAATTGTTGGGCCTTAAAGCTACTCCTTGGGCACGTGTTGTATGAAAATTTCAAAGAAAAAAAATATAAATTCCATTTGTAGTGAGCTGCCCAAAATTGCTATGTTGCCAAATAAATTACTTTGGTCTTTTAGGGATTATATGTGTTCAACATAAGACAACACAATTTTGAACCCAACCATACCAAGCTAACATCCATCAACAATAATTGTTGCATTGCATTTCTCATCCAAGGATTTCAAGCAAAACATATGATGAATGCATAAATAGATGGTAGACATTGAATATTGGAAGTTTCAAAACACACAAACATTTCAAAACTTTATATGAATTATAAGGGTGCACATATATTGGCATACATTGATGGTGCATATATATACTAAATAGTTTGCAAACAATCATGCAAATTTATGTACTCGCCTCTATATTTACCTAATACTTCTATAGTTCTATCACTTCTATGTCGTTCACTAACACCATAGACACTAATATGAGTGGCGGAAGTGTTCATCCAGAATAGGCCAGTTGTAATTATTGGTAAATCGATGGATGATTTTGGACAAGCTACCGCGAGAATTAGTCACCGAATCACAAAGGCACTCCAAGTAAAGGTGAAAAATCTTTGCCAAATCCTCATGGCTAAATCTTGTATGTCCTTCATTTTCCCGATGTAAGCTCACATAGTCCGCCGACATGCAACCATTGTTGATGGCTTGAGCTATTCGACCAACCGCATATTCCTCCGATTTACGTGATAAATTCGGTATCATTGTCACATCCGCATCTCTTCTATGCAAGTATGCAATAGAAGGGTCCACCCACCACCTCTTTTTCAAGGTCTCAGTCCGCTCACTCTGAGAGGTGAACGTGTACAAGGACTTCATTGGTTCATTACGTAAAGTAGTCATGCCCCAACCGCAAAATCCAATGTAAACACGTGACTCATCATTGGGAAAGTGAAACATAATGTTGTCCAGTGAAAGATCATTGTGCAAATGTCCAGCGCTGTGCACTGCATTCGTGAGGTGCACCAATGCCCATGCAAGCTCTGTGCGCTTCTTCCTCCAACGACCAAGAAAAAAAGCTTTGGTCACCTCTTCCGGGGTCGGTTGAGAATAAGCCAACCGAATGCCAATGTTATTGGGATATTCCTTATCCAATTTTAACATTTGCTTCAATGTTCCGCCATTCCACCAATATGAGTACCCTTTGTTTTCCGTTGCATGAACAGCAGAAAACCGGATAACTCCATCATGTGGAATTCTCACTGCCATTGACTCGTTTTGGTGTTCCAACCTTGCGAGCGGAGGTCGTAAGCGTTGTTGATGAGATACCTTTGCTGCGAACTCCCAAAATGTGGGTATCTCACGACATCCTTCAATTCGGACCCTCCGAATTGTTGCGTATCCACCCCTCAGGATTTAATCATCTTGTGGAATTACCCTTGCTGTTTCCGGAAGCGCTAAGAGATGTCGTCGCCCACGTTGCAACTCCACAAGTCCCTCATCACTATTCCACCAACCCATTGAACCTCGCCTATTTTGATTCTTTGCAAAAGGAGCGCACTGGCGAACAAACAAGTCTGCCCTCAAAATGACCTGTTCAAAAGCGCCATCACCTACGCGGTGTTGCTTCCCGTACTTCTCTAAGATCACCTTTGCATTCCACAATGCATCATGGACCTTGTTCTTCAAAAATTGTTGAAAGCCCTTCCTCTCCATTTCATGAATCTAGTAGGGTACGTTTAAAGCATCCGTGAACTTCTGTGCCATATCTCCCTTGAATATAGCTGGGCACTCAACTTCATACCTTGCATATTTGGTATACAACGACGCAGTGGTTTCCGACTCATAAAATTTGACAATGCAGTCAATGAGAAATGCTTTGCAAGCGAGAGAGGGAGCGTCCATACTCGCCTCACTGTCCGACTTCACTCATTTGTCCTTCACAGCCTTCTTTGATCTCGGCATCGTGATGAAATCACGTTTAGAAGTGCACTTGCAATTTGTAATCCACAAGGCAATATACGATATGCCAAATGATCATATACGAAATGTAGAAAAAAAAAGCAAGTATCCTCTAGAAATCACACTCTTATCTTCCCTTAGAAAGGAGCCAATGGAGGATAAACCACCAAGCTCTCCGCTCTCTCTTGCATGACACTAGGGGGAAGATAAAAGTGAGGAGCGGACGGGCCGTCCGACTCTTTTATGCAAGGCGGACGCCTCGACCGTCCGCCTGATCGGACGGACCCGACGAGGCGGACGGATCATCGTCCTCCTCGTCAGGACCGTCCGATCAGGCGGACGCCACCTGTCCGACACATCGGACGGCCCCGGTGATTCGGACGGCCGCCGTTCGCTCTGGGCCGTCCGACCCTAAAATCGAAGGCGGACGCCTCGCCCGTCCGCCTGATCGGGCGGACGAGACGACGCGGACGGATAGTCGTCCACCTCGTAAGGACCGTCCGATCAGGCGGACGCCACCCGTCCGACACATCGGAGGGCCCCGGTGAATCGGACGGCCGCCGTCCGCTCTGGGCCGTCCGCCCCTAAAATCGAAGGCGGACGCCTCGTGCGTCCGCCTGATCGGGCAGACGAGACGACACGGATGGATCATCGTCCTCCTCGTCAGGACCGTCCGATCAGGCGGACGCCACCTGTCCGACACATCGGAGGGCCCCGGTGAATCGGACGGCCGCCGTCCGCTCTGGGCCGTCCGACCCTAAAATCGAAGGCGGACGCCTCGCCCGTCCGCCTGATCGGGCGGACGAGACGACGCGGACGGATAGTCGTCCACCTCGTAAGGACCGTCCGATCAGGCGGACGCCGCCCGTCCGACTCATCGGACGGCCCCGATGTATCAGACGGATGCCGTCCGCCCTGGGCCATCCGCCTGATCGGACAGCCCCTCTCAAGTGGAGATCAAACTGAGAGATTTTTCGAGGTCGTCCGACCAGGTGGACGGCTGCATCATCTGACTCCTAAAACGACCTCGACCAGCAAATAATGACAAGGATGGGAAAGACAAAAATCTCATCGAGATTCACTTTCTTACTTAATGAATTTGAATCATTAAATAGAACTCCAGCTGTTTTTTAATGCAATGATCTTCAATTTTATACACTAAGTCCTACATCCTAAACCCTATACCCTAAATCCTATACCCTAAACCCTATACTCTAAAACCTAAATCCTAAATTGTACTCTAAAGTTACAAATGTAAGAAATCATAACTAATTAAAAATATGAAAACAAATGCAAATTAAGTTCTTCAAGAAATATATGGACCATCTTCAATTAAGAACTTAACTTGAGGATTCTTGATTGGGTTTAGGTGTTTCTTGAATTCATAGCACGCACAAGTTCACAAATAAAGCTTTGAAGTCAATTTTTTAATTTTTTATGTGAATATATTTTGTTAAACGAATTCAACAATAGACATTTTATGTAACTTTATCAACACCATTGTCCCACATTAGTTGAATGAATTTATACCTCAAAGAATTCACCAATGTGCAATTGTGCATGGAATTTAAAAATTAAATGTTTACTTCTATAGCTTTTCTAATTTGGGATGTTTGGTCATTCAATCCTTTGAGGAATATTCACGTACGTCTTTCACCTTGTGCATTTTAGCCAAAATTTAGGCAATTGAGTTATGAATAAATGATTAAATGTGAAATGTTTAACCCCTACTTTTTAGGCACCTTGCTTAACTACATTTTTTTGCGATGAACCTTTTCAACTAAAATAGGCTACTCTAGTGATGGTGAATGTCTAATTTTATATGATAAACAATTGAGTTGAGAATCTCAAAAAAAGATATTTAAAAAGAAACATTTAGTTTTCACTCATTAAAAAATTGTTAGGTAGAAGTAGATTCAAGATCAAAGGAAAAATTAAATCATTAATAGCTCTAAGATAGTAAGATAGAATTGAAATATACTAATTTCCACTTTGAGATTATTCTAGCAAGGAATCTAGACCTCATGAAACTTTTTTTTTTTTTTTAACTCTTAGAATTCAATTCAAAAATGAATACTTCAAGTTATTTATTCTAAAAGATACCAAAAAAACTCAGAAAATTACAAAAAATATTGAGGCCATAGGAGCCTACCTAAAAATCTTACATCCATTTTGTTCCCCGATGGGACAATGGGACTTTAGAGAATTAAAGGTTAAACTCAAAAGAACTATACATTCATTTTTTAAAATTTGTGAAGTAGAAATTGGTGCACTATTAAATGAAAAATAATACGCGAGTAACTTTTGGAAGAATTGAAGAATTGTTAATTCCAATGAATAAAATAATCTAATAGACAATTAATATTCTTTGATATCAATTTTGAATAAAGAATTTTGAATTCTAGAGACATAAGACAACTCTATATGCTTTTTCTAACTTCATGATCCGCACTCCGCAAGACCGCAAGTCCGCAACATATAAGTTATATAACTCCAAATGATTTTTGACAACATTATTTGACATTGAATGGGGCAATTTCTTATAAGTAGGTAATTACTAATTAGGTACCAATCTATATTATCATGACCAAAATGATTTTTTAATATTACATCAAAATATTATCACACATCCATTTTCAAAATACACTTCTAATTTGGACAACATTTATATGAATGACATGAACCCTAAACCCTAAATCCTAAATCCTATATTACAACTTTGCATACAAATATCTTAGAAGATCGTGACTTTGATGCAATAGTATTATATAAGTACATAGCAATTGTTTTTAGTTTCATGACATTAAGTCGGATTTGGCTTACTTCGACAAATTTCTTCATAAAAACAATTATTTTAAAATTGAGATGTCTTACAATATATAGTAATATATGATTAAAATCCAAATAAATTTTTTAATATAATTAAATCTACGATCTATCAACAAAAATTTAGAAAAAAAATTTAGAACTATAGGTAGCATTTCATTTTGATCTTTCAAGATGGTCATTTCAAAATATCATTGAGATGTTTAATTTCAAGATTGCACCTAAAAATATGATGTGCACATTGAAGAATGAAGTTTGATGTCGGTGCCATGAGGAGTTCAATGTCTTTGAAGTATTCACATTGGATGCTTGTTGTCATGAAGGTACACTCTTTGGAGATGATCTGGCCATTTCAGGAATCCTATGCTGCACTAAATGAGAAAAAAACATGAACTGCGATGGTCCGATAGGCGGTCGGACCGTCCGCCCGTCAGACGGAGGTGACCAAGGCGCGGACGGGCCACCAGGCGGACGGGGGGTCGGACCATCCGCCCGTCGGACGGAAGTGACCAAGGCGCGGACGGGCCACGAGGCGGACGGGCAGACGGGCGAACAAGTGGACAGACGGTCTTCGCTAGTTTTAAGGTATTTGAAAAAACAAAATTTTGATGGTGTGCACAACATAAATGAGCAAATTTGTATTACAAACTTAAAGTTTGAACAATGAATTGTCATAACATAATGTGTTTAGGGTAAAAAACTAAACACCCAAGTTTACATCTTCTCAATCTTTATAAACTATGGCTGGTAGTCACTATCTCCTTTGACTTTAGCTCCGCTACTATGACCTGTTGTATCCCATCCGGAATCATCGTCACTAGATGAATTTTGCATACTATCTGATGAAGATTGTACAATCTTCCCTCCTTCTTCTTGTACTTGTTTTGATGCGCTTGATCTCACTGGTCTACCTAACTTATGATCCCTTTTGACTTTTAGTAGAGACTTTCCAATACCTCCCTTAAGATCGTGAACTGTTTTCACCTTTCGCTTGGTTAGAGGCAGACTTGCATCAAGGGGGGTTCTACCTACATTTTGTTTTTTCAATGGAGAGATTGCAAAAGGCTCCATTATTCTTTTCCTCTTAGCTTTTTTGGACTCCTTCACCGCGGGTGGACGTGCTTCCGAACCTCCTGGAATGTTTGTCTTCTCTGCGAACAAAGCTTCCACTGTAGGGTTTGAAAATTTGATCGGAGAATGCTTTGCATGGACAAAAAATCGACGAAACATAGACTCCAATATCTGCACATCATCGTTGTCTGATGAAACGGATGGATTGGGATTGGCTCCAATGTGCAATTCTTTCAAATTGCTCAAATGTTGTTCTTTAAACCGTGAGTCTCCAGGACCATTCAAAGTCGTGCTACCACTTGTATATAGTGCATGTCGAGGACCACTACGTGATGGTAACTGAGGATCTCGCACAAGGTGCTTCATGTCTTTGGCGTTGCGGTGTGGCATTGGGCACACGGACTCCAATACACATGGATCTTGACTTCCCTATATTCGAGGTGCTTGGGCATTTTGAATGCCGAAAAGTCCAATAGTTTCACTTGTCAATGCCCCTGGTAATTCAATACTTTGGTTGACTACATTTGTGTGGGACTTCACCCCACACTCTCTCATATCTTCGTATTGATCATTTTCTTCCGCTCCTACTGTTGTCATGGATGGACACTCGGGAATTTGAATCACTTCATTCATTTGGGGAGTTTCATTATCTATAACCATTTCTTCATCTTCCTCCGCTACCTTCGCATGAGTATTTTCCGTATTTGCTAGAATGTTTTCACTACGCAACAATCCGGTTCCATTTAAGTATTTAGCTATGGAAGGTCCACCTTCGTCATATTCACAGTCGTCCTCATCCAACGGAAACTTGTAAAGGTCTTCACAATGATCTCCGATGTCTGCATCATAATGAAGTGGGCTTCGAAGCGGTTCATCATCGAAATTGCGGATGCCGTGGTCATCTTCATCGTCCATGAGGGGATCAACTTCTTCACCGGATTCACCACCCTCGTCTTTCGATGAAGACAAGGCCAAATCCTCCGACTCGAGGTTCTCATCGTACCACTTCTTCTCGTCATTTTGCTTTGATGCACCAAGGACTTTGGAATTGGTATACACATATACCAAATCCTGTGCTCTTTGTGGCTTCAACTTGTTCCGATATTTGTTGTGAACAAAAGAATAGCTACTTCAATTTCGTTCACATGAAGACGATGATACCGGTTGGGCTAAAATCCTCTTGGCAATTGGAGCAATGAGCTTCAAATTCCGGAAGGCTACAAATTCCTTCACCATCTTTGCGTACTCTAAAGGTGTACATATTTACATCAAAACGCGCTTGCATGTAGCCATGGCATCGGTGTCGTCGGCTAGTTCTCTGTCTTCAAAAAGGTAGGGATTCAAAAATGCTCCTGCATAATGTAAATCGGTCTTCACCATATCACGTTGTTCGTAGAACGCCTTCACCAACGGGATGGCTTTATCCAAAGCCAAACAAAAAGGCTCTTTGTCTAAAGCGAGGACGTGCATCTCTAATTTCCTCATAATATGTAACACCTTGCCCATGCATGGTGTCTTCGCATCCAAATCACAAAGAGCATTGACAATTGGAGCTGTCACATCTTCAAAATTTTGACACGATGCCAAAAATGCCCACTTAGAATGGTCTTCTTCACCCGTTCGGATTCTAAACGAGTTTTGGATTTTTGCGAGTGTTTTCTAGCATATTCCTCCCATTGCGGGTCCGTCACAGTTTGTTGCAATTGTGCTTTTACCTTGAGCATACGTGCAACCATATCGTAATTCGAGGCAAATCTTGTTTCCACCGCCAACAACAAGTTGTACTGCATCAAATATTTCCGAAGTATCGCAAGCGGCATGTGCCTCTTCTTGAAGAATTTGACTATCTTTCGGGAATCTTTCACGACGTCATCAATCCATTGTTCGTTTGCCCAATCTTTTAGCAACAAATTCAAGGCATGCACCACGCAACCTTGGAAAAAAATGTGGGGATAGGTAGTAGATACCAAACTCCATGCTGCTGGATTTACAGCCACATTATCTGTACTCACCTGCATTACGTTTGCAGGGCCCACTTGTTCTATAAAACTCTCTAATATAGAGGCCAAATATGGAGCATCTTTCGTTTTTCCAGTTGTATCCACCGATCCTAGGAATTGCTCACCCGCGGATGACACAAGCATGGCATTTATCAATGGCCGATTCGAAACCGAGGTCCACCCATCAATAGACAATGTGGCTCCAAACTTCCTAATACTGGTTTCTGTCCGCTTACGGAGATTGACCTCCAAGTCTATCTTTGCTTGGTCAAGCAATTTATGACGTAGATCACGGTATGATGGTGGGCTATAAGATTGGTGAAACTCCGCCGTTTTTTTCACTGCTTCTTTGAAGGCTGGATTTCGGGCTACAACAAATAGTGTGTTTGCCGCATAAAAGAAATTGGCCCACATTGCATTCAAAATGCGTTTATTTGCTTCGTCGAATCCCTCTACTAGCCTACTCTGTCTTTGAGGCCTACTGCTTGATGTCCGCTGAGTTTCACGTCCACCTGATGCTTGTGTATTTGGATTTCCTTAGAAAGAACCACCAACATATTCCTCTGGTGCCGTGCATGAGTCTTCTTTTGTAGAGTTCACAGTGTCTCTGGCATTTGACATAGCACGAACAACTATAGGCATAGGTGTGTCGTTGCCATCCACATTGTATGGAGTACCTCTTTATGGAATCACTCCATTGCAACGAACAAATAGACCTCAAACTTCAGAAGTTATTTGGATACAAAGGCTGATTCTTTTGTCACGACTCCCCGATGTGTCTGCATATCCCAAATGACTAAACATACGGACCGGCTTCTTGGCAAATACCAATTTGCAAGCCTTGCATTGTGCTTTTCCATTTGATAGGGTTTTGTACTAAGAAGACCAATCCTTGATCATAGTGGCTGTTTTAGGCTATGTGTATTGAAACCCTAAATTCAAAACGTAATGATAACAATTGGGTAAAATCGTTCAAATGTTTATGCACAAAGCCATGAAAAACAAGGCCCCCCTTTCCACTGAACTATGCATTACCAAGCAAGGAACACAAAAAATTGCAGCTCCTAGCCCTTGGAAATCTTAACGTTCAGGATTTTAGGAGTGTTTGCAGATGTCAATTTCAGGACTCTTATAGTCTTCATCTGTTTGTGACCGTTGAATATGGGGAAAAAAAATCCTCCCACAACGGTCAGGCGGACGGCGGACGGCCAGCTGGGCCGTCAGAACAGCGGACGGCGGACGGGAATCTGGTCTGTCCGAACACCGGACGGGCGGACGGCGGACAAAAATCTAAGTCATCGGATCAGCGGATGGGCGGACGCGCGGACAGGAATCTGGGCCGTCCGAACAACAGACGGGCGGATGGCGGACGGGAATCTAAGCCGTCGGATCAGCGGACGGGCGGATACGAATCTGGGCCATCGGATGAGCGCATGGACGGATGGCGGACGGGAATCTGGGCCGTCGGTTCAGCGGACGGGCGGACGGTGGAAGGGCGGACGGGCGGACGAAAATCTGGGCCATCAGATCAGGGAATGGGCGATCGGCGGACGAAAATCTGGGCCGTTGGTTCAGCGGACGGGCGGATGGGAATCTGGGCCATCGGATGAGCGGATGGGCGGTCGGTGGACGGGAATCTAGGCCATTTGTTCAGCGGACGGTAGACGGCGGACGGGCCGACATAAAACCTGTCAGGCGGATAGCCGTTTTTTACAATTTCGGTAAGATGTTTGAAGTGTGCAGACAGGCGAACAAGTGGATTAGGCAAATAGAAATATATGTGCAAATGAAAATGGGTGATTTGTAGGCATGGGGTTATAGAAGATAACATAACAACAACATGAAATGATTTTGTACAAATGTACAATAGGTATGATCTTCTGCAATAGGTACACAAAAGAAACATATTTGACAAATAAATAAGGTAAAATTTACCATTATGGAAAAACAAATCCAAACATATTTGTATTGCATAAATATTTATACATTAATTAAAAGCAACTCATGACATATCATGAGTGTTGTACATTACTAATATTGAATCCTCATGAGATTCAAATAAGTACAAAACAAATTTCATTGGTTAACCCTCTAATACAAACACTATTTTGCATCATCGCTACCGTTTGCGGAAATATGAGAGGCACCCTCTTGTTCCTTAAGTCTTCGACTTGCTCTACGAGTTTGAGGACCACCCGACCCGGAGGCTCTGCCTCCTCTTGATTGGACTTCCATGACCACGGCGATGAATTGTCGTTTGGTTTCTGAAGAGTAGTCATCTTCGTCTTCAATCTTCCGTTTATTTTTCCATGTGGGAGACAAATCTACCTCCTCTGCCTTTAACGCTCTCAAAGCCGAATAAATCTTTTCTATCATAGCATTTACCGCTTTGTCATCATTTCGAGGGGTCAACGAGATCGCTTGCCCGGTGCCATGTAGAAAAGTCCTCCACGTCGTTATAATGTCGGTGATTCTCTTATCAAATGCACTTGCCACCTCCACGAGTGCATGTTCTGTGCTTGATAGCCCATCCACATTAAAAGCAGCACGAACTTGCGCAGCTTCTTCCAATTTTGATAAGAATAGGGCCCTCCCTATTAAGCTGTGATTGTATGCTCCGTACTGCTTGTTGAACTCTTGGGATGGTTGCACTTCTATGCAGACGCCATCTTCTCCTTTCCGCACTTCTTTTTCAGGAAATCGGAAGAACTTTTGATGTGAGATGCTCCAATGTCCCTCCATGCTACGACAAAACAATTCTCGAGCCTCCAAGTCTTCAATACCCCTAGCCCGCAACTCCACCTCTCTATTGCGCATCATCCAGTCAAAGTCATCCAATTCGTCATTGTAGTTCTCACAAATATCATGCATGAGTTTTTGCGCATTCCAAATGAGAGGTCGCCCCCAATGAATGTAGTTTTGGAATAGAAATGGCTTTTGGTCAAGTGGAAGGGTCCATCGATTGTGTTCGTGGCTAGGGGGCATGCTCTCCTCGTGCCCAACCAATTCGTAAAACCTAGGGCTCAAAGGAGACCGACACTCGGGACAAACCGAACGAACAAGGGATGATTTCACCATACACGTGATATGGTAAGTGTGGCGACATTGGCCCATGATTAAGGCGCCCTTGGGACCAAAATGATTTAGACAAAGGCTGCATTTACCCTCCAATAGTTCCGTATTTGAACTTTCACCATACACTATTATCTTGTCCGCCTCTTTGATGTGCGTTGAATGCGTGTTGTAAGGGGCCCAACCTTCTTCTACTTCCAAGGTCCAATTCATGGACTTTGACGCAATCTTCTGCGCGTCATTCAATTGCTCAAACATTGCCGACATGTCCCTCCAATATGTGACGTCAATTGAACCCCAATGATGTACCTCAAACATCCTTCTAATAGATAAGAGGTCAGAGGAAATGGCATCGCATTGCTCCTTCGACTTCATGGCTAATTTGAGAAGCCCCTTCATTGCTCGGGTTACTACAGACGGTTTGTCTTGTAGTTTTTGAACCCACATCAATCAACGAGTGTCAGAACTATTCTTTGGCAAGCATTTATCTAGCTCCATTACTTGCATCATTTTCTGATACTCTGCCACCAAATAGACGTTTTGTTGAGTTATCCACTCTAGTTCATGCTTCACCTCTTCAAACTCGCGGCCTTGCGTTTGCATGGACGCGTCTCGGAATACGGGAGGAGGATTATCCATGGCGATTTTGGATATTACTTCCTTTTGGTTGTTTTCCTCAACCGCTTCTATACGCACGGCTCCGCGGGTCTTTGGAAGAACACATCCCCCATCCTTGAAATTCTTTTCCTTGAGTACTACAATTTCGTACTCCAATTTCTCGATAAATTCCCTCTAAGAAACTAGAGCGTCATATCGGCAATCCTGTGCGTTTGCAAATCTTTCATAATTAGCGCACACTCCTTTGAATGAAGCAAGCAATTGCTTGTGGTCTTCTTTCAATTTCTTGTGCTCTACCTTCAAGGCCTTGTATTTTTCATTCTCTTCAGCCAAGATGAGCAGCTTGCGATTATTTTCGACCCGCTCCTTCAATAATGTTTTCATAGACGTGACAAAATCCCAAAACGACAAGGCACCTTCCACCAACTCGAGCCCGGATTTGGTGAATTCCTGAGCAACTTCCATAAGTTTGGGGGCAATGCTAGCTACAAATTTAGCTGTAACCGACAATCTTTTTGAGGTGATCACAAAATTGGGCCATTGATCACTATATTAAGCGAAGGGATTACTCGGTCCGGCCTCGTTTGCAGTTTCAGTCAAGCTCGCCTTGTTTGCGGGGTTACTAGGACCGGCCTCATTTATCTCGATTACTTGCTTTGATTGAAGAGAGATGTCTTGTTGATGTGCCCTAAACAAATAAGAAGCTTCCAACAAGCTTTCTAATTCACTCACCATTGGCAAATGACAAGGTCCTCCAATTGAGCCGAATTTTGAGTTGACAAATTCGAATAGCTTTTATCCAATGGGTTGTCATCAATGGACACATTTTGCGCCATGCCATCGAGTTGCTTTCCATTTTTTGGCAACATCTGCCCTTCAACTCTTGGGCTCGATACGGGGCCCAACATGGGGCTTGATACGGGGCCCAATACAGGGCTCAATACGGGGCTCGGTGTGGTTGGTAAGTCTTGATTGCAAGGTACTTGTGTCATAAAATTCGTAGCATCACTCGCTATGATATTATCAATTGATGCAATGGCCCTTGCCATTTGTTCGGGATGAACCTCTTCCCGACATTTTTGTGGTGCAGACGGGGCCACCGGTTCCTTCTTCATGGGCCGCATGCTTGAAGCACCACTTTGTTCACCCACGGATGTAAAATTGCGTATGCATATCCAATCTGCCCGAGAAGTTAAAAACACCTCTCCGTCAACAACCTTCCACCGTGGCATTTGACATTGTAGTTGGAATCTTCGTAGAATCCAAATGTACTCCAATATTTCCCCCCTCCATGATCTCTTTTTTAACCTGCATTAAAGCATGTTTTTGTCGCTTCTGTGATTTTGGTGCCTCACTTGGACTTGCCTTTGGATCATACAAATCCGGAATATCTTTTTGCCCTACTGTAAGCAAAAGCGGAGCCCAAGTTGTTGTTGGATATGTGCTCCAGTCCACCTTCCGAGCCAATATGAGCTCAGCATACACCATAGAGGCCAGGCTATAGTTTATGCGACCCTTACTCATTGATTTGTCCCCGAAGAGGGCCCGCCAAACCTCAAGTGATCGATGGACAAAATGTCCATCCTTGCAATTTGATGGCTTGCAACAGAAACCTCGTGTGTGAATAATGTGGAACTCACGAGGCCACAACTTGTCGATGTGATACATTTTCACATATTTTTTGCAGATTTTGGAGGTCCAATAAGTTTCTTCCTCCTTCTCCCATTCACTCTCCGCTTTGATATTTGGATCATCTAAATTGTCCCAGTGAAGCTCGTGGGCAGTCCCCTTTGATTTTGTCTCCCCGCTCTTGCCACCTCTTGAAGTCATCGCTACAGTGCCCTTGCTCGTACCTTCTGTTGTCATGACTGACGGCAAGTGATATCAAAATAATTGACCTCACTCTTCACCCGTATAGAAGCAACCAGCACAATGAAGCAACGGTTGTAACTTTCGACACGGGCTCCACCTCTAAATGGAGAGAAGAAATGAGGAAGAATGGAAGGGCCGTCCGCTTTTATACCTGTCCGCAACCAAACCTAAAGTAGGTCCGGCGGCGGACGCCCTCCCAAACCTCCCGAAGCGGACTCGGTCGTCCGATTGATCGGACGAACCTACTGTCCGCTCGATCGGACGGTCTGACCATCCGTTGGATCGAGCGGCCGACCCGTCCAATTAAACGGATGGTTTGACCGTCCGCTGGATCGGGCAGCCGGATCGGACGATCTGACCGTCCACTTGATCGGACGGTCGGATCGTGCGAATCGAACCGCCCGTCCGCCCCGTCCGCCATCCGCCCGTCCCGTCCACCCCGTCCAATGGTCTACGTCCGTTGGACGGTGGCCACTACGTCCGCTGCGTCCGCAACAGCGTCCGGACGTCTAGACGTCCGGTTTTTGGACGTGATTTGCCCCCGGACGTTCCAATTCGTCAACGAGACTCTCGGTCCGGCATGGGCAGCACAGGAGTGTTGCAATCCTCTACGATGGCATTGATGGGCCTTGTCAGCCCTTTGTCCGACTAGCCGAAAGTGTCCTCTGGCCCTCCACCCAAAGTTTGTCGTACATCACTCGGTGACAGTAGCGGACTATTGTCTTCTTGCGGACTCACTACACCACCTTCCAATGTACCGATTTCCCCTCCGCTGTCGTCGGAGATGACCAAAAGTAAAGAGTTCCGCCGTGTAACAAGCGGCCCCGAAATCCTGTCGTCTGTTGTCGACATTGGGCACTTTGCGGTGTCAACCCGTGACATTGGGTGCCCACTAATCTTAGCCCTTTTGTGCAGCTGCGTCCACTTTGGAAGCATCCCAGCAATGTGCTTGGCCTCCCTATCCTTGGCAACAGCCTCCGGCAAATGAGCCTGGGCAGCCTTCGTCTTCAAGGTCCGCTTCTTTCCCTACCCAGGGTCCCCGACCTCTGATAGCGTCAACAGAGTCCGCTCCTCCGCATGCCCAGTATGAACCCCCCGGTGTGGACCTCCAGAAGCGGAGGAATTGGAGGGGCCTGCCGTGCAGGACCCCTGCTCGCCTCCTTTCCATGTTGCGGAATGGGCTCTCGTACGGGTTTGCCACGACTTGCCTGTTTTGAGGCGGTGTCTCCAGTCGTTGGACCCGGTGTCATGAAGGCGTCCCGCTAACTCATCTCTGGCTTTATATCTCTATCCGGACTGCACATCACGCGGGGGACTAGTCTACGATCCTATTGAGTCTCTTGCTGCTTCTCCCCCGTCCTGAACTTGCGGCTTGCCATGTAGCCCGAATTGGTCTCTTTTTCCTTGTGTTTTGCAGCGCCTTGTTCCTTAATGCCCTTGTCCAAAATTGTTGCCATCGTCCGGAGCTCCATTTGCCGCCCTGAAACCAAAGCCCTCTCATCCTGTTTCGCCAGCTACATCCCGCCCCCTGCCTTGGCCTTCCCTGCGTCCCCACTTTCTCCTGCACAGACTTTCCCCGCACCACCACCCCGCCTCTATCCGCTGCCTTCCCCACCTCCCTACTTCCTATTGTGAAGGGGAGCCTTTATTGCCTCCCTACTTTCTACCGTCCTTGCCTTCCCCGCTTCCCCTCCGCCCCCCGTGTTGGTCCTCCTCCCGTCGTCGTGGCCCGGCCGCTCGCCTCCGAATTCCCATTTATCTGGTGCTTTAGTACCCGCAATTATGCCTTTGGTGGCCTTCTTCTTGGGTTGTTGCCTGTTGGCGACCGTCTCTGCCACCAATTCCTTCCCTGCGCACATCAATTCGGTCATCTTCCCTTGCCCTCTGTCCTGGTCCGGGTAAGGTAGCAATCGCATGGGGTTCTCGTCTTTGTCCTTCACTGCTTCGCACAGGAAATCCCATTGGTGCTTGTTGAAGCGCATCTTGTTGGTGAAAATGGAGAGCCCATAGTGCACGCATTTGAAGAACTTCTTGGAAGGTTGGTTGGGTCTTGGGATGTCCATCAACGCCCTAGTCGCACACTCATGAACCAGAAATTTGAAGTTCTCCTTCGTCCCGTAGTTCACCAAAAATAACCTCCCGTCGATTTTGACTTTCACAAAGAAGCCTTCCTCGCCCTGCAGATGTGGTTCTTCTATGGCTTGAAGTATTGTCTTGTCATCCTGAAACTTCATCCCGCAAAAGGTTGTTAGTGTTGACCGAACCGTAGACTAAATTCTGAAATTGCATCAGTGCCGGC
The DNA here is from genome assembly GCA_951230915.1 of Antitrichia curtipendula. Taxonomy (NCBI): domain Eukaryota; kingdom Viridiplantae; phylum Streptophyta; class Bryopsida; order Hypnales; family Leucodontaceae; genus Antitrichia; species Antitrichia curtipendula. The sequence goes on along the minus strand of OX579637.1, from coordinate 20,800,994 downwards.
TCCATCTGCACACCCTAAACCCCGGCAACATGTCCAATGCATTGTCTCACAGCCATAACCACATTGGTCCACCCTAAACCACGACACGAATCCGGGCCAAACAATAACAGGTGAAACATTGAAACCCACCTAGAAATCTGAGTCATCTGAGCCTTCACAGCTACTCCTTTTGTCCACCTTGAGCTCATAGTCGTTGTCTGGTGTTGCCTCTCTTTGCACTCGCGTGGCCCTGGTCTTCGTCATGTCGCAGCAGTACGTCACATTTGCCCCGACTTCTGCAAAGGTGAACCAATTTCTGAATCCGATGTGCTCACCCCAGCAAATCATTGGCTTATAGTAGAAGTAATAGTCCAGATATTGCCCAAACCCAAAATCCTAAACCCTCGGCAATTGTGCGAAACTACCAGCGGCAAACCTCTAAATTGCACCTGTGGCTTGCAAATGTAATCTGTGCGCATGGGGTTTAAGGACCCCACGCCTGCGGTATGGAGCTTAAAAGATTGGATTCACCCATCCCTTGCCTTTTTCTTCAAGCTTGGATGCTCCCAAGCCCTAAACCCAATGACCCATTTGTATTCTATATAAAAGTCTTTCAATACTACTTCTCCAATTACAGTTTTTGGGGTCTCATATAGTTCATAAACCCACCCCTATCTTTTGAGGCCTATAAAGTATCCCACATTCTAAATTCATTGGTACAATACTTTTAAGATTGGGAATCCTTCTCTATTCCCAAACGAAATGACTAACACAGAAGTTCCTAAACTTCGCCACCCTTGTTCCCAATTTTTTGGGGGGCTTTTGTGTGCCCCTCAACCTCAACCCAGTGATGAATTATTTTTGGGGGTTTGGAAGTCCTTCCCCACTCCCAAACAAAATGACTTGTTTTGGTGTCTCACAATTTCACCACCCTTGTTAACAATTTTGGGCGGAGGCTTTTGTATGCCCCTCAACCTCAACCCAGTGATGCATTCTTTCTTTGGTTTGGAGGTCCTTCCCCACTCCCAATCGAATTGACTTGTTTTGGTGTCTCACAATTTCGCCACCCTTGTTTCTAATTTTTTGGGGGGCTTTTCTATGCCCCTCAACCTCAACCCAATGATGCATGTTTTTTTGGGTTTGGGAGTCCTTCCCCACTCCCAAACAAAATGACTTGTTTTGGTGTTTCACAAATTCGCCACCCTTGTTAACAATTTTTTGGAGGGGGGCTTTGGTATGTCCCTCAACCTCAATCCAGTGATGCATTTTTTTTTGGGTTTGGAAGTCCTTCCCCACTCCCAAACAAAATGACTTGCTTTGGTATCTTACAATTTTGCCACCCTTGTTAACAATTTTTTTGAGGGGGCATTTGTGTGCCCCTCAACCTCAACCCAGTGATGCATGTTCTTTTGGTTTGGGAGTCTTTCCCCACTCCCAAACCAAATGACTTGTTTTGGTGTCTCACAATTTTGCCACCTTTGTTTCCAATTTTTTTTGGGGGGGGGGCTTTCATATGCCCCTCATCCACAATCCAGTGATACATTTTTTTCTTGGTTTGAAGATTCCTTCCCACTCCAGATCGAAATTACTTATTTTAGTGTCCTACAATTTTGCTGCCCGTATTCCCAACTTTTGTAGGGGGCTTTTGTGTGTCCCTCAACCTCAACCCAGTGATGCATTTTTTTTGGGGTTTGGGAGTCCTTCCCCACACCCAATGGAAATAACTTGCTCTGATATCTTACACTTTCGCCACCCTTCTTTTCAATTATTTTGGGGGGTCATTTATATGCCCTTGAACCTCAACCCAATGATGCATTTTATTTTGGGTTTGGGTGTCATTCCCCACTCCCAAACAAAATGACTTGTTTTGATGTTTCACAATTTCGCCACCCTTGTTTCCAAAATTTCGGGGGGCCTTTTGTATGCCCCTCAACCTCAACCTAGTGATGCATTCTTACCTGGGTTTGTAAGTCCTTCCCCACACCCAAACAAAATGACTTGTTTTAGTGTTTCATAAATTTGCCACCCTAGTTTCCAAATTTTTGGGGGGGCTTTTGTGTGCCCCTCAACCTCAACCCATTGATGAATGATTTTTTTTGGTTTGGGAGTCCTTCCCTACTCCCAAAAGAAATGACTTGTTTTGGTGTCTCACAATTTCGCCACACTTGTTCCCAATTTTAGGGGGGGCTTTTGTGTGCCCCTCAACTTCAACCCAGTGATGCATTTCTTTTTTGGTTTGGAAGTCCTTCCCCACTTCCAAACGAAATAATATGTTTTGGTGACTCACAGTTTCACCACACTTGTTCCCAATTTTTTTAGGGAGCTTTGGTATGCTCCTCACTCCAACCCTGTGATGCATTTTTTTTTTGGTTTAGAAGTCCTTCCCTCCTCCCAAACGAAATGACTTGTTTTGGTGTCTCTCAGTATTGCCACTCTTATTCCCATTTTTTTGTGGGGACTTTTGTATGCCTATCAACCTCAACCCAGTGATGCGGTTTTTTTGGATTTGGGAGTCCTTCCCACTCCCAAACAAAATGACTAGTTTTGGTGTTTCACAATTTCGCCACCCTTGTTTCTAATTTCAGAGGGGGGGGTGATGTTGTGTGTCCGTCAACCTCAACTCTGTGAAACGGGGTTTTATGGGCTTGGGAGTCCTTCCCCACTCCCAAATGAAATGGCTTGTTTTGGTGTTTCTCAATTTGGCCATCCTTATTTTCAATTTTTTTGGGGGGCTTTTGTATGTCATTCAATCTCAACCCAGTGATGCATTCTTTTTTGGGTTTGGGAGTCCTTCCCGACTCCCAAGCAAAATGACTTGTTTTGGTGTTTTACATTTTTGCCACCCTCGTTCTCAATTTGTGGAGGGGGCTTTTATATGCCCTCAACTTCAACCTTGTGATGTATTTTCTTTTGAGTTTGGGAGTCCTTCCCCACTCCCAAACGAAATGACTTGTTTTGGTGTCTCACAGTTTCGCCACCCTTGTTCCCAATTTTTATGAGGGGCTTTTGTATACCCCTCAACCTCAACCCAATGATGCATTGTTTTCTGGATTTAGGAGTCCTTGCCCACTCCCAAACAAATTGACTTGTTTTGGTGTTTCACATTTTTGCCACCCTTGTTCTCAATTTGGGGGGGGCTTTTGTGTGTCCCTTAACCTCAACCCAGTGATGCATTTTTTTTGGGTTTGGGAGTCCTTCCCCAATCCCAAACTAAATGACTTGTTTTGGTGTTTCACATTTTTGCCACACTTGTTTTCAATTTTTTTGGGGGGCTTTTGTGTGTCCCTTAACCTCAACCCAGTGATGCTTTTTGGGGGGGTTTGGGAGTCCTTGCCCACTCCCAAACAGATTGACTTGTTTTGGTGTTTCACAATTTCGCCACCCTTGTTTCCAATTTGTGAGGGGGACTGTTGTGTGTCCGTCAACCTCAACCCTGTGAAACGGGGTTTTATGGGCTTGGGAGTCCTTCCCCACTCCCAAATGAAATGGCTTGTTTTGGTGTTTTACAATTTGGCCATCCTTGTTTCCAATTTTTTGGAGGGGCTTTTGTGTGTCATTCAATCTCAACCCAGTGATGCATTTTTTATTGGGTTTTGGAGTCCTTCCCTACTCGCATCGAAATGATTTGTTTTGGTGTTTCACGTTTTTGCCACTTTTGTTCTCAATTTCTGGGGGGGGCTTTAGTGTGTCCTTCAACCTCAGCCCAGTGATGCATTCTTTTTTGGGTTTGGGAGTCCTTTCCGACTCCCAAGCGAAATGACTTGTTTTGGTGTTTCACATTTTTGCCACCCTCGTTCTCAATTTGTGGAGGGGGCTTTTGTATGCCCTCAACTTCAACCTTGTGATGTATTTTCTTTTGAGTTTGGGAGTCCTTCCCTACTCCCAAACGAAATGACTTGTTTTGGTGTCTCACAGTTTTGCCACCCTTGTTCCCAATTTTTATGAGGGGCTTTTGTATGCCCCTCAACCTCAACCCAATGATGCATTGTTTTCTGGATTTAGGAGTCCTTGCCCACTCCCAAACAGATTGACTTGTTTTGGTGTTTCACATTTTTGCCACCCTCGTTCTCAATTTGTGGAGGGGGCTTTTATATGCCCTCAACTTCAACCTTGTGATGTATTTTCTTTTGAGTTTGGGAGTCCTTCCCCACTCCCAAACGAAATGACTTGTTTTGGTGTCTCACAGTTTCGCCACCCTTGTTCCCAATTTTTATGAGGGGCTTTTGTATGCCCCTCAACCTCAACCCAATGATGCATTGTTTTCTGGATTTAGGAGTCCTTGCCCACTCCCAAACAGATTGACTTGTTTTGGTGTTTCACAATTTTGCCACCCTTGTTTCCAATTTGTGAGGGGGGCTGTTGTATGTCCGTCAACCTCAACCCAGTGATGCATTTTTTTTTGTGCTTGGGAGTCCTTCCCTACTCCCAAATGAAATGGCTTGTTTTGGTATTTTACAATTTGGCCATCCTTGTTTCCAATTTTTTGGAGGGGCTTTGTGTGTCATTCAATCTCAACCGAGTGCTGCATTTTTTATTGGGTTTTGGAGTCCTTCCCTACTCGCATCAAAATGACTTGTTTTGGTAGTTCATGTTTTCGCCACCCTTGTTCTCAATTTCGGGGGGGCTTTGGTGTGTCCTTCAACCTCAACCCAGTGATGCATTCTTTTTTGGGTTTGGGAGTCCTTCCCCACTCCCAAACGAAATGATTTGTTTTGGTGTTTCACATTTTCGTCACCCTTGTTTTCAATTTCAGGGGGGGGGCTTTTGTATTTCCCTCAAACTCAATCCAGTGATGCATTTTTTATTGGGTTGGGAAACCTTCCCTATTCGTAAACGAAGTGACTTGTTTAGGTATTTCACATTTTTGCCACCCTTGTTCTCAATTTGGGGGGGGGCTTTTGTGTGTCTCTCAACCTCAACCCAGTGATGCATTTGTTTTGGGGGTTTGGAAGTCCTTCCCCACTCTCAAACAAAATGACTTGTTTTGGTGTCTCACAATTTCGCCACCCTTGTTCACAATTTTTTTGGGGAGGGGCTTTTGTGTGCCCCTCAACCTCGACCCAGTGATACATTTCCTTTTAGGTTTGGGAGTCCTTTGCCACTCCCAAACAAAATGACTTGTGTTGGTGTCTCACAATTTTGCCACCCTTGTTTCCATTTTTGGAGGGTGGGCATTTGTATGCCCTCAACCTCAACCTCGTGAGGTATTTTCTTTTGAGTTTGGGAGTCCTTCCCCACTCCCAAATGAAATGACTTGTTTTGGTGTCTCCAATTTTGCCACGCTTGTTCCCAATTTTTATGAGGGGCTTTTGTATGCCCCTCAACCTCAACCCAGTGATGCATTGTTTTCTGGATTTAGGAGTCCTTGCCCACTCCCAAACATATTGACTTGTTTTGGTGTCATATAATTTCACCACCCTTTATCGCAATTTTTCTGGGGGGGCTTTTGTGTGCCCCTCAATCTCAACCCTGTGATTCATTTTTTTTGGGGGGGTGGTGGTTGGGAGTCCTTCCCCACTCCCAAATGAAATGACTTGTTTTAGTATCTCACAGTTTCGCCACCCTTGTTCTCGATTATTTGGAGGGGCTTTTGTGTGCCCTTCAAACTCAACGTAGTGATGCATTTTTTGGGGGGGTTGGGACACCTTCCCCACTCCCAAACGAAATGATTTGTTCTGGTGTCTCACAATTTCGCCACCCTTATTTCCAATTTTGGAGGGGGGGGCTTTTATGTGCCTCTCAACTTCAACCCAATGATGCAATCTTTTTGGGGGTTTGGAAGTCCTTCCCTACTCCCAAACAAAATGACTTGTTTTGGTATCTCACAATTTCGCCACCCTTGTTCTCAATTTTTAGGGGGGGCTTTTTCGTGCCCCTCAAACTCAACCCAAATATGCATTTCTTTTTGGGTTTGGGAGTCCTTCCCTACTTCCAAACGAAATGACTTGTTTGGGTGTCTCACAATTACGCTACCCTTTTTTGGAAATTTTAGGGGGGGCTTTTTTGTGCCCCTCAACCTCAACCCAGTGATGCATTTTTGGGGGGGGTTGGGAGTCCTTCCCCACTTCCAAACGAAATGACTTGTTTTGGTGTCTCACAGCTTCACCACACTTGTTCCCAATTCTTATGAAAGGCTTCTGTATGCCCCTCAACCTCAACCCAGTGATGTTTTTTTTGGGGTTTGGGAGTCCTTGCCCACTCCCAAACAAAATGACTAGTTTTGGTGTTTCACAATTTCGCCACCCTTGTTTCCAATTTGGGGGGGGACTATTGTGTGTCCGTCAACCTCAACCTAGTGATGCATTTTTTTTTGTGCTTGGGAGTCCTTCCCCACTTCCATATGAAATGGCTTGTTTTGGTGTTTTACAATTTGGCCATCCTTGTTTTCAATTTCATGGTGGGGGGGGGGGGTTGTGTGCCCCCCAACCTCAACCCAGTGATGCATTTTTTTGGGGGTTTGGGAGTCCTTCCCCACTCTCAAGCAAAATGACTTGTTTTGGTGTCTCACAATTTCGCCACCCTTGTTTCCAATTTTGGGGAGGGGGGCTTTTGTATGCCCTCAACCTCAACCCAGTGATGCATTTTCTTTTGGATTTGGGAGTCCTTATCCACTCCCAAACGAAATGACTTGTTTTGGTGTCTCACAGTTTCGCCACCCTTGTTCTCAACTTTTAAGGGGGGCTTTTGTGTGCCCATCAAACTCGACCCAATGATGCATTACTTTTTTTGATTTGGGTGTCCTTCCCCACTCCCAAACGCAATTACTTGCTTTGGTGTTCACATTTTTGACACCCTTGTTTTCAATTTTAGGGGGGGCTTTTGTGTGTCCTTCAATCTCAACCCAGTGATGCATTTTTTATTGGGTTTGAGAGTCCTTCCCTACTCGCAAACGAAATTACTTGTTTTGGTGTTTCACATTTTCGTCACCCTTGTTCTCAATTTTTTTTTTGGGGGGGGGGGCTTTTGTGTTTCCCTCAACCTCAACCCAGTGATGCATTTTTTATTGGGTTTGGGAGTCCTTCCCTTCTATCAAACAAAATGACAATTTTTTTTATCTGAAAGGTCCCCTCCGCCTTCATCATATTCTAGGGGCTCCATTGTGCCTGAACATCAATCTAGTGGTATTTAGAAAAAAATAAGAATCCCTATTAACTCTAGAACACAATGATCAATTGTTTACCATTTTTGTGCATGTAATTGATCGATTTTCTTAAGGAAATGGTGATGTGAAAGTAATGAAGTTTCTTATTAAAGGATGTTTTACAAACTTTTTATTTAATTTCTTCAAATGATAATATGTTTTTATCTATATGTTGATAAATCATGAGAACGACCTAACCCTAAGTGGGACGGAACACTACAACCCCCCTAAAACCCTACAGTTGTCACAAAGCATTGCCACATGAGACCCTAAACCCTGGTGCATGCATGGCTCTGGAAAGGCATGCCCTATGCATACCCCCGGGATGGGCATGTGGGGATGGTCATGCGGGCATGGGATGTCATGGGGCTGTCTATGCCCAGGCAGGTAAACATTGCAGCGAAACATTGCACACTTTTTTAACCGAGCAGGGTAAATTGGGGGGGAGGACTGTCAACGACTAGTCATGAGAGAAGACGGCAGCACAAGACCCTAGACCTTAGATGGGCCAGCAAGAGTTCTGCAGCTGCCAGTCCCATCAATGAGGGGTGAGAAATAGTGTTACCCGGTCTCGGGTAGCCACCAAGAACTTCCGCCAACGCCGGAGACGCGCTCGTCTGATGAGACATGGCTTTCGGGTGACTAGAGGGAGTTCTTTTTAGACAACTTTTCTCTTGAACGCTGACCCCACTGGATGATATTCAATGCGGAAGTGGGGTCACTCTTAGGGCTCGGAATTAGGCAGAAGGGGGATTTAGACACTTCTGCCACAAAAAAACACGCTGGGCTGCGGAGCGAGTGTTACTCTTTGCAAGAGGATAAACTGACGAGCTTGTCTGGTCTTCCTTTGCTTTCGTCCTTCTCGGGCCCTCTCTACATTGCCTCCAGGGGATGCCCTCTAAACCCCTTGCAAATTCATTTTCATTATCGTCAAGGTGACATTGCTTTCTGCTACGTACCCTGCTATTTTGAGCATTATTTTTTGTCTTGTATATAACTTTTTAGCGCAATTTTTATGTGGTTTGGGAGGTTGGTTCCAGGTTATGGGATGGTGTCTTTATCTGCTGATTTTCGATGCTGTGTTCTGGGGATGACGTTTCGTTGCTCGTGCCGGCTGTCCGAGCAAAATTGAGAACTTGTTATTGATCGGGATTTTAGGGTTTTAGGTTGCCATAACGGGTTTTCTCCGTTTCTGGAGAGTTTAGCACCATGAAGTCTGTCTCTTTTCTCTCTCTCTGTGTCTTTTTCTCTTTCTCTTGAGACAGTGATTTTGATTTGAGAGGCATTGTAGAGCTGCGAGGAGGTCGAGGAAAAATCAGCGCGGTATGGATCCTAAAGCGCTGCTGGACGAGCTCATGGGAAAGGATCGAGATCTTCCACTGGATCAACAGAAGAAGAAGAGACTACAATTTGACGATCCTGAGGTTCTGTCAAAAGTACTGCTGTTCGATGATGGGGTTTTTTTGGTTTTTTTCTGTCAGGGTATCGATGTGTGTTCCAATGTGTGAAGTAATGCTTTCTGGCGTTCATGTGCTGTACATAACCTCTCTGTTCTACGTAGGTTTGTCACTACCATCTAGTGGCTTTCTGTCCTCACGATTTGTTTCCGAACACCAAGAGTGATCTAGGCGCCTGCGACAAACTACATGACGATTCCCTTCGAGCGGAATTTCAGAACTCTAATACAGTTACGCATTATGAAGCCGAGTTTCTAGGCTATCTCGAGCGTTTGATCTCCGACTTGGAGAGGTAACAATTCTACGGCCTTCCGACAAGAGGGCTTAAGTATCGTGGGAGTTTGCATGTAGTTAAAGCAACCAATCCTTTAGAAGCTGTTCTAGCGGGCTCCGTGCGGACTAAAATTCGTATGATTGAAGAGGTTGCTATGGAGTACACTTGGTTTAAATATTGGCTTAGGTCGAATCGGAGATGAGTGTCAACAGAGGTTGATGTATTAAGTCTTGTTGCTTATGAAGTTCGCTATCCATGTGGCAGGAAGATAAAAAGGTGCCATGAACGTCTTGACAAAGAAATGCCTCTTACTGATCATGCACGCGCAAACAGTGATCGCATATCAGCAATCGCAATGGAAGTGCAATCATTGCTAAAGCAGGCTGAAAAAGAAGGAGAGGATGGTCAGGTGGACCAAGCTCAAGCTACCATGAGCATGGTATGGAGTTCTTTAGTCTCTCACTGATTTTTCTCTAAGTGAGAGCTTTTACTAGTCTTTTCTAATCTACATATGGCCTTATTATGGCCTTACAACTACTTGGATTGGGCACTCAACAGGTGGAGGTCCTTAATAAGGACAAAGATCAACTGGTGCGGGCGGTTATGCCTGAATTTGGTAGTGTACTCGAGAAGGAGAAGCGCATGCAAGTGTGTGAAGTGTGTGGGGCAATGCAAGCGTCTACGGATACTGAGAAGCGGCTTGCTAGTCATCTGGAGGGAAAGCAACATCTGGTATGATACCATATTACTACTTGTGGTACTGATAGTGATGTCATTCGTTGATTGGTTATGACATCTGAACAGTACTTGTGTTGTTGTGCTGTTGTGGGTAGTCCTTACTCGAATGTCACTGACAAAATTTGGATGACGCACAATGACGTGCGTGGCGTTTTGGATGCAGGGCTATTTTAGAATCAGACGAACTGCCACAGAGCTTCGCAAGAAGAAAGAAGAACGAGAATCTCGAAAGCGAGACCGGGAAACTGTAGAAAATACTCTCGAGAATGATGGAAAATTTAAATTGGAAGTGGTGGTCATGGAGGATTTCAAGGACACTGATAAGGTGGCAGATGCTCGCAAATTTGTGAAAATCAATTTTTGTTCACGATTTTGCATCAACTACTTCATTTACTGCTTTATTGGTATGCATGTACTACTTCGTTTCTGCTTTTACTTGCGGATGGAAGTCGAAGCAAGGAGAGATACCGGCGGAGAAGTTCCTCCTCAAAATTTTCTTATGCATGGGACTTTCGAAATATTTGATAATTCATTGATAATGAAATGAGTTTCCAACTCCATGCAAATATGCACTAAACATGAACATGTTCTTTTATGTACAGAATGTATCTCGTTCTGATGAGAGAGAACGCTGCAGACGCGAACGCAGGTACATTCTGCATGCTCCTTTTACTACTGAACAAAGGTTGTGTGAGTCGCTTGATCCTATAGAAACTGTTCGCAAGAAAAATGTTTTTAGTTGCCATAATTCTTCGTATGAAGGTTCCAGCTTTGAAGATTGACCTGAATACGTGTGCCAAAAGTGCTAGGTCTGATTTATTGCTCAGTTTGAACATCCGTGCTGTCATTTATGGCACGTGTCACTTTGAACATATTTGACTTCAGATGGTTGCATTCGTCTTTCAGATATTTAATGTACCACTTGCTTTCTCTAAGTGGCTATTCCACTAAGAAATTATTTGGTTCTTGATCGAGGTTAACCATGCTTTATTAGATGTGGTTGTGGTGCTTTTTGTAAACAAGTATGTGATCATGCATTTGACTGCTGTCCATTTGGTTGCCTTATGCAGTCGAAGCCAGGAAAAATACCGGCGCAGAAGCCGCAACTCTGAACGAGGCGGGGACCGAGAATTTGACAGAGGTATTAAGGACTGGGAGAAGAATAAGTACCTAGACCGAGACAGAATTCGTGATCACTATGGTAGCAGAAGTAAGGATCATGAACGCGACAGAGATGGTCGTAAGGACAAGGAGAGAGGTAAAGGTGGAGATCATGAGAGGAATAGAGAACGTGTTGGACGAAGACAAAGCTATGGTCGTGATCACAGATAACTGTTCTGCAAAATTTGTTTATCATATGTATTTGATCTCTATGCTGTTTTGCATAAATTATCATAGTCAACTCTATTTAGCAAAGTGGACACTTGTCAACATGTTTGAACTATTTAAACATTCAACTATGCTGCTGTTTCCTAGCATGTGAGGCTGCAAGGACCTTTTCTCGTCCGGCTATGCAAAGCAGAAATCACCTTCTGATTTGAATTTGCTGAAGATCAAACTCCCTTACACTGTTGACTTTAGAAAATGTTCATGATTAGGTTCAATAATGCTCTTAAAAATAGTCTGTAGCTGAGAAAAATGAAGAAATACCTGTGTATTTTCATATTTTTTTATAAGCAAAAAAGAATATTCCACTTTTCAAAATGAAAACAGCTAGAATTCCATCCCTGTGCAGGGTTGGGCACTGCAGAGCCCATATCCATTGCTGAAATTGGATTAAAAATCAAATACTCACTCACTTTCAACTTCTTTCTAAGTTGTTATCCATTCATTGAATTTTAAGAACAAAAATAATGATTTTTGATCATTTGGGACAAAAAATTAAGGGCAACTACAAGACCGTTTTGGGATAGAGAGATTTCATTTGATTTGAAAACAAACTAGCCAAATTTAACTGTTTTTGAATTTTAGGCAAAAATTTGACCTTTGTCATGGTACTGTTTATTGAGAGATCTTTTGATATCGGGATTTGGAGCCTGCAATGCTTTTGAAGTAAGAAGTAATACATTTAATAGAGCATGTTAATACATAATAATTGAATCAATACCCTTGGTGTAGGGATATACCACAAATTTGGGATTCTCACTGTTGGAAGAAAATGATGAATTTAGGATTAATTGAATTCAAATAATTCTAAGTACTACTTTTGGCCCAATTGGACTTTTGTGTGAAATTAGAGATTGGGAGATCTTTTGATATTATCCCCACAACATTAAAAGAGCACGTACAAAATGACAAGGCAAGTGCAATTACCAACATTTGATATGTTGGAATTAAATTTGAATGTATACTAAAGGTGGGTTCACCATATTTTACTCATTTTGATACAAAAATAATAAACAAGTGTCTTTAAATCAAATGAAGGCATTGCCAATAGTATCCAAACTAATCCACTTGATGGAAGGGCTTTGCACTAATATGTATTTTTGGTCCTACATGGTAAAGACATTGTAATTTGAGAGGATCTTTATCATTCTTCACACATAACAAGGGTTCTATTATGTGTAGATGTTGCCAATTGAGGGGATCCAACTAAAGCATTTGAACAACTTGATTCAAAAGAACCTTGCATAGTCGAGGACTATTTAAGACATTGTTGTATAAATAAAGATCATAGCACACAACAAATCTAGTGTCACAACCAACATCAAATATGCAATCAAAACTAAGTAAGAATCTATAGCAAACACACCCTTAAATGCCCCCCTAGCAGATGAAGAATACCGTCAATTAGCTAGGAACAAACACATATATAATCAAGGATGACCTTTAATGATGATGCTCCAACAACCACTATAAGAAACCCATGTTTTAAGTGATGTATTTTAAGTGACATTTGTTGTAACAACTCGTATTTTAATATCAATAATAATGTCTAATGTAACATCTTGATGTTTTTTTGAGGTTACGTTGGATATTATTGTTGACATAAAAACGCGGATTGTTACATTGGATGTCACCTAAAATCCGCCAACTTAGACATGAGAAAAACTAGTTTTTTTATAGTGAACTATATACATTCAAGCCAATGTGGTGGAAAATAGATGGGTCAATCAAGATAGTGAGGAAGTGACCAAAGTATTGCACGCTGGGTACAATGTGATCCCCATTGTTATTTGCCTTCAACAATTTTTTGGAATCAAGTCCTATGGTCAATCTCATCATAGCTTGCTGTCATGAACCCATAACTTAATATCTTTTGACCGAATGACAACATAATCACCAAATATGGAAGGCCAACTTTGAAAAAGTCTTTAGTTTTTGTTAAAAGATGTGACATGATTAGAAAACTATCTTCAACGATGACAAATCAAATCCCAAAAGGAAGAATAAAAAGAGGCGTTGTCAAGCATGCCATATGCCATCCAACTAACATTGGTTATAAAACAATATTATAGCTACCACTTTTTTTTCGCTACACATATAACATGGAAGATCAATTGGTACAACAACCAATTCTGGATGCTATGAATAATTTTCACTGTGTGAAGAAAAAATCCCCCCTAGAGTTTGGCTGAGGGAAAGTGTGTAAACCCTAACCTAAATTGCCTCCAAGCAATGTGCTCCTATAAGTTTTTTGGTAATTTTTTAGTGAATTGACTCTAAGTGAAAAGGAGGCAACTTATCTCACATCACCAAATAAACCTCCTAACAATTTACCATCATCCACTGAAGTACTTAAGTAGATTAGGACAACTTTATATGCCAAATTCTCTCACATGTGCAATTTGGGACTCAAAATGGCCTAAACTAGGCCCTAACCAAGAATTAGAGCACAACATCAATCATCCCAAGCACTCCATTTCCTACATTCATGCCTTCTAATTCTACATTTTTCCACTTAGTATTCTAAACTCAACACTAAAACACCTCTTTTCAAGCAAGAAAGTGGTACCATATTTGTCATCATCCAATTTAGCTAACCATAATTTAGTCGGATTTGGGGCAACGCTTTTGCACTTGTCCTAAAATCCTAAAAAATTAGACTCTACATTTACGCATCTATTAGATCTTCCCATTCCACAAAGAAAATTTCATGTATAACCTTTGGGACCTTCACTCAACCATGACAAGGTACAAACATGGTATAATTATCATTACATTTTGAAAGGGGCATCACAAGAATGAAAAATTGGGAACAAAAAACCCAAGAACTAGTCATTGTCCAAGGGCAGTTGACCTCCCTTCGCAAAATTGGACACCATTGCCTTATCCTTACTCCAAATGGAAAGAGCTTGGTCTTAATGAAAGCTAGCATGATGTTCCAACTCCTCTCAAAAATTCAATTGAGTCCGCGTGGTCATTCGCCCTATACCACTTGCCAAAGTTGGTAGTTCCATTTGTAGATGGCAGCTATCTGCCCTCCATAAAAATGGCCATGATTTCTTGTCCTTGCTTCAAATGGGGCGAACCTAGTCTTCATGGAAAGCTGGATTGTTAATTCAACTCTTCTCAAAAATTCAGCTCAATTTGTCTTGTTGTTCTCTTGATATGACTCGCCAAAGTTGGTTGTCTCCTTATCATTTCAAAGAACCCTAATTCTCATCAATCACCCAATTCAACTCTCAATGTGACCTAAATCCTTCCTAACATCAAGCTTAAATCATTTTCCTAAACTCTTAACACTATTAGAGGTGACCGCATGCTACAATCGCCTCCTTGAGTTGATATACAAATTGGTGCGACAAGTACCGACAACACAGCAATTGGTATGCCACATATCTCAACGACTTTGCTGACAAAGACAAATTAGATAGACTATTTTTAAAATTCAGGGCAGGGCCCGTTTCTTTAAAGTTCTATAATTAAATTCAAAAAAATAGATGATTATTTAAATGCATCCATGGATTTGAAATCAAAGTCTAGCTAATTTGCACCTTGTACATGTAAAACTTCTCCTTGTACGTGGACTAATTTTGTGCTTTTTGGATTTATTATTTTTAAAATTCAGGGCAAGGTCCGTTTCTTTGAAGTTCCATGATCAAATTCAAAGAAATAGGTGATTATTTGAATGCATCCATGGATTTGAAATCAAAGTCTAGCTAATTTGCAACTTCTACATGTAAAATCTCTTCTAATATATGGACTTTATTTGTGCTTTTTGGATTTATTATTCTTAAAATTCAGGGCAAGGTCCGTTTCTATGAAGTTCAATGATCAAACTCAAAGAAATAGGTGATTATTTGAATGCGGCCATGGATTTGAAACCAAAGTCTAGCTAATTTGCAACTTGTACCTGTAAAACCACTCCTTGTATGTGGACTTCTATTGTGCTTTTTTGGATTCATTATTACCTTAAAATTCAGGGCCAGGTCCGTTTCTTTGAAGTTCCATGATCAAATTCAAAAACATAGGTGATTATTTGAATGCGTCCATCGATTTGAAACCAAAGTCTAGCTAATTTGCAACTTGTACCTCTAAAACCACTCCTTGTACATGGACTTTTTTTGTGCTTTCTGGATTTATTATTTTTAAAATTCAGGGCAAGGTCCATTTCTTTGAAGTTCCATAACCAATTCAAAGAAATAGGTGATTCTTTGATTGCGTCCATGGATTTGAAATCAAAGTCTAGCTAATTTGCAACTTGTACTTGTAAAACCACTCCTTATACGTGGACTTATATTGTGCTTTCTGGATTCATTATTACCTTAAAATTCAGGGCAACGTCCCTTTGTTTGAAGTTCCATGATTAGATTCAAATAATTAGGTGATTATTTGAATGCGTCCATGGATTTGAAATCAAAATCTAACTAATTTGCAACTTGCTCTTGTTAAACTTCTTCTAATACGTGGACTTATTTTGTGCTTTTTGGATTTATTATTCTTAAAATTCAGGGCAAGGTCCATTTCTTTGAAGTTCCATTATCAGATTCAATGAAATAGGTGATTTTTTGAATGCGTCCATGGATTTGAAATCAAAGTCTAGCTAACTTGCAACTTGCACATATAAAACCTCTTCTTGTATGTAAACTTATTTTGTGCTTTTTGGATTTCTTATTTTTCAAATTCACGGCAAGGTCCATTTTTTTGAAGTTCCATGATCAAATTCAAATGAATAGGTGATTACTTGAATGCGTCCATGGATTAGAAATAAAAGTCTAGTTAATTTGCAACTTGTACATGTCAAACCTCTTCTTGTATGTGGACTTATTTTGTGCTTTTTGGATTTATTATTTCAAAAATTCAGGGCAAGGTCCGTTTTTATGAAGTTCCATGATCAAATTCAAATAAATAGGTGATTATTTGAATGCATCCATGGATTGGAAATCATAGTCTAGCTAATTCGCAACTTGTACATGTAAAACCTCTCCTTGAACATGAATTTATTATGTGCTTTTTGGATTTATTATTTTTAAAATTCAGGGCAAGGTCCGTTTCTTTGTAGTTCCATATTCAGATTCAAAAAATAGGTGATTAGTTGAATGCGTCCACAGATTTGAAATCAAAGTCTAATTAATTTGCAACATGTATATGTAAAACCTCCTCTTGTACGTGGACTTCTTTTGTGATTTTTGCATTTATTATTCTTAAAATTCAGGGCAAGGTCCGATTCTTTGAAGTTCCATTATCAGATTTAAACAATTAGGTGATTATTTGAATGCGTTCATGGATTTGAAATCATAATCTAGCTAATTTGCAACTTATAAATGTAAAATTTTTTCTTGTACATGGACTAATTTTGTGCTTTTTGGATTTATTGTTTTTAAGATTCAAGGGAGGGTCCATTTCTTTAAAGTTCCATTATCAGATTAAAATTATTAAATGATTATTTGAATGCGTCCTTGGATTTCAAAATAATCAAAATCTAGCTAATTTGCAACTTGCTCTTGTTAAACTTCTTCTAGTACGTGGACTTATTTTGTGCTTTTTGGATTTATTATTCTTAAAATTCAGGGCAAGGTTCTATTCTTTGAAGTTCCATTATCAGATTCAAACAATTAGGTGATTATTTGAATGCGTCCATGGATTTGAAATCAAAGTCTTGCAAATTTGCAACATATACATGTAAAATTTCTTCTCATACATGGACTTATGTTGTGCTTTTTGGATTTATTATTTTTAAAATTTAGAGCAAGGTCCGTTTTTTTGAAGTTCCATGATCAAATTCAAATAAATAGGTGATTTTTGAATGTGTCCATGGATTTGAAATCATAGTCTAGCTAATTTGCCACTTATAATGTAAAATTTCTTATTGTACATGGACGTATTTCATGCTTTTTGGATTTATTATTTTTAAAATTCAAGACATTGTACGTTTTTTTGAAGTTCCATGAGCAGATTCAAATAATTAGGTGATTATTTGAATGCGTCAATGCATTTCAAGATAATCAAAGTCTAGCTAGTTTATAATTTGCTCTTATTAAACCTTTTCTTGTAAGTGGACTTATTTTCTATTTTTTGTATTTATTATTCTTAAAACTCTGGGTAAGGTCCGTTTAATTGAAGTTCCATTATCAGATTAAGAAAAATAAGTGATTATTTGAATGCGTCCATGGATTTGAAATCATAGTCTAGCTAATTTGCAACTTCTACATGTAAAACCTCTCCTTGTACATGAACTTATTTGGTGCTTTTCGGATTTATTATTTTTAAATTTCAAGGCATTGTTTTTTTTTTTGAAGTTCCATGATCAAATTCAAAAAAAGAGGTGATTATTTGAATGCATCCATGGATTTGATATCAAAGTTTAGCTAATTTGCAATTTGCACTTGTTAGACCTCTTCTTGTACGTGGACTTATTTTCTCTTTTTTGGGTTTTTTATTCTTAAAATTCAGGGCAAGGTCGGTTGCTTTGAAGTTCCTTTATCAAATTCAATGAAACAGGTGATTATTTGAAAGCATCCATTGATTTGAAATCATAGTCAAGCTAATCTGCAAATTGTACCTGTAAAACCACTCCTTGTACATGAACTTATTTTGTGCTTTTTGGAGTTATTATTCTTAAAATTCAAGGCAAGGTCCGTTTCTTTGAAGTTCCATGATCAAATTCAAATAAATAGGTGATTAATTGATTGCGTCCATGGATTAGAAGTCAAAGTCTCGCAAATTTGCAACTTGCACATGTTAAACCTCACCCTATACACGAACTTATTTTGTGCTTTTTGGATTTCTTATTTTTAAAATTCAGGGCAAGGTCCAATTCTTTGAAGTTCCATTGTCAGATTCAAACAAATAGGTGATTATTTAAATGCATCCATGGATTAGAATTCAAAGTCTCGCAAATTTGCAACATATACATGTAAAATTTCTTCTCAAACATGGACTTATGTTGTGCTTTTCGGATTTATTATTTTTAAAATTTAGGGCAAGGTCCGTTTTTTTGAAGTTCCATGATCAAATTCAAATAAATAGGTGATTTTCTAAATGTGTCCATGGATTTGAAATCATAGTCTAGCTAATTTGCAACTTATAAATGTAAAATTTCTTCTTGTACATGGACTAATTTCGTGCTTTCTGGATTTGTTATTTTTAAAACTCAAGGCAAGGTCCCTTTTTTTGAAGTTCCATGATCTGATTCAAATAATTAGGTGATTATTTGAATGCGTCAATGCATTTCAAGATAATCAAAGTCTAACTAATTTGCAATTTATACATGTAAAACCTCTTCTTGTATGTAGACTTATTTTGTGCTTTTTGGATTTATTATTTTTTAAATTCAGGGGCAACGTCCCTTTGTCTGAAGTTCTATGATCAGATTCAAATAATTAGGTGATTATTTGAATGCGTCCATGGATTTGAAATCAAAGTCTAGCTAATTTGCAATTTGCTCTTGTTAAATTTCTTCTTGTACGTAGACTTATTTTGTGCTTTTTGTACTTATTATTCTTAAAATTCAGGGGAAGGTCCATTTCTTTAAAGTTCCATTATCAGATTCAATGAAATTGGTGATTATTTGAATGCGTCCATGGATTTGAAATCAAAGTCTCGCAAATTTGCAACTTATAAATGTAAAATTTCTTCTTGTATATGGACGTATTTTGTGCTTTTTGGATTTTTTATCTTAAAAATTCAAGGCATTGTCTATTTTTTTGAAGTTCCATGATCAGATTCAAATAATTAGGTGATTATTTGAATGCGTCCATGGATTTGAAATCAAAGTCTAGTTAATTTTCAACATGTACATGTAAAACCTCCTCTTGTACGTGGACTTGTTTTGTGCTTCTTTGAGTTATTATCTTTAAAGTTCAAGGAAAGTCCCATTTTGTTTGAAGTTTCTTGATTAAATTTAGAGAAGTAGGTGATTATTTGAATGCGTCCATGGATTTAAAATCAAAGTCTAGTTAATTTGCAACATGTTCATGTAAAACCTCCTCTTGTACGTGGACTTGTTTTGTGCTTCTTCGAGTTATTATCTTTAAAGTTCAGGGAAAGTCCCATTTCTTTGGAGTTTCTTGATTAAATTTAGAGAAGTAGGTTATTATTTGAATGCGTCCATGGATTTAAAATCAAAGTCTAGTTAATTGGCCACTTGTACATGTAAAATCTCTACTTGTACGTGGACTTCTTTTGTGGTTCTTGGAGTTATTATTTTTATAATTCAGGGCAAGGTCCGTTTCTTTGAAGTTCCATGATCAAATTCAAAGAAATAGGTGATTGTTTCAATGCGTCCATGGATTTTGAATCAATGTCTATCTAATTTGCAACTTCTACATGTAGAACCTCTCCTTGTATGTGGACTTATTTTGTACTTTTTGGAGTTTCTATTTTTAAAATTCAGGGCAAGTCCCATTTTCTTGAAGTTTCATGATCAAACTTAAAGAAATAGGTGATTATTTGAATGCGTCCATGGATTTTAAATCAAAGTCTAGCTAATTGGCCACTTGTACATGTAAAACTTCTCCTTGTATGTGTTCTTATTTTGTGCTTCTTCGAGTTATTATCTTTAAAATTCAGGGGAAGTCCCATTTTTTTGAAGTTTCATGATTAAATTTAGAGAAATAGGTGATTATTTGTATGCATCCATGGCTTTGAAATCAAAGTCTAGCTAGGTGGCAACTCGAACCTGCCAAACCTCTTATTTTACGTGGAATTATTTTGTGATTTTTGGAATTATTATTTTTAAAATTCAGGGCAAGGTTCGTTTCTTTGAAGTTCCATGATCAAATTCAAGGAAATAGGTGATTGTTTCACTGTGTCTATGGATTTTAAATCAAAGTTTAGCTAATTTGCAACTTCTAAGGCCATATTCATTAAAATGGGACAATCTGGTCAAATGTAGACTTATTTGCCCTTCACTTCAATGATAAGTTGTTGAAAGAAAGGCTAAATATAGGCAATCTTATAACTAATACATCAAAAAACTACAAATTAAAAATAGACTTATACATGAGAATCTAAGAAGTATGTGACATTTAGAATGCCATACAATAATGAAAGACAAACAAAAATAAGGTCTTGCCAAAGTTGAACCACAATTCTATATAAGAGACAGAAAGTAAGTGACATTTTCAAAATTGGATAAAATCTTTCATTCAGAACCATCAATTTACTTATGAATCGATGTACATATTAAACAGTATATGTGACTCTGTGTATACATTTCACTTCCAAGGAAATGAAATCCAGATTGATTTGATGGCCGTATTATTCCCTCAAGGCATATGGAGCACTCTATTTACTACTTTTTGTATGTAACTGAATATTCTATTAATAATAAGAAAATGATATTCGCGCTGGAGTTTTTGTATACAAGAATCACTAGTCTAACTACGATTTATGGTTTTGAAGACTCCTTCGCTGCCTGTGCTTCTTTCATCTTTGCCCGCCCTCTCATAATATCCTCGTATCGAGAATTCCTCTGCGGCCTACTTCCAATGCTAAATCCATTGCATGCCCCCACTTAGAGTGTATCACTGTAATTCGCCTTCTGCTTTGAATTGCTTCAAGGAATCTCTGAGTCAAAGGAACTTGAGGAGCCGATGTAAGACCCAACCCCTTGACACTTTTTTTGTACGCTTGTCTATTTCCAAGTGACAGTCCAGCACAAAGAATCCTACGTCGGAAGCTACCACTACCCGATTGCGATGACCCGCCACTAACAAGTTGTTGAGAAGGAGACCCAACATCCAAGGGGTGAGAGATCTGACTTGCACTACCCAAATCGAATTGACCCTTCTTGGTTCCAACCGCCAATATGTTACTTCCCTCATGGTTTGTGCCTAGGATAGGTGTATGCGCCGATCCAGGGTTTAATTGAACCTCATCGTCGGCTCGACGTCCCTCCTCAATTTTTTCAACATGGGTATAGAGTTTCCTGTTGGAGGTAATTTGGTTACGTTTAGTGGGTGAATACAACCTCAGTTCACTTGGTGTAGACTCTGCCCGCTTCAACGGGGACGGCGAGCAAATTGGTGTCCTCACTGGTCCTCGACTTGGAGGGCTGTCAACAACGCCTTCCTCGACATCCCCCTTGGTGAAATCGATTGCTACCGATGCTGCATCTGCGGCGGAACACATCACATAAAGTCTTGAATGGGGTGCCGGAAAGCAGCTCCCTCCACTTGATTCAGACATTCTTGACAGGGAAATCTCCGATCTAGAAAGCAGACTCCTAGTTCGCTGGTGCTTGGGTCCGAAGCGCAAAAGAGATCCATCAACCCGAATGAATAAGAGCATACAAAAATGAGACACAAAATACCCTCGACCCGAGGTAATACGGCAAACAAGAAGAGACGGCAGTCGATGAAGAGTCAGCCAAAGAAAAGGTTACATTAAAACCAGAAACTGACTGACGTTTATAATCCGCAGTCAGAAAATATACAATACAAAACCAAAAATATTTACAGAACTATCCTTGGAAACATTCGTTTTGGTCAAAAGACAGGTCATTACGATTCCTATTTCCCACACGCCTCAGGCTCGATAACTAATTTAATCCTGGGTAATTTGTAGCACATCCCAACATTGGCAGTTGATTCTCTCATTCCTTTTACAATACTCGACATTAGGTAATGCGATTTCGTCATTGGTTTTAGGTTGATACGATTGGCCTCCACATATTGCCGTAAGCGCCCCGGATCACAATCCTCCTGCATCCAATGAAGTCAGGGGACGAGGCTCGCCATAAGAAAATTATCACTTGGAGATTTATGATCCCACTGCTCGAGGAATATCGCATTCCCGTTCTCATTACACAAACTCTTCTCCGGCGAGTTGTCAATGAGAATAGTGTTGTCTTTGCTAAAAGACATGCCGTCACTAGGATGCAAGAACAACTGGTCGCCTAGCACTTTTAGGTATAGGAGCTTGTACGTGTCTCTAGGATGGTGGAGGAATTTTCCCTGAGACGTTTCAATCTTCCCACATTGTTCCTGTCCTAAAATTTCAAAGGGTTCCTTCGAGCCCCCCAAAAGGAATTCCGCTATGGGCTCCGCAGTTTTCTTCACCATCGAGCTCGAGACTACAACACGGTTTGCAAATTGGAAGATCTCTTCCAGGAATTCTCGAAGACCAGGGCAAACAAACACGGCCTTCGTCCCCACGACAGTTGGGAATTCAATCGAAAAGATATTGTCCTTGACATCGTACGTCCTCAGACCCTTAGGTATATTTGACCTACCCACACACTCACATAGAATCCCATTCAAGTCGAGCACGACGTTTAACCACTTCGTTCTTTTCTTGGTAACAAACAAGGAGACATTCGACGCTAGACTGTCTTCGCGACCCTCCGATACTACCTGATCAAAGCAAAACACAAGAGAGATATAGTTACCTGTTTAAATGCGGAATCAGGTGAGCCAGAAAGCGGGGCAAAGCATTGTATCCCACTATGCGATTGTAGGACTCCTCCATTAAGGGACTTTCTGAGAGCCAGCGGACGGTGCACACTTGTTACATTTTTTGGCTAGACAGAAAACATCGACAATACCGATTCATTAGGCGATGGTCAATTGAAGTTTATGGTTTTCATATATTATAACCAAGCAAAATATATCATGATACATCCGCCAAAACATTTTTTCCTATCGGGCCGCTTACTAAATCGTACAAGTGAAAACCAGACAAGGACAGTAATATCCACACTATGCTACAAAATCTAGTCAAATACGAGTTGATCGTCCGCTCCACACAATCACAAACTGGTCACTCCATCTTGTCAACCAGAATGAATGCAAATAAGAGCCCCCAAAAAAGAATGGCAGGATGATGGAAACCAGAGAATGTGTGCATGCATCACATGGCATTTTATGGACTCATTTGAAATCATAAGGGTCACAAGAGTCGGGAGATTGTACCTCCATTGATTTATTTGCTTGAGAGTCGTTCACGTTCCGATCGGATTCCTCGTGGTCATCGACGTCATCCTCATTCTCGTAGTCCACGAACTGCTCATCAGTTGGTGGATTTGAGTATTGCAACTCCGCATCATCAAACCGCAGAGAATCATCCTTACCCTCCTCGCACGCTTGAGCAATTGCCTCGCCCTCCAGGATCAATTCATCGTACGATTTATCCTTGGCACAAGGATAAATTATCACATTCTTGGTGCCTCCTACATCAGCTGAAGTACACAGCTTCAACGGAGGACGAATAGGATCTGCCTCACCAGATTTCTAAAACATGCCAGACATAATACACGCAGTGCTAGGCACAACAGGTTCCTCTATTGAAACAGAGACCTTCAGGATATTATCCTCGATCCGAAGATAATCAGTCTCACCCGAGTGAGTGATGTGAAGCTCAGAGACCTGAGAGGCCGACACGTCCACAACCTCATCGGCCACTTTCTATTGCAAAACATCTTTGGCCTGCGACTGAGTTGACTGCGAATCGATTCGAGACTGTAGAGCTTTCAATTTCAACTTCAGCGCTTTTGTCTCGGATTTTTGCCTCTCAGACATCTCCAGGACCTCCTTCATTTTATTCTTGGTGGCAATTTCCAGATCCTCCTTTTCTTTCTGCTTCTGTTTATTTTTTTCCCACCAGTCCCGTTCCTCCTTCACACGGGCAAAAGTCGCCTCAGACGACACGAAGACTGCCTCCTTGTCTACTCCTGACTGAGGTGCGTCATGGCGTTTCTTGAGGACCTCAGTATCTTCTTCGCTATCACTAAGGAGAACTAGCGTCTCTAAGGTCCCCCCAATCCTTCATTTTGATGGCTGAGGTGGATCATCCACAGTGTCCACCGTTTTTACGAGCTGGGAACCCAACGGATTATGCTCGGATATGCCCACAGGTTCCATACGGTAAGACAACATGGGTTGATTTTCCGTGGAAACCTGGACATCCTCCATTATGTAAGGAGATGGACCAGAGTCATCTGGCACATTCAGATGACTGTCGGTACCCACTCCCGTTGCATCAATATCCATTGGATCTTTTGCATCAACATCAAAGTCTAGAGCAGGAGATTGCGCAGTTGTGTTGGTCCCATACTGATCAATGCCAATAGGTACCGGATCAGAATCTGATCTCGGACTTTGGGACAGCTCTGAATTTCCACCAGAGTCAGCTGACGTGTTGTTACTATCTGTCGGAAGCGTGGCGGGACACCTGTAAGGCCCCATAAGTGCAGGCCGAACATAGTTTGGGCCATATGGTGAATTCATGTATAGAAAGTCATTCATGTCCAACCTGTCAAAACTCATTGCCATAACTCTCTCCTTCTTGTATACAACAGAATCGTCTATCCCGTAGAAAATTTTTCCATACATCTGAAATGAAAAGTCGATGATCATTAATACAATATTATAAACCAAGATGTCGGCCACCCATTCACTATAGATAATATCCTCAAATCGAGGATAAACCGGCAGACCATTACACATGTAATCCTAACAATTTGTCAATTAGAATGTACACTCACTAATGCCAAACACGAAATGAGAGACATTCAGACTAGAAGTAACCTCGACTCAAGGATAAGTGACAAACGCAATACCTTGGCGGCCATCATGCACTTCAAGCCGGTGTAGATGCCAAGAACGTTTTCTCCTGGCCTGGCGAATGTTGATAGCATTTCCAAGTAGAATTCCATACGCAACTCGGATGAATAAATCCTCAACTTGGACTCGTTGTTCCGTGCGTAGTCTTTATAGTACGGTAAATGCTTTGGCGTTTTGTACTCTTCCCTTGCGCTAAGTGAAAGGAGCTTAGCATGGTCGTCGTTCTTCTTGAATAGGAAAATTAGAGGCACCTGGGGGACGCTTGCCCGACTCAAAATGTTATTAATTCTCTCCGCCTTGCCAGGTATGTAACAAGACAGCTTGGAGTTGTAATCCTGCATATTCGAAGCAATGTAATTTGTGATCGTGTCCATGTCCAGGAAATCCCCGACTATCCAAAGCCAGACGCTCAGAATAATCATTTTCGGCTCCATTTCCTGGTCCAAGTGCTTTAGAAAGAGCAGCAGTGGTGGGTCGGCATTGTTGGATTTTTTCCCGGGTCTGTGCTTCGAAGCCTCTCGAAGATCCATGACCCCTAACCCCACAATATTGCCATTGTACTTCCATGATTTGGTCTTCACTATTGCCATGCAAACTCTCTTGAATCCACGAATGTCAACATCTCTGAATGAGGGCTTCACTTGGTACTTCAGAGTGATGAACCGCCGGAAGAAGTTCGGGAAACTTGTCAACGAAGTCCTCTGCCCGTCTCGTTTTGCCTTCGTTGGTGAGGCACTTCGTGAAGTAGGCAACTTGAGTGTTCGCCAATAAGAAATCCCACGTCGATGAAGAGAAGTGGTGCTTTTTCTTCCACGCCCGCCACAAAGTGTCGATCACGTTCTCAGCATCATCTCTGAACGTCATCGACTTCTTCATTGCTTCCAATTCCTCGAAAATGAGTTTCTTGCGCTTTCTTCTTTCTACCCAGTCTGAGTAATGTTGGTTGTCTTCAACTGGAGTCCTTGGCTTCCAGACGGATAGCTTTGGGTACGGGCGCGACTGTCCGGGAGTCTTGTTCAGCAGATGGAGAGCAAAGTCTCTGTAGTCCAAATCTGTGAACTGCCACAAAACTTGAAGAACTCTCTTGAAAGAAGAAAAGTCTTAGGACTGAACTTCTTCTCTGCCCTGTACTCCTTTGTCATGTTGGGATCAGTTAACCTCCTTTTGTTGTTACTCACAATAAAATCATCCCACAACTTATACAACTCATCAGGCAATGTAATGATTTTGACTTCATTCTTGATGTCAGTTGTATTCTTGATTGTGCTTCCATCCTTATCCAAATTAATATTCCGATATCGGATAATGGCCAGTGTCGTGAATTTCTGCATTTTAAAACACTCCGTTTGTCAGAAACGACTAGTATTTGACGGTGGGGTCAGCCCAAGTAATGAAAATAGATTGGAACGAGCCGTGCACCCGATACTCAATTCTCTAAATTCTTTAGAGATATAACAGATTGAACTTCGTGCGCATGAGCATAACAGCATAGAATCTGGTAACCTCGACTCAAGGATAATGAGAAGAATGGTATACTTATAGTGTACTGGGTCAGATTTGGAACCGCATTATTCTTGAGGTCATTTGGTTCGCTTGCGAGGATGCATGGCCGTTTCAGATCAATCCAAACGTTGCGCAATGCGAGGATTTGGTTCCCCTACGTCGGCTGGGCATGGTGAATGTGGTTTGTCTTATTTAAGAACTTGGAGATGTTTGTTAACTTCACCGGGTCCAAAGACCATACAAAGATTGCACTCCATGTCCGAAGCTCTTTCCGCCGTATCTCTCCGCAGCTTAGAGTTTGCAACTCCTTAGAAGCCGCGACACTATGTTGATTGTTGATGATCATAAACTTCCCCGACTTGATCTCCTCCCATGACCTTGGAGCACTCTTCAAGAGTCTTAGGTTGTCATCTACTGGGATGAGGCATAACTTCTGCCTTTGGGTTTTCGCGTCACCAAGCTCTAGGAGCCTTCATCTAGTTCTAGCCACCGTATGATCCTCGAGCTTCCGAACCACAAATAGGTCCTTTGCCGGATAGCATTGATCGCTCCCCACATCATACGCCTGGCTATCAAAAAGGAAATAGGAATTATGATTCTCCTAGAACTCCTTCTGGTATTGTGTAAACTTTTCATGGTCCTCAGGAGCTTTCGAGGTCTCCTCTCCCGCTCCTGGGAGATCGATTAAGGCTGATCCCGAACTCCCGGCCGCTCTTGGTAAATCGGTGGGGGTTGACTTGCTTCGCCTCTTACTCGTCTCGCCTTCTATTCCATCCACTGCTTTTCTCTTAGTGGCCCCCGAGCAAGACTGACCCTTTCCACTTCCACCCGCAGCTTCTTGTGCTGGTTCCTTTGGGTTCTTATCCTTAATTTTTAATATGCTTCCACCTCTCGACGGAGCCTGGGCTATGCACTCTACTGCATACCGATCAAGGGACGTGAAAATTGTGCTCACTCTCCGACTGTAAGCGGTATGCGAGACTGGGTTCTATGGCCAAAACTTAGTTTCAAATTCTGTGGCCAATGAATCTAAATGCGTCCCTGGAAGGTAAGAGAAAAGATCTGCGAGGTCAAACTGCCCTATCCCGTCCTCAATTTTGTTGACGATCGAGTGAACATGACCTAAATGGACTCCACAGCCGTCTACTTCTTGGAGAACAATGACGAGGTAATCCTCCTGGTGTTGCTCGACGAGTGTCACCTTCTCATTCAGATTCCAGGGCATAAATCTAATTGTCCCCTCTGGCTTGTAGCGAAGGAAGACATAGTTTTTGTATATGTTCACACCAAAATTCCACTGAACAACGACGTTTCTAAACTTCCAAAGCTTCCCGTAGTTAACTGGATTCTCTTCAATGAACGGTTTTTCAAATGGATTTTGAAATGGCTCGATGAAGAGCTCAGTGTCATTGTAGTTGTAATTGTTGTCTTGGGCGCCTTCATCCATCGTGTTTTGTCTGCTGAATCACATCTAGTTTGTTAGATACAGCTTTGGTACACTAAATGAGTTCTATCCTCGGGTCGAGGATAAAAGTCTTCAGTTCGCTTGAGTCTCACTACAAAGCTAGATCGTTCGACGTATTTCTACAAATCACTAGTTGTCTATCTCACATGAGATTGTTCGGGATCTACGATGTATAAACTATGGTCAAGTGTTTCAGTTCTGTCTCAAATATCAGTGTGGCTTGCTAGAGGATTATATCCTTGACTCAAGGATAAGTTCGTGCCATTGATCAAACGGGTCTATATAAAATTGCATTAGAGTATTAACTCGAGTGAGACATAATTCTTTTTTTGTACATCGAGTTTCTCTTTTGTGTACATGTGCTGAATATATAGGGGTACCTAACTTCTGCGTTGATCACTAGAATGAATGCATCAAGGAAATGGTTATTATCCTCGAGTCAAGGCTAATCTGTTTGTGGAGGCGGCATAATCATCTATGAATCAGTGCTTACTAGGACCGTTTATGATATATTTGCGTAGTGTGTCAATTATTACCAGATCTATTAGCCTCGACTCAAGGATAACGAGATCGATTACCCTCGACTTGAGGATAATTTAGTGTAGGATAATTCTGATTGTAAAGTCGTCAGAGTTACTATTATCCTCGACTCAAGGATAACCATTCTACAAAGAAAATAAATTATACTCGAGTCAAGGCTAATCTGGATATTTTTGTATGATTCGGAAATCCTAAAATATCGAACATATATTAGGTCCGTGTGGTTAGGGTCATTAGAAACTTGAAATTTCATTGTGATTGCGTACTACAGATTGTAAACAAAACAGTGAAAGGTGTATGCAGTAACTACTCATTGACAATTAATGGAATGAGAATGGAATTAAACTGACCTGCAAGCACTGGTAAAATAGCGAGAAAGCTTGCCGTCCTTCACATGTGTCCTTCCTGAAGCAGATTGTAATGATATCTGGCACCCCAAACACAGAACAGTGGAGTTCCATTAGACAATATAACCCGAAAATCTAATAATGCAGTCCGGATTTTTCCAACACAGAACATTAGACTTCCATTTGCCAACATAACCTCAACAACGTGAAAAAATGCAACCCTCATTTTCGGATAGCAGTTTAATAGAGAAAAATTTAGTCCTGAAAATTCAAAATGTACCCAGATGAGAATTTAAAGGGGGGAAATGCAAGAAACATTGCAGGAGATTAAATACTCTGCTAACTACACGTAGATCCTATGAACGAATTCATCTACAATAAAAAACATGAAACCTAAAGAAATCCACTGGAATCACACCAAAAATGCAAGGAATAATCAGGTTCAGCTTACCTTGTCCGATACTTTGCAATGTGCGCATAGTTTACGCCAAGCGCTCCACCTGAGATCCTTGCGCAATTGCCTTAGACAATTGGAAAATAGCTGTACGTTACACAATGCGATTGAACTTCAACTGCTTCTACTTCAACTACATGATCGCGGTCCTAAACCCTGGCGTCTAACTGGAGCGCGCAACTTCAACGACTGAAATACAAACAGCAATTCGCCAAGCTGCACAACTTCGACAACCAAAACACAAACACCAATTCCACAAAGTTGGGCAACTTCAGTGACTGGAAGGGAGCTCTCAAGGTCATAAATCTAGTCACTTCTGTAATCGGGAATCATGGACTTCCAAGTAGTACTATATTCTAGAAAATATAAATCCAAAGTGCGAATTAGAGGTTCGACAATTTCTCAAGTTTGACATGTACCATACTTGGACTGAGACATTTTAGTGCAAACTACAGCCAGAACCTAGACCAAAAACCTGGACCAAAAACCACGCTCAACCGGACCAAAACGGAGAAAGAAAATAAAGGGGAAATAAGATATCTACGGCGCGTAGTCCCGAACTCCCGCACGCAATTCAGAATTCCAAAATTATTGATCCCCAAACTCTCGCACGCGCCCATCTTAGATCGTCCCGAAATTAGAACGCCCGAAATTCTTCATTCACCTGCGCCGCCACAATACCCTCCTGCGCCTTCCGGGAATCGCTGACACACCTGCGGCGTCCACGAATCCTGCCAAGCATGCACTTTCTGGCACAACTCTTAATGAGCGCGCGCGTACAACTCGTGAGAACTACAGTAGCACACTTAGGAGCAACTTCAGGAGGGCCTGAGCAAGGTGGTATGGTCGGGGTCTCGGGGAGGTGATGACCCCAAACCCTAAAATCCCCAAAGAAACCTTGGATTGCCCGCTCCAACAGCAAAAAAAAATTCCCTTCCCGGTCATGCTATCCGCGCCGAGAATAAGAAATTCCATGCTGCCCGTACAAGCTGCCCATAGCCAAGGTACGCTTTTCTAACCTATTCCTTTCTAAATTTTTTGCAAATTATATTACCAATTTGGAAATTTTAACTCCTGAAATTCTTTAACAATGTTTTTATCAAAAATTCTCCAAAAATGCACTCTCTTGTACAACTAAAGTACTAAGGTAAACAAGCCTATTGAGGTCAGAATTTTGAGTCTGCCCTCATGCCATTGCTGAAAATTTTCAAAAAACTTCTCACTTAAAGATAAGTGTGAGATAGTTAGAGCAATTGAAAATTTATTTTTTAGACAAAGTAAGAATTAGTTATGTATTTTTGAAGTGATTTTTCCAACAAGGTCTACAAGCTACCCCATAAGGCCATAACCAACAAAAATTGTATCCAAAATGCTCATCTTAATCACCAAAAGTGGTCAAAATAATTTTTAATGTGGAATGCCATGAAAAACCACTTACTACAATAATTTACACTGAAAAGATTGTGTGTTCCTAATGAGGTCTCTAATCACTCCATAGGTGTCAGGTTAGATATTGATTGTGGTCTAAGAAACCATCATGGGGTCATAAGATGTCCACTATGGTTCATGTGCCTGTAATGGACTGGTTTACCTTTTACCTTGTAGAAAAAAAAAATTTAGGACACATTGAATCATAATAGTACTTAGTTATAGACTTAGAGTATGCTAATATTAGGAAATGTGGAAAAAATGTTGTTCCCACCTTCTATTACATTTCAATCTAAAATATGCGAATTCCAACAAAAAATACTTGAGACAGTGTCCAAAATTAGACCATTATTTAATATAGCAAACTTGGAATATTAAATATTTGAAGACCACATGAAAGATATTCTTCGTCCTCACCTTCACTATATTAAATAGCAACCTAAAATATGCAAATTTTGACAACAAACATCTGTCTAATATCGGAACATTGATTAAAATAGTCAACTTGGGATTAGGAGAATACATATGGCTAGGTTAATCCCCAAAATCACAACTTACTAATGACAATGGAATAAATCCTTTCACAACTAAATATATAACTTTCTATCGTACTTTAAATTAGGCCCAAGCAGCCCTATACTTTAACAATTGAAAAATATTTCAAGAATCAAAGAGTAAAGTACGTGGGCGTGTTAAAAAATATATAGAAGTTCGTAACATTTAATGAACAACTTTAAAGTTCAAGGATGTATTCAACTCATCACCTTTCTTTATAATTTCCAAGGAGAACTTAAAAAAATGAGACCTACCCAGAATTTTAAGAAACTTCAATTCCATGAGTAATTAAATAAGTGCACGTGAAAGTTTTAAAAAACAAATACAAGTTGGAAATATTCTTCAAACAAACTTCAAACCCTTACCCGCATTCAACTCACTGCCTACATTTTCTGATTTGTAACGGAACCCAAAAAGAACGGTCCAACCCTGTATTTTACAGAATGACAAATGCATGAGACAATAAATAAGTGCACGTTACAAATTTAAAAAAATGTACAAGTTGCAAATACTCTTTCCATTACTTTCAAATCCAGGGCCGCATTCAACTCACCACCCATTTTGTTTAATTTGTAACGAAACACAAAAAAATGGGCCCGGCCCAAATTTTAGAGAATGACTAATGCATGAGTCAATAAATAAGTGCACATTACAAATTAAAAAAAATGTACAAGTTGGAAATACTCTTTCCATTACTTTCAAATCCATGGCCGCATTCAACTCACCACCCATTTCGTTTAATTTGTAACAAAATCCAGAAAGATTGGGCCAACCTTGTATTTTAGAGAATGACCAATGCATGAGTCAATAAATAAGTGCACGTTACAAATTAAAAAAATAGTACAAGTTGGAAACACTCTTTCCATTACTTTCAAATCCATGGCCCTCGGGGAGGTCACTCTGCGAAAAGTAGAAAACCACGTGAGTTAAACTATAGAGTGAATTTTATTCATTACAGCAAAAATTTATAAATGATGTAGATCTATTTTAGCCTGGATTTAATTCTTGAAACATCATTATATATAAAATCGGGTATTGAAAAATCTTTTGATTTAAAAAAGAAGTAGATATAAATTAGTGTGAATAAAATCATAGAAGAAAAAAAAATAATTTTAGGATGAGTATAATCCTTAGTCCTTCTAAAGGATGAATGAAAAATATTATGTTTTAACTATTTAACGCTTTATACAAGAAGATGTGTTAAAAATGAATCATCAAAGATGCTTTCTTAGTGTATTTTGGTACCTCCTGACTCCTTGTTTTGAACCTCAAATTTAGCCATGAAAATGGTCTCTTTTGAATTTGAACCCAACTAATAAAATGAAGCAAACCAAGTCTAGTTTCTATTCCAATAGGGTTTCTAAATAAAAATTTGATTGTTGGCATAGTTATCATTAAAAATTTCTACTTTAATTGCCTTCAAATAATGTGAAACATTGTAGAAAATTGGCAACTTGTTATAAATTGGAATGTTTACAAGTTGGGAGTTCATAATATCAAATTTCATAATTTTTGGGGCTATAAAACATAAGTTTATGACCTTGATACACCAGCATTTTCAAATTAATTATTTTAGTGAGTGTAATATGAAATGTCAATTAGATAATAAAGCGATGAGAATTCCAATGATAAGAAACAATTGATGAAATTAAAGGATAGCCCAAAAAACATAATGTGAAATTATTATTTATTAAAAGAGTGAAAATTGAATCAAAATGTGCATTTCAAAGGTCAAAATGCCATATACAAGCTAGGCTTGTCCTTTCATGTGCTACGCTTACATTGACCAAATCCCCCCAATCTATTGACTTTTTTATCCAAGCACCCAACCACCTATGCTTTGGAATTTAAAAAAAACAAAACAATAGCTTATTATGTAAATCTAACCGCATAAAAAGATAGACAACTTGAATCTTCAAAGCATCACTTCAAGTGCAACTTCATTTAAATATTTTTAATAATAAAAAAAGCACTTCAAAAAACAAATTGACCACATTCTGGTCGTTCAGAAAGTTAAGGGTTAAGTTTGATCCTAATTTTTTATATATGTTGCATATTTTTATGCCCAACATTCATCCAAAAATCCTTCATTATCAAACAAAAAAAAATTCCTAAAGTTTATAAATACTATAGCGTGCCAAAAATTAAATTAGATTGTCATTTATAATTACCTATAGGGTGCTTAAAATTAAGACCAAGTAGCTTTTTTTCTATTCAAACGGTCCTTCAAAATCATGATTACTAAGTAAATAGCCTCCAAACAAATAGGTGGTTAACGCACGTGGTTACAAAACATAAGGGGAAGTGACCTCCCCGAGCCATGGCCGCATTCAACTCACCACCCATTTTTCTAAATTTGTAACGAAACCCAAAAAGAATGGGCTTGGCCCGTATTTTAGAGAATGACCAATGCATGAGTCAATAAATAAGTGCACGTTACAAATTTTAAAAAAAGTACAAGTTAGAAATACTCTTCCCAATACTTTCAAATCCATGGCCGCATTCAACTCACCACCCATTTCGTTTAATATGAAACGAAACCCAAAAAGAATGGGCCTGGCCCGTATTTTAGAGAATGACAA
This sequence comes from Antitrichia curtipendula, assembly GCA_951230915.1. Lineage (NCBI taxonomy): Eukaryota > Viridiplantae > Streptophyta > Bryopsida > Hypnales > Leucodontaceae > Antitrichia > Antitrichia curtipendula. The sequence goes on along the minus strand of OX579637.1, from coordinate 20,767,583 downwards.
ATGAATGAGTCAATAAATAAGTGCAAGTTACCAACTAAAACAAAATGTACAAGTTGGAAATACTCTTTCCATTACTTTCAAATCCAGGACTGCATTCAACTCACCACCTATTATGTTTAATATGAAACGAAACCCAAAATGAATGGGCATGGCCCGTATTTTAGAGAATGACAAATGCATGAGTCAATAAATAAGTGCACGTTAGAATTAAAAAACCAATGTACAAGTTGAAAATACTCTTTCCATTACTTTCAAATCCATAGCCGCATTCAACTCACCACCCATTTCGTTTAATTTGTAACGAAATACAAAAAGATTGGGCCAACCCTCTATCTTAAAGAATGACAAATGTCTGAGTCAATAAATAAGTGCACGTTACAAACTAATAAAATGTACATGATGGAAATACTCTTTGCATTACTTTCAAATCCATGGCCGCATTCAACTTACCACCCACTTCGTTTAAATTGTAACGAAACCCAAAATGAATGCGCCAACCCTCTATTTTAGAGAATGATAAGTGCATGAGTCAATAAATAAGTGCACATTAGAATTTTTAAAAAAATGTACAAGTTGGAAATACTCTTTCCATTACTTTCAAATCCATGGCCGCATTCAACTCACCACCCATTTCGTTTAATTTGTAACGAAACCCAAAAAGAATGCGCCAACCCTCTATTTTTTGGAATGACAAATGCATGAGTCAATAAATAAGTGCACGTTACCAACTAAAACAAAATGTACAAGATGGAAATACTCTTTCCATTACTTTAATCTCCATGCCCGCATTCAACTCATCACCCATTATGTTTAATATGAAACGAAACCCAAAAAGAATGGGCCGAGCCCGTATTTTAGAGAATGACGAATGCATGAGTCAATAAATAAGTGCACGTTACAATTTTTTTTTAAAGTACAAGTTGCAAATGCTCTTTCTAGTATTTTTAAATCCATGGCCGCATTCAACTCACTACCCCTTTTTCTGAATTTGTAACGAAACCCAAAAAGAATGGGCCTGGTCGTATTCTAGAGAATGACAAATGCATGAGTCAATAAATAAGTGCACGTTAAAAACAAAAATAAAAGTACAAGCTGGAAATACTCTTTCCATTACTTTCAAATCCACGGCCGCATTCAACTCACCACCCATTTCGTTTAATTTGTAATCAAACTCAAAAAGAATGGGCCTGGCCCGTATTTTAGAGAATGATAAATGCATGGGTCAATAAATAAGTGCATGTTAAAAATAAAAATAAAAGTACAAGCTGAATATACTCTTTCCATTACTTTCAAATCCATGGCCGCATTCAATTCACCACGCACTTTTATAAATTTGCAACGAAACCCAAAAAGAATGGTCCTGGCCCGTGCTCTAGAGAATGACAAATGCATGAGTCAATAAATAAGTGCATGTTAAAAATGAAAATAAAAGTACAAGCTGGAGATACTCATTCCATCACTTTCAAATCCATGGCCGCATTCAACTCACCACCCATTTTGTTTAATTTGTAACGAAATCCAAAAAGATTGGGCCAACCCTCTATCCTAAAGAATGACAAATGTCTGAGTCAATAAATAAGTGCACGTTACAAACTAAATAAAATGTACAAGATGGAAATACTCTTTCCATTACTTTCAAATCCATGCCCGCATTCAACTCAACACCCATTATGTTTAATATGAAACGAAACCCAAAAAGAATGGGCCTGGCCCGTATTTAAGGAATGACAAATGCAGGAGTCAGTAAATAAGTGCAAGTTACAATTTTAAAAAACTGTACAAGTTGCAAATACTCTTTCCCTTACTTTCAAATCCATAGCCGCATTCAACTCACCACCCATTTCTTTTGATTGTAACAAAACCCAAAAAAAATTGGCCAACCCTGTATTTTAGAGAATGACAAATGCATGAGACATTAAATAAGTGCACGTTACAAACTAAATAAAATGTACAAGATGGAAATACTCTTTCCATTACTTTCAAATCCATGGCCGCATTCAACTCATCACCCATTATGTTTAATTTGTAACGAAACCCAAAAAGAATGCGCCAACCCTCTACTTTTTAAAATGACAAATGCATGAGTCAATATGTCCGTGCTCATAACCAACTAAAACAAAAAGTACAAGCTGGAAATACTCTTTCCATTACTTTCAAATCCATGCCCGCATTCAACTCACAACCCATTTCGTTTAATTTGTAATCAAACCCAAAAAGAATGGGCCTAGCCCGTATTTTAGAAAATGACAAATGCATGAGTCAATAAATAAGTGCACGTTACAAATTAAAAAAAATGTACAAGTTGGAAATACTCTTTCCATTACTTTCAAATCCAGGGCCGCATTCAACTCACCACCCATTATGTTTAATTTGTAACGAAACCCAAAAAGAATGCGCCAACCCTCTACTTTTTAAAATGACAAATGCATGAGTCAATATGTCCGTGCTCGTTACCAACTAAAACAAAAAGTACAAGCTGGAAATACTCTTTCCATTACTTTCAAATCCATGCCCGCATTCAACTCAACACCCATTTTTTAAAATTTGTAATGAAATCCAAAATGAATGGGCGTGGCCTATATTTTAGAGAATGACAAATGCATGAGTCAATAAATAAGTGCACGCTACAATTTAAAAAAAAGTACAAGTTGGAAATACTCTTTCCATTACTTTCAAATCCATGCCCGCATTCAACTCACAACCCATTTCGTTTAATTTGTAATCAAACCCAAAAAGAATAAGCCTAGCCCGTATTTTAGAAAATGACAAATGCATGAGTCAATAAATAAGTGCACGTTACAAATTAAAAAAAATGTACAAGTTGGAAAAACTCTTTCCATTACTTTCAAATCTAGGGCCGCATTCAACTCACCACCCATTATGTTTAATATGAAACAAAACCCAAAAAGAGTAGGCCTGGCCCGTATTTAAGGAATGACAAATGCATGAGTCAATAAATAAGTGCACTTTACCAACAAAAAAAAATGTACAAGTTGGAAATATTCTTTCCATTACTTTCAAATCCAGGGCCGCATTCAACTCACCACCCATTATGTTTAATATGTAACGAAACCCAAAATGAATGGGCCTGGCTCGTATTTTAGAGAATGACAAATGCATGAGTCAATAAATAAGTGCACTTTACCAACAAACAAAAAAAGTACAAGTTGGAAACACTCTTTCCATTACTTTCAAATCCATGGCCGCATTCAATTCACCACCTTTTATGTTTAATATGAAACGAAACCCAAAATGAATGGGCCTGGCCCGTATTTTAGAGAATGACAAATGCATGAGTCAATAAATAAGTGCAAGTTACCTACTAAAACAAAATGTACAAGTTGCAAATACTCTTTCCCTTACTTTCAAATCCATAGCCGCATTCAGCTCACCACCCGTTTCTTTTGATTGTAACAAAACCCAAAAAGAATGGACCAACCCTGTATTTTAGAGAATGACAAATGCATGAGACATTAAATAAGTGCACGTTACAAAGTTTATAAAATGTAAAAGTTGAAAATATTCTTTTCAATACTTTAAAATCCATGGCCTCATTCAATTCACCACCCCTTTTCCTAAATTTGTAACGAAACCCAAAATGAATTGGCCTGGCCCGTGATCTAGAGAATGACAAATGCATGAGTCAATAAATAAGTGCATGTTAAAAATAAAAATAATAGTACAAGCTGGAAATACTCTTTCCATTACTTTCAAATCCATGGCCACATTCAACTCACAACCCATTTCGTTTCATTTGTAATGAAACCCAAAGAGATTGGGCCAACCCTCTATTTTAAAGAATGACAAATGTATGAGCCAATAAATAAGTGCACGTTACAAACTAAATAAAATGTACAAGATGGAAATACTCTTTCCATTACTTTCAAATCCATGGCCGCATTCAACTCATCACCCATTATGTTTAATTTGTAACGAAACCCAAAAAGAATGCGCCAACGCTCTACTTTTTAGAATGACAAATGCATGAGTCACTAAATAAGTGCATGTTAAAAAAAAAAAAAAAAGTACAAGTTGGAAATACTGTTTCCATTACTTTCAAATCCATGGCCGCATTCAACTCACCATCCATTTTTTTAAATTTGTAACGAAATCCAAAATGAATGGGCCAGGCCTGTTCTAAGGAATGACAAATGCATGAGTCAATAAATAAGTGCACGTTACCAACTGAAACAAAATGTACAAGTAGGAAATACTCTTTCCATTACTTTCAAATCCATGGCCTCATTCAATTCACCCACCCCTCTTCTAAATCTGTAACGAAACCCAAAATGAATGGGCCTGGCCCGTATTTAAGAGAATGACAAATGCATGAGTCAATAAATAAGTGCACATTACAATTTAAAAGAAAAGTACAAGTTGGAAATACTCTTTCCATTACTTTCAAATCCATGGCCGCATTCAACTCACCACCCATTTCGTTTGATTTGTAACAATATCTAAAAAGAATGGGCCAACCCTGTATTTTAGAGAATGACAAATGCATGAGTCAATAAATAAGTGCACGCTACAAATTTTTAAAAATTCACAAGTTGGAAATACTCTTTCCATTACTTTCAAATCCATGGCCGCATTCAACTCACTACCCATTTCGTTTGATTTGTAACGATATCTAAAAAGAATGGGCCAACCCTGTATTTTAGAGAATGACATATGCATGAGTCAATAAATAAGTCCACGTTACAATTTAAAAGAAAAGTACAAGTTGGAAATACTTTTTCCATTACTTTGAAATCCATGGCCGCATTCAACTCACCACCCATTTCGTTTGATTTGTAACGAAATCCAAAAAGAATGGGCCAACCCTGTATTTTACAGAATGACAAATGCATGAGTCAATAAATAAGTTCACATTACAAATTGAAAGAAATGTACAAGTTGGAAACACTTTTTTCATTACTTTCAAATCCATGCTCGCATTCAATTCTCCACCCATTATGTCTAATATGAAACAAAACCCAAAATGAATGGGCCTGGCCCGTATTCTAGAGAATGACAAATGCATGAGTCAATAAATAAGTGCGCGTTAGAATTTAAAAGAAAAGTACAAGTTGGAAATACTCTTTCCATTACTTTCAAATCCATAGCTGCATTCAACTGACAATCCAATTCGTTTAAATTATAACGAAGCCCAAAATGAATGGGCCTGGCCTGTAATTTTTAGAATGACAGATGCATGAGTCAATAAATAAGTGCACATTACCAACTTAAACAAAATGTACAAGTAGGAAATACTCTTTCCATTACTTTCAAATCCATGGCCGCATTCAATTCACCACCCCCTCTTCTAAGTCTGTAACGAAGCCCAAAATGAATGGGCCTAGCCCGTGTTTTAGAGAATGACATATGCATGAGTCAATAAATAAGTGCACATTACAATTTAAAAGAAAAGTACAAGTTAGAAACACTCTTTCCATTACTTTCAAATCCATGGCCGCATTCAACTCACCACGCATTTTGTTTAATTTGTAACAAAACCCAAAAATAATGGGCCTGGCCTGTATTTTAGAGAATAACAAATGCATGAGACAATTAATAAGTGCACGTTACAAATTTGAAAAAATGTACAAGTTAGAAAAACTCTTTTCCTTACTTTAGAATCCATTGCCGCATCCAACTCACCACCCCTATTTTTAAATTTGTAACAAAGCCCAAAATGAATGGGCCTGGCCCGTGTTTTAGAGAATGACAAATGCATGAGTCAATAAATAAGTGTACGTTGCAAATTAAAAGAAATGTACAAGTTGGAAACACTCTTTCCATTACTTTCAAATCCATGGCCGCATTCAACTCACCACCCATTATGTTTAATATGAAACGAAACCCAAAATGAATGGGCGTGGCCCGTATTTTAGAGAATGACAAATGCATGAGTCAATAAATAAGTGCACGTTACCAACTAAAACAAAATGTACAAGTTGGAAATACTCTTTCCATTACTCTAAAATCCATGGCCGCATTCAACTCACCACCTCTTTTTCTAAATCTGTAACGAAACCCAAAATGAATGGGCCTGGCTCGTATTTAAGAGAATGACAAATGCATGAGTCAATAAATAAGTGCATGTTACAATTTAAAAGAAAAGTACAAGTTGAAAATACTATTTCCATTACTTTCAAATCCATGGCCGCATTCAACGCACCACCCATTTCGTTTGATTTGTAACAAAACCCAAAAAGAATGGGCTAACCCTGTATTTTACAGAATGACAAATGCATGAGTCAATAAATAAGTACACGTTACAATTTTTAAAAAATGTACAAGTTGGAAACTCTCTTTCTATTACTTCAAATCCATGGCCGCATTCAACTCACCACCCATTATGTTTAATATGAAACGAAACCCAAAATGAATGGGCCTGGCCCGTATATTAGAGAATGACAAATGCATGAGTCAATAAATAAGTGCACGTTGGAATTTTAAAATAATGTACAAGTTAGAAACACTCTTTCCATTACTTCAAAATCCATGGTTTCATTCAACTCACCACCCCTTTTTCTAAATCTGTAACGAAGCCCAAAAAGAATGGGCCTGGCTCAAATTTAAGAGAATGACAAATGCATGAGTCAATAAATAAGTGCATGTTACAATTTAAAAGAAAAGTACAAGTTGGAAATACTCTTTCCATTACTCTAAAATCCATGGCCGCATTCAACTCACCACCCATTTCGTTTGATTTGTAACGATATCTAAAAAGAATGGGCCAACCCTGTATTTTACAGAATGACAAATGCATGAGTCAATAAATAAGTACACGTTACAAATTGAAAAAAATGTACAAGTTGGAAACACTCTTTCTATTACTTTCAAATCCATGGCCGCATTCAATTCACCACCCCTTTTTCTAAATTTGTAACAACACCCAAAAGAATGGCCTAGCCCGTGTTTTAGAGAATGACAAATGCATGAGTCAATAAATAAGTGCATGTTAAAAATTATAATAAAAGTACATCTGGAAATACTCTTTCCATTCTTTTCAAATGCATGGCCGCATTCAACTCACCACCCATTTCGTTTAATTTGTAACGAAATCCCAAAAGAATGCGCCAACTTTCCATTTTTTAGAATGACAGATGCATGAGTCAATAAATCAGTGCACGTTACGAACTAAAATAAAAGTACAAGTTAGAAATACTCTTTCCATTACTTTCAAATCCATGGCCGCATTCAACTCACCACCCATTTCGTTTGATTTGTAACGGAACCCAAGAAGAATGGGCCAACCCTGTATTTTAGAGAATGACAAATGCATGAGTCATTAAATAAGTGCACGTTATAAATTTTAAAAAATGTACAAGTTGGAAATACTCTTTCCATTACCTTCGAATCCATGGCCGCATTCATCTCCCCACCCATTTTGTTTAATTTGTAACGAAACCGAAAATGAATGGGTTTTGGCCCTTATTTTAGAGAATGACAAATGCATGAGTCGGTAATTAAGTGCACGTTAGAAATTAAAAAAAAAGTTCAAATTCATATAAATAGGTGATTAGTTGAATGCGTGAGTCAAAGTCTAGCTAACTTGCAACTAGTACTTGTTAACCCTCTTCTTGTATGTGGACTTATTTTGTACTTTTTGGAATTATTATTTTCAAAACTCAGAGCAGGGCCCGTTTTTTGGAAGTTCGATGATCAAATTCAAATAAATAGGTGATTAGTTGAAAGCATCCATGGATTTGAAATCAAAGTCTAGTTAATTGGCAACTTGTACATCTCAAACCTCTCCTTGTATGTGGACTTATTTTGTGCTTTTTGGAGTTATTATTTTCATAACTCAGGGCAGGGCCCGTTTCTTGGAAGTTCAGTGATCAAATTCAAATAAATAGGTGGTTAGTTGAATGCGTCCATGGATTTGAAATCAAAGTCTAGTTAATTGGCAACTTGTACATCTCAAACCTCTCCTTGTACGTGGACTTCTTTTGTGCTTTTTGGAGTTATTATTTTTGAAATTCAAGGCAAGGTTCTTTTTCTTGAAGTTCTATGATCAATTTCAAAGAAATAGGTGATTATTTGAATGCGTGCATGGGTTTGAAATCAAAGTTTAGCTAATTTGCAGCTTGCAAATGTAAAACCTCCTCTTGTACGTGGACTTATTTTGTGGTTTTTGGAATTTCTATTTTTAAAATTCAGGGCAAGGTCCGTTTCATTGAAGTTCCATGATCAAATTCAAAGAAATAGGTGATAATTTGAATGCGTCTATGGATGTAAAATCAAAGTCTAGTTAATTGGCCACTTGTACATGTAGAACCTTTCCTTGTATCTGGACTTCTTTTATGGTTCTTGGAGTTATTATTTTTATAATTCAAGGCAAGGTCCGTTTCTTTGAAGTTCCATGATCAAATTTAAAGAAATAGGTGATTACTTGAATGCGTCCATGGATTTGAAAATAAAGCCTAGCTAATGTGCAACTTGTATATGTGAAACCTCTTGTTGTACGTGGACTTACTTTGTGGTTCTTGGAGTTATTGTTTTCAAAATTCAAGGCAAGGCCCATTTTTTTGAAGTTCTATAATCAATTTCATAGAAATAGGTGATTATTTGAATGCGTCCATGGATTTGAAATCAAAGTCTAGCTAATTCAGAGCTTGTACATGTAAAATCTCTCCTTGTATGTGTTCTTATTTTGTGCTTCTTCGAGTTATTATCTTTAAATTTCAGGGGAAGTCCCATTTTTTTGAAGTTTCATAATCAAATTTACAGAAATAGGTGATTATTTGAATGCATCCATGGATTTAAAATTAATGTCTAGTTAATTGGCCACTTGTATATGTAAAACCTCTCCTTGTACCTGGACTTCTTTTGTGGTTCTTGGAGTTATTATTTTTATAATTCAGAGCAAGGTCCGTTTCTTTGAAGTTCCATGATCAATTTCAAAGAAATAAATGATTAATTCAATGTGTCCATGGATTTTAAATCAAAGTTTAGCTAATTTGCAACTTCTACATGTAAAACCTCTCCTTGTACGTGGGCTTATTTTTTACTTCTTGGAGTTTTTATTTTTAAAATTCAGGGCAAGTCCCATTTTTTTAAAGTTTCATGGTCAAATTCAATCAGGGTTGTCATAGTGGATGGTCGTCTGGTTTGCCCGTCCGATAGAGGTCTCGCCTGTCTGATAAGGTCAACACTAAGTTGACTTTCTACCATTGAAAAAGCTGGTGATGTGGCTGCCACTTTGATGCCACATGGCTGCCAAGTAGGATTCAGGGCGTGGATGTCACCAGTAGGGGCGCGGACGGTTTTTGCCAAAACAATCTCACCATTGGAATTAATGCATTTTCATTCCATATAAAAGATATTAATATTTTAGATTTTCCTACTATCTCCTACCTACTTCTACTTAACATTTTTTTTAATAATGAAAATGAAGCTTTTTCAAATTTTAATTGTTTTGCTAGACTCTCAATTCACTTTTCCATTGTAAGGATTTAAAGCTCAAAACTTATTAGTGCAAAAATTTAAAGTTTAAAATGTTCAAAGTGAAAACATCTAGCCGCACAATGTGCTGAAAAACTAATTTTTTGTAAATTTAAAATTAAAGAGGACAAACCTTGCTCCGTGGACCTGTATTTTTTTCCTTGTAGGCAAATGAATTTAATTCATTCGCCATTAACGAGCACTAAAGGGGCCCTCGGTCAATTGAACCATATTTTTTTCCATTGTAGGCAAAAAGATAATAATTCCTTTTAAATTTATAAATAATAAGTAATAACTTCCAACAAGGGGGGACCCTTGTTCACGCGAACTACATTTTCTTAAATTAAACACAAATTCAAGTAATTTTTTTGGGAATGAAAGGGGGCCCTTGTTCAATCAAACCATTTTTTTTTCTATTGTGAATTTCAAAGTAAAGGTAAGGGGGCCCTTGTTGGCTTGCTCACTCACTTACTGCCTCACTCAGACCCGCTTTTTGTCGGAAGCTTGGTGAATTAAAACAGTTAGGAATTCAATTCATTTTCATATTGAAGAGTATTATATATTTCAAAGTCATTCCTTCCTGCATCTTACGAGCTACGGGCTACGATTCTTTCAAAGTTTTAAGGTGCCCACAACATCTACCATATGCCCATGTTCTTTTGCATTCAAAATTGTTTGCTTACTCAACATTCATAAATTCAATAAAGTCATATAATTGTCATAATGGAAGAAAGACCAAATTCTATATTACAAAATTTTTACCATACATTCGTGTTTTTATGTAGCAATTGCAAAATACATATATTCTTCTAAATACAAAAATGTGGTCTTCCTATAAAACTGCTATATACTAAACCTGAAAAATTACAAACTATATACTATATACGATAACAACAATCAAGCATAGTCCAACAGTGAGGTGCCTTCTTCAAAGTGTCTAGAACATCAAGTATAGACGCCCTCTCACCTACATCTACTTTCTAGAGGCTCAACAGCTTAGTCCTCAAATTCTGATACTGCTCTAGATTTTTGGTCGTAAAATACTTGGAATCCCATTCTTCTTTCCAAATTTGACATGCTATCCACACCGTTGCATATGCATCAACAACCATGGAATATACCTTATTTTTTTGCATGACTTTAAGCGAGGTCTCTGACCCCTTCTCTTTGTACACGTAGAACAATTCGGGGGCTGTATATTTTCGTTGATTTTTCTCTCGTTCGAGCTCCTCCATGGTTCGATAACCATACCTTGATGGTTCCTTCTCTACGACTCGACCAGAAAGCCCCCAGTTGCAAATCCCTATGTACACTGTGTTCTCTTTCCATTCATCAAAATGGAGCAAAACGTTGGATGGAGTAATGTCATTGTGTAAATATTGTGCTTCATGGCATTTTCCCACTGTGACAAGCAATGATAAAGCTAAGTACATGCGATTTCTGCAATAAGTTGCAATCCAACCGAGTTCTTCTTGCGTCAAACTTGTATCATGTTGTCTTGTGATGTCATCCACCTGTAATGATTCGCTCACTTTTGAGTTGTACTTGGCTAAAAAAGAAATTAAAGAGCTTCCATTCCACCATAGCGTGTAGCCTTCCATTGTTTTGGGATGGATGTACGCAAGTCTTATGATACCAGGATGTATCACTGGACCCCCCCCCCCCGCCTCATTCACAATATCTTGGCGCTTCTTCTTCTCATTTGAGGTCTTCAAAGTCTTTCCGGCGAAGCAAATCCAATTGGGAATGCTTTGTAGTCTTGTCAGCACCACCTTCCTCACGGTCCCATATGATCCAGTCGTGGTCTGATTTGGCATGGGATTCACTTTCACACAACTTTCCAGCCACTTGAATGTTCCGCTAACGCAATGAGCTCGTATTTGGTCTTCAAGCGTCACTTTCCATGGTACTTGTTTCTTTCTATGGGAAGAAGAATATTGTTGGGAGAACTTTTGAACCTGGATCAATCTCAAAGCAAACTCCTTGTCATGCGTGTCCCAATCACTACCATCCTCCTTCTTTTTTGTGTGATAATACCAATTTGCCACAATATTGGTGGTCAACTGTGACACTTGTTTATCCAACCACTCAGAGTGCAACCAATAATCCTGATAATTGTTGTATCGCTTTGATGCTCTAAATTTGGTCTCCAACTCTCGCCGCACTTCACTAATCAAGTTGTGGTATCCTTCTCCGTTGTAGTTCACGTATTTTCTGGACATCATTCCAGAGCTTCGTCGTTTGTAAAAGATTACCGCTATTGTTCTAGCCTCGAGCACATATTCGTGGAGGGGCATGTCTGAATTAGGTTGATTTTTGCGCTTTGACCTGCTGGAAGATGAGGGATTGGATGACCCTAAAGCCACTGATACGTTCGATGCTGGAGGTACCACCTCAAAATTTGCATCTAAGTCTTCAAATACCGACCGGTGACCCGATGACTCACCCCCTACTCTTGCCATTGTACAATCTTTTAGAACCACCCAAACTCTGAAAAAAATAAAAAAAACCAGGTGCTATATGTGGGCCAAGCCCGATCACCCACCAAACTCATGTCTAAAGATTGCTTTCGCAAACAAAGGTATGAAGTGTGGGGCGTGGACTTGGCAAAGACAAATGGGGGGCCATTGAGGTTTTATAGTTCCACGTCCGCGACCTGGCAAGGATAAGGCACGAACATCCCTGCGTTGGCTCGGAGGACGCGTGCCGGCCCCCGCATTGTTCGCGTCCCCGCTTCGGCTTGGTCGGGGATGTTTCCAAGCCAAGGCGCGGATGCGTCCGCGCCCTGGCTCGGAAACGTTCCTTACTATATAAAGGTGTCCTCGCCTCATTTGTCTCCGCCCTGCATATTCCAAATCTTCCACTTCTTCATTGAGTTGGTCGTTGGCGTTGTGCAGGGTGACTTATTTTGACATACCGACTTTTTGCCTTCATTTTTCACAATGGCGACACCACCGAGCATTAACGAAGAAGAAAGAGTCGGTCCCCGAGAAAGGTCGGGAAAGATACATCCAAAGAGATTACACGTTTTTTGAAATCCTAATAAACTTGCATTTAGGAGTTTAAATGAAGTACCTGACCCATGGAGTATTGAGACTTGCACCACTTACATTGAATGGTGCCACATTGACAAAGCCTTCCCGGAAGAGCGGCACAACCATCACCGCCGGTTCCATAAAGCAAACTTGAAATACTGCATCAATGAGGCCTTCAAACAACGATGCATTGAAGTATATTAGGTGTTGCACAACAAATCCAATGTAAGAAGGAATGAAGTCCACCTTTTCATTGCACAAGGTGTGCATGCGAAGGTCAAATTGAACAAGCGGGTGGATTGGTCCACCTTGAAGAAGACGCCATTTAAGATCACAATACCGAAACCATGCGATGGAATAATTGCAAGGAGAGTTATGAGGTATCCTGAAGGAGGGCTGGGCAGGTTCAACACACGTATTGAGCCACCTAACACTTATGAGACAGCAGACTCTGCAACGGACAATGACTCTGATGGGCCTCATGAAATAAAGGTATTAATCCATAGAGGAGAACAACGTGCAAAAAGGTGGAGGGCTCAGCGTACACTTCTTGAAGAACTTCCGAAGCAAGGTGTTCATGTGCAATTCCATGGCCCTGAGGAACCAGTGGTTGGAGTTCCTGCGAGGTAGGTCCAAGCGCCTGATGAACCAACTATTGGAATTGTTGATGTCATGACTGCTGCATAAGACATACAGAGCTTGAGGGTGCAGTTACAAGACACAAGTGTTGAAATGCATGCTCTGTATGAAGATGTGGGCAACTTTAGGGAAGAAATCAAGCGCAAAGACAAAGTAATTGCTCAACAAGCACGTGAGATAGAGGAGCTTCGACAATCTCTACAAGCAACACAAATGATGAACGAAGGTCAGGATCCATGAGGACACGCACAAAGACCTCCTCACGATTTTCAGATTCCTGTGCAAAATATGCACGATGTTGCTACCATGTCTACAGAAGAAGATTCATTGGCCTTTTCCAAACTTCCCACCACCACCAATTTACCAATGCAAACTGAAGTTGAAAGCATGGTTATGGACAATAGCTCTGAGCTGAACGACTTGCAAGCAGAAAATCAGAAATTAAAAAGTCGTTTGCATGGAGCAGTACTACCAATGGAAGTTGGCATGCGTGTTCACCGTCGACAAAATCCTCAACGTCCGACAACTGGTAGCACACGACAATGAGGCTGGACCTAGTGGCACTGCAAATAGTCCAATGAACATCGACTGAGTGCATTTTCTAGTGTGGTAATTACTAATTAGCAAATCATATTTTGTGTATACACTTAGGCACTTACCATTACCGATGCTTATAGAATTGTTACTTTGGTAGTTTGGTTTCTTAAATAGTATTAGACAAAGACTTGTGGATATGCATATTTTCTCATGAAAAACGCGCTATATGCTTTTCCAATTTTGTACTACATGATGGCATGATGCATATGAAATACATATATTGATTAATGATTATTAAATTGTTGAATTCCTTTGCGTGATGCATGTATAACTCCTTGACTAAGAACTTCTTGAGTGATAAGTTTATAAACTTATTATACTTTATAATTATCAACATTTCAGTGTGAGAAGTATTTTAACTATTTTTAAAAAGAATTACAAAATGTAGTATAATAGAAAAAAGGAAGCAGACATAATTTTTTTAAATGAACGGAATAGTAGGGATGCAAAATGTATATTCTTGGACATCCCTAATCATTATTTCGCACAAACAAAGTGGTTCCAGCCCAAAAAAACAATTCAAATTTGGATTTTGAAGAAGTTCCTGAACTAAAATTTTAATTTGGTGCAATTATCCCCTAAGGTAAGAGGCTCAAAAAGTGACCATCTAAGCATTGATTTGCCTTTTTCATGTATCTCCTCAGATGGAAGTATTTTTAGTTTATTTTTCAGTCAAAGAAAAATAGATGAGGAATCTAACTCAAGTTGTTTCATATTTTTTGAAGCATTATTGAATTAGTTACAAATTTTTGAACACAATATGCTATAGGTCCCTATTTGTGAACATAGGCCCTCAGAAACTCATCCATGCATAGTTTGGAAAAAAATCAGGCCTTGTTCGAAAACTAACATTGCAACATGTACAAAGCAATTTAAATGGTTTCTGAAAGCATCCCTTTCTAAATCTGAAATGAATGCTTGATTTAATCATTATTTCAGATTTTTCAATGCTTGTAAGAAGGTGGTTGAACAACAAATTCTAATTTTGAATTAAATTAGTAGACACCTAACCACTTAGTTAGGAATGAACCCCATGTGGCTCTTAAACCATCCATTGAAGAAGTTAAAACAAATCCCATCAAGCTCCATAACCTCCATTGTAATTCACATTTCCATTTTCCACAATTCACATGTCCATTTCAGAGCCCCTACTGGATGGTTGAAAATGCATGGGCCGTTTTAGAGCCCTCTCCCATAAAGGTTTCTGACTATGTTTTCAACAAAAACGCTCCAAAACTGCCATTTCTAGTACAAGTACCAAGTTTTGGAGAAAAAAACATTTTTGGACACATGTAACCATAGGATCTTGTAGTCAACTAGTTTGAGAAGATGGGGAAAAAATTTCAGAAATTTCTGCCTTATAGATTGCAAGATATAGGTGTCTGAAGTGACAAAAATCCCTTTTTTTTCCATGCGAAAATCCGGGCAGTTGCACTTCACAAGGTCAGATCATTATGGAAAAATGTCCGAAATGGTGGTGCTTCTTTGGATTCATTCTTCAAGGCAAGTTGGCTACATGCTTCCAAAAATTTAGATTACTTCGAACTCTACAACATATAAGAAAAAATTTGTAAGTAGAAAGAAGTAGAGAATGATTCAAAATACTAAATTGGTAACAATTTAGTTATAGAATTGAAAAATGCCAATCCCAATGGTTGTAATGTTGTAATAAACCATCTACACCTAAAATTTTTATTTTTTTCCAAAAATATTGAAAATTGAATTAAATGAAGGACTTCAAAGTTTATTTTAGAGTGGAGATTCCATAACTCCCCGCTAACTACCTTCAACTAAAACTCCTCATAACTTTCATCTCATAAATCAAAATGGAATGATTCAAAGCTTTCCATGTATATATAAATCTAGAGAACCAATTTCAAATTTTTATTTTTCTTAAAAGTGATTTTTAAAAAGGTTTTATTTGTTGTCCGGGTTGCCCACCGAGCAATGAAAACTACAAATCATACAATAACTTTTTAACCGTATACTGTAGGTTGAGAGCAGATTCGGCGTAAACTAATTTAAAAAAATTCAGCTGAAATTTTTCAAAAATTAATCGTCAAAAGTGCCTTATGTGTATAATTTTAAATGGCCAGAATGCCGTAAATGTCCAAAATTCCTTATTCAGTACAAGAACAAAGACAATTGATTTCATGAGAATCTGAGCTCATATCATGAGCTCTATTCTTGTACATTATAAAGTTCTTTCTATCTATAACTCCTATGAGTATCATGAGCTCTAATAAAAAATACTCTAATCATCTTCAATTACAGTAGTCACTGATCATTTTCAAACCAAAGTGGACAAGTCCAGTACTTTCAATCTATAATTTACCAAACAATATGAGATCAAATTTCAAACCCATAGGCCACAACTTACTTCTGTTTCTAGAATGGCAATCATAACTGAAAATGATGTGAAATAAATACTTTTGAAATCCACCTTCACTATTGTATAAGAAAACAAAGCCAAACCAAGCCAAGTCATGAGCTGTACAGAACATGACTATGGTGTTACGTGGCTAAATAATAATCCATTCTGAAAACCAACAAATTGAATTAAAAAATTTACATTAGTTTTTGCAGCATGATGAAGACACGACCTCCATTCATATATTTAGAAATATTAAAAAACAAAGCCATGATTCATGAACTCTATTCTTGGACAGTCAAGCACCACGAGCTCCATCTATGCAAAGCCACCTTCAAAGTGCTTCTCTTCCCAGTACAACAACTAACCAACATCTTCAATCCTGAACTCCAGGAACGCCAAACTTCTACACAGCAACCCACAAGTTTCATTTGGTTCAACAGCTCTATCAAACATCCCACAAGAGCAAGTACTTTAGTAGCTCCAAACACTCATCTTCTTCATCTGTATCTTTCTCCCCGGGGGTTTACGAACGTCAAATACTATAAAGTTGTTGTCTGTCATTTTGTTGTAAATTTCTTCAAGTCCAGTAGCTTGTACGTCCATCATTTTCTTGTGATCTTTCCAAAGTCAACGGGCTACTTTCTTATCATTGTCTCCTACCCAAGATGATTTGCTTCAAGATTTTCAAACAACTTCACCAAAAGATAGGTACAGCATCTACCTCTACTTCTTTTGCAGCAAGTGTTGTTTAGTATTTTGCACATTTTTCTTCTCTACTCTACACAGCATGATTGAGCTCAAGATTCATACCTTCTTTTGCTTTGGTTCAGATCTGGAGTTGGTGGCTCTTCTAGCCAGTGCACGCAAACTGCTCACACTTGCAGCTTCTTTAGAATTCAAACAAAGTGTTGCAACTCGCTTCAAGTTCTACTCCATAGCTTCCTCCAATGAGCCATTTGGATCTGATGCACCATCTTCACTTGTATTTTCTGATTCAACCATGGCTGAAATTGTTGGATCTGATAGTGTTGGAAAGAGTGATGTTGTCATATTTTCCTTCATTGCTTGAACTTGAAAATCTTTGTCAAATGCATTTAGTAAACCAGCTTGCTTCCAACCTTTGCATATCATGTCTGGTTTTTTATAAACACGCAACCATGCCTTGTGTAGCCAACTACACAAAAGAGGCTTAATGGTTGACATTTTGAAATCTAATGCTACATCTTCTCCATTGTTGAGCTGTTTAGTAATGTTGTCCATGGTCCATGAGTTGAATTGCAACATAAAGGCATGCTTTAGAGGTCGTTGAATGATGATGTCAGCTGGTTGTAACACACTTGTGTAGTTTGCAAGAATAAGGCCTTATTCATTAAATTTAGACAAAATGCACATTTTGAGACTTTCAAATGTGGAGTGTGAAGCTCCATTGACACAATAGTTGTTGAACCCAAAGATAATTGGAGCCCCGCCGACAACAAAAACTCCAAGCTCTTTGTGGCAAACATGGAACCACTAAGGTCTTTCATATGAATACACTTGCAAGATGAGATATTCCTTCATACAAAATGCCAAGAAGCAAGTGCTGTATAGAATAGCGAGCCAATTTTTAGTGAATAGACTAAATTAACGTAGCATATTGGACACACAGTGTGTATGTAGCGATGGCTCATAATGCTACTTAAAAGTGAATGAATCATTCACTCTTAAATTTGTAAAATATCTGTAGGTAGAGGGGAAGAGGCTTCTTATACATGAAGCACTCTACTACTTTTTTGATAAGGTGTTTTTGTAATGTATTTTATTTACCATTCTATTAATACAAAAAAGGGCTCAGAAGCTAATGGCTTCGAAAACATGAATGGTCCGCTTAAGCCTCGTTGTCGCCTGTACAAGTGTTCCTTGTTGCCTCGAATGCTTTTAGAGTCTCCAGCCCTCGAATAATATCCTCGCGTTGAAAAAGCCGGTGCAAACCACTTCCACAATCCCTCTCACTACTGATTGTACACTTGCTCTTTGCAGCATCAAACACTTTTACCTTGCCTGAGCGTGGAGGGACATCCTTGTGTCGAGATTGACTGTTCATCGCTATTCTATAATCCACCGCGCTGCTGACTGCACAATTGGTTTTTGTTGTGTTCGACGCGTTCAGCTTCTCCATCCCACGGATAATGTCCTCGCGTCGAGAAGGCCAGTGCATCCCCCTCTTATAATCCCCCACACCGCACACATCTATGCTTAGAGATACAGTGGCCTTCCGCTTTGGCTTCCTGGTGCTTTGAGGAGCCTCCGAAATAGATCTAGACACCAAAGGAGGTCGACCAAAGACGACCGCATTCACATTTTCCATATGTGGGTGTGGGTGTCCACCTACAGATGATTTAGAGACCCTGGACAGCAGATATTCCTTTAGAGTTCATGGATGAGTACCACGATCGGTTGCGGGATTACACCCACCACCTGCAGATTGCGAGGGACAAGTTCGACTATCTTCGAATCGAGGATCACGGCTAGGATCACGGAGAGGACGTGACGACCCCGCCTTCTTGATATGACCCCTAAACGGAGACGCGAGGTCGATGTTGTTGAGTTGGACAAGAGCATCCGCCGCGAACTGCGGAACATCATCTTCGGGGCGAGGATCCTCGGCCGCCTTGTCAACGTTAAGGTAAAGTTTCCTGTTCATGGCAGCGTCGGTACGCAGCGTCGGCGAGAACGAGTCTCCTCGACACCATGAGGGCAACAAACGTTTCAAAGGGGACGGGGAGCACAGTGGGGTCCTCACCAGACCTCGACTCTGCGGGCTATCGACGACACCATTGTCCACATCCCCCTTGGAATAGTCAATGGCCGCGAAAGCGGCGTCCACGGCAGAACGCATCACATACGGCATGGAATACGGTGACGGCAAACGACTCCCCTCATCGGATTCGGACCGTGTCGAAAGAGACGCCTCTGATCCGGAGCGCAAGCTGGGCGTCAGCTTTTGATACGAAGGTGGAAAATTCAAAGCACATCCTTCCATCTGCAAGTATATATTACGGCAGTTGCGCACAATCAAATCACATGAACAGCTATTAAACAAGTCGCAATAACAAACACAAGACAACCGCAGATTCCAAAACATAGCGGCAAAATCCTGATTAGAATATAGGCACCCAATATATTACAAAAGAATGTAGTATACAGGTTTCTAAAATTTACAGAAGTGGATTTTTTACGCGATTCCGTGACTGTCGAAATCTACGTCCTACAAGGGTCTCGCTCAATCACTAGATCCAACGCGGGAAGACAAAAACTTGACCCTAGATTCCACGTGGATAATTGTATGCCTGAGGCAATGTGCTGTAGTTCAGGATCTGAACCTCCTAGTGGGAGGCACCCAATCCTATGTTCCTCCACGAAAGCACGCAACTGGCCCGGCCAGCATTTCTCATCTAGATTCCTAAGCCACGGCAGAAGAGTCTCCATGAGGAAGTTGTCATGACAATGTTCGTGATTCCAAGAATGAAGGAGAATAGCATTCCCCATGTCGTTGCACACAGTCTTCCCTGGAGAGTCGTCAATGAGGATGGTATTGTCTACGTTATAGTACGCCATAGGACTAAGAAACAGCTACTCTGAAAGCACTTTAAGAAAAATGTGCTTGCTAGCGTTATCGGGGTGACCTAGGTATTTTCTTTGGGAGGTCTCAATCCGCTTGCACTGCTCCTGACCTAGGACATCAAAAGGGGGTTCTAAATCACAGAAAATGAAATCAACGACGTCTCTGGAGATCTGTAATTTCATGGAGCTCCAGATCAAGACCCTGTCAGCGATCTGGGAAACCTCCGCGAGAAACTCCTTCACATTCTGACGAGCGAAAACCCCCTTCGCACCAACCAGCGTAGGAATCAGGTGACAAGGATAATTGTCTTCGATTCGATACGGCTTGTATTTCTTCGCAAATGATGTTTGCGTGCATTCGCAAAGAACCCCGTTCAAGTCGAAGACAACTTTCAACCACTTCCTCCGCGGTTTAGGGACATGTGGCAAAATATTTCTTGAAATGATGAGTTACCTGCTTAAATGCAGAATTCCGTGAACGAGAGAATGCGGAGAGAGATTGCACCCCCCTCATCCAATGTCCTCCCCCGTTAGCAAGTGGATTCCTTGCCAGCGGGCGGTAAAAAATATTACGGATATTGGGCTGAGCATAGAGAAAATGAATACTTGCATACAATTAGATCGAATCCGTTGAAAATGACTTTTGTACAATTTATTTACAATGTACAAATATTACATTCGGCAAATCATGCTCTTCCACAACGATCACGAACTTGCCTTTAATCTATCTCGAATTATACTACATAGCAGAGAATTGTTCGTCAACGCCAAAAAATGAAGGAGTGGCCACCCCCTCCTGTCAAGCAGAAGGAATAGAAATGAGTGTCCAATCCTAGCAGATCGTCACCAGTAGGCACATTGCACATTCAATACATGGCAGTCCAAGGACTCAAGCAAAGTCATACGGGTCACAAGAATGTACCTCGATTAACTGCTCTGCTTGTTGACCATGGACTTCCTCTGTTGGTGATGTTTCATCCTCTACTGCCTCAGCCGGCTTATCCAGGTTCTTGAGGACGTCCTCGTAGCTGCCGAAATCGAGCTTGTCCTCCTCATCCGCAAGCTCTGATTTCTTGACAGGTTCAGCACTTGAAGCCTCTCGAGCACCGGACGAAGAAGGCAAGAGCTGAGGGCCAACGGGTTGCGCGCAAGCAATATTGTCGACTCGAGGATAATTCTCCTCTGCGACTGCTGCACCACCACCACCAGGAACGGACAAAAGAGAGGAAGTAGGCTCTCTCCCCACCTCGGGATTCGAAAGCTCTGGCCGGAGAACTGCTTCACTGCCAGCAGCATCGTCGAGTCGACGATGATGCACATCCGCTTCCAGGGCTGCCGTGACGAGAAGAACAACTACAGCTGGAGTCTGTATTACCTGGGCAACGGGGAGCGGAATCATAGTGCGTATCCCCGAGGATGCTACAGGCTCCACACTCGGTTGTGAAGACGCAGAAGGGACGCGTTCTTCCACCAGGACAAGAGCGCAGAGGATGTTATCCTCGACTCGAGGATAATTCAGTCCACCTACATGCGAATGAACAACCTGAGGAACAGCGACGGAGATAATAGGAGTTTGACAATCAATAAGCGTCCTCATCAATGCCTTCAACTCATTGACCTCCGCGTTACTCCTTGAAAGGGAATCCGCCCACGATTTCTCCTTCATTTACCTCTTCCTCCTCTTCTCCTGCCTCTTCTGTCTCCTCTCTTCATCGTATTTCTTCCAGTAGCCAGATTCCTTCTTCGGTTCGACTACTGGGACGGCCAGAGGGTCTGCTGTAGGGATAGCTGAAGCACTAGCAACAGCAGCAGGAGTTGGCGTAGAGGCCAGCGCTACAGTTGGCGTAGGTGCAGCTGTAGGTTTGGCAGACAAGGGAGCACCAGGAGGGGCTACAACTGCAACTTCATTCCGGAATGGTTCCGACTTCTTGTCTTTTGGGTTGTCCTCGTCCGAGCTTTCATCGTCCGACGGGGAAGACGTTCCAAGTGGAAGGACACGCTTGAAGGTTGTCCCGTCGACGTCGTCGAGGTCAATTGTAATATTGACATTCTTGGAGACGGCGAGATCATCCGTTTATTCACCTTGAAGCTCGTCTGCTGGTAGAGGCACAACAATTTCCAGGTGGTGGTAAATTCACGTCATTCCCACCTGGCATGTTGATGTCGTCGTCCTGATGATCATTGTCACGCCCTTGCTCGAACTCCGTGTCGGTTTCGACATCCTCCTCATGTCGGACCTCGTCAAGCCGACGCTTGCTTCGACGCTCCCTGCGACGAAGGTACTCCGTGTCGGTTTCGACATCCTCATCAGATTCTCCCATCGGTGGTTTTAAGGGTGTTTGCAACTGTTGCACACTCTGTCGTCGAAGTAGGGCCATTTCGGGATTGGAGTCGACGTCGCCATGTGCGACTTCCGCTAGTTGCAATTGGTGCGGGCGAACACCCCAATGCGTCATACTTGCCAAGTTACTCCCGTACTGGTCCTGTACCTCGGCACGCCGTCCCCTATGCGATCCGGAATCAGACGACCTCTCAACACTACTGCTTCCCTTCATAGGTTGGGGAGGAGACTTCAGGTTGTGCGCTGTAGGTGGTGACACCGAAGTCACCGTCGGCGCTTCCACATATGGAGGTCGAATGTACTTCGGGGAATAAGGTGAATTTGAATGGAAGAAGTCATTCATATCCAACAGATCCGCCATGGCAGCAATTTTCTGATGGCACTTAATGTCATCCTTATCACAGATGCCATGATAGAACGATCTGAATATCTACAAGACACAGATACATATAAGCTGACTTATCATCGAGTCGAGGATAAAGACACATACAGCACCATGGCACGATTCAAAACAGTAACGATTTCTAACACAAATAGACCTTAACAAACATTTTGTTGTTCGCTTGTCATGTGAACTAGCAACTTATCCTCAAGTCGACGATAAACTCTACCTTTGCAGCTTGTAGGAATTTGAGGCCATCGCCGACACCCAAGACGTTCTTCTCACGGATTGCGAAGCACTGGAGAATCTCCAGATAGAACTCCGTTCTCATTTCCGTTGGGGTGAGACTCCAGAACAATTCGTTGTTCTTCCCGATTTCAGTATAGTAAGGTATCCTTGCTAGTCGATACTCGGCCCGCGCTCTGTCACGGATGGACATCGCGAATTTGCTTTCCTTGTTGAAGAGGAATAGAAGTGGCACCGGAGGGGCATCCGACCTTGTAGTGCAGTTGTACAGTCGCTCAGCATAGGCTGGCACATAAACGGAGACAAATGTCTCGTATGTTGAGAATTCGCTCTCTACAAAATCCAATGCCACTTGCATGTCCTCTCCACCCCCTAAGATCTAGAGCCAGACATTTGCATTTGTAAAGGATGGCTCTAACTTATCCTTCATGAACGTAAGGAATGGCTTCAATGCAGGAACCTCCGCCGTTGCTTGGGGTCTTGGAATTTGCCGAACATCTAAAACTGCCAGGTTTAGATTTCGGGAGAGGTAATCCAGATCCTCGTTGCTCTTCATAAGCACCATTGCGTCCAAATCCATTCCCCGAACTGTCACTCCTCCAGTAGGTTCTGGCAGCTGATACTTCAACTTCATGAACCTCTGGAACATTTTGTAGACGTCGGGGAATTTCTCCTTCACGTCTTTTGTCCGCTTCTTCTTGGCTTCGTTTTGGAGCCGCATCTTGAAGAATTCCTGCGGTGGGTGGGAGACGAGGAAATCCCAAGTAGCAGTTGTAAAACAGTGCCTGCCCTTCCACATGCGCCAGACATCATCGATGACATTCTCTTGCTCGTCTCAGAATTTCAAGCTGGGCTTAATGTCCATCAGTTCCTCTAGGACGATCTTTTTTCGCTTCCTACGCTCTACCCACTTGGATGCCAGTTGGTTGCCTTGCACAAGAATTTTTGTTCTCCCGACAAAGAGCTTCGGATAACTGAATGAACGATTTTCGGTCTTCTTCAAGAGGTGAATGGTGTAAGCTTGAAGGTCTAGGTCCGTGAAATGGCCCAAATGCTTGAAGAACTCTTTCTTCAATGAGAAGTTCTTGATCCTGAACTCCTTGGAGTTGTTATATTGCTCGGACGTCATCGAATCTATCAGTTTGCCCGCGCTGTACTTTGTAAGGAACTCCTCCCAGTACTTGAAGATTTTGTCTGGCATTGTGATTATCTTCAACTCGTTCTTCAAGTCACCCACCCCTTTCACCTGAGCTCCATCCCGATCCGGATTGATATTTTGGAATCGGCTGACGATGAGCTTTGTAAATTTCTGCAGTACCAGGAAGAACAAGAGGATCATGTCCACTGCTATCATCGATTCGACGATAACTGATTAACATATACAATAGACTTCCAATTCTGTTGGACTAAGAGCAAAGCAACTTCAAACTTATCCTCGAGTCGAAGATAAGTGGTAAGTACAAATCTTACCGCGTAGTCGAGGAGATCATGGACTGCTGCGTTTTTCCTTGTCACGGCTTCCGATACTACATTCGTTGGCCGCTTGCATGATATCCAAATATTACAACAACTCACGATTTGGTTTCCCCACGTCGGCTACGCGTGGTCCAGGTGGTTTGTGGAATTGTAGAACTGCGAGATGTTGGTGAGCTTCGCCGGATCTAGGGTCCACACGATGACAGCGTCCCATATTCAGAGTGTTTCTTTCCGGTCTTCACCACACTCATCTTTCTGGAGTTCTTTCGAAGCCTCCACGCTGTGCTGGCTGTTTATTATCATAAACTGACCCAACTTGATGTCGTCCCACTTTTTGGGTGGGGATTTGAAGAGGTCCTTCTTATCGTCCACGGGAGTCAAGCATAGTCGATGTCGAGCTCTTGTGTCTCCCAGCTGCACCAGCTCCTTCTTGACAGCCTCGACGATTCCCCTTTCAAGCTTCCGGATGACATACTCGTCTTTCGCGAGTATGCACTGCTTGATGTCCACCTTAAACGTCTCCTGGCCGAGAATGTAGCAGGACTTGTGGTTGTCCCAGAACTTCTTCTGAATGTGGGCGAACACCTCGTAGTCCTTGAGGGGTTCGACAGGTACTGTCGCAATGGGTCCTACGGAGGTCAAGACCGAACCCGAGTGTGCGGCCTCTAGGTGCCGCAGTGTTCCCGTCAGACGGCCTACTCTTCTTTCTTGAAGCCGATCGGACATGCCCCTGGCCACTTCCACCACTTTGGCCGGCTATGGCGCCAGATCCGGTCTCACCGCCAAGTTCTGAGGTCCTTCTCTTGACAGCCTTCTTCTTCTGGCGTCCGTCTATCTTCACAACGTTTTGGTTGGCAAATTTGTCCAAGGACAACCAGATTTGGATCATCTTTCTCGCTTTGACATCCGTCGTCGCACAAATCCACAGGAGGAACTTGGATGCTTTGAATTCGGCGATTAGGCCTCTGAAATCCGACCCCGCTAGAAAGTCGATGAAGTCGATCATGTCGAACATCGATTTGTCTTCATTGTCATTCAATACGATAGAATGACAGTGTTCACCCGCTCGGCCGTTCTCGTCGACCTCTCTGAGGACAATGACGATGTACTCCCCGTGTTGGAGTTCGATGAGTTCCACTTTCTCCTTCAGATTCCACGGGTGGTACACAGGCGTGTCTTGGACCTGGTACCGGAGGTAGACGAAGTCCTTGAACCTGTTGACTCCGAAATTCCAATGTGTCATACAATTCTTGAACTTCCAGAGCGTCCCGAAACTCTCAGGCATTCCTCCTATAAAGGGTCTTTCTTTAAACGGATTCACGAATGGCTCAAGGAATGGAGTCGTGTTGGAGTAGTCGTAGTTGTCGACCGCCATTATACTGTCCCTGTACATGAGCAACTGCACGTTAGTCATGCTTAAGAGTCACTTAACGAGATGATGACGCTATTGTCTTATCTTCAAGTCGACAATAATACAAATCAGCATTTTCAACTGCAACTGGGCTGTTTAGAAGATTCAGATCTACAATGAGTCCAGTTACCTCAAGAATAACATGCATACTAATAACCAATTTCTGCTGAATTGATTCGTATCCAGTTTTTTATTTCACTTCCTCGGTCTAGTGGTTATCTTCGACTCGACGATATCTGCAAGTACTTGGTACCTTCACGACGCCTTTCTGTGAGGGCTGTCGAAGGTATGTAGGCGGATGCTGTGTCCTTAATGCATACACTTAGATGTGAAGTCCGCGTTTCTTTATTCTTTTAGTTCATATTATACCTTCAACTCGTAGGTAATACGGGATATGTTATTTTATAGGCATATGGACCATGAGTTTGCGGGCGAAGATGGCTTTATTCATAGCTTATCATCGAGTCGACGATAATTTAGATGGTGAGGGTATGGAAAATGGATTCTAGACCTGTTTTGGTTTGTTTGCCCTCACGTTGAGTTGATTCGTTCTCCTGGAATACCCTCATCTATCTTACCAGTTATCCTCGGGTCGAAGATAATGTCGATTATGAGCAAGGCAGTCGTAGTTTTCTATCATTTTTTATGGTTAGTCATGTTTGATTGAATATAGTGTATATTGGTGGAGGAGAACTGTCTTCTTACTATTTATCTTCGGGTCGAAGATAATATTGACTTTAAGAACAATGTGATGATATATTAGCCTTTTTTGGTATAGTTCGCCTAAATTTTTGATGAAAATTACTTTTATTCCTGTTAGACATGAGCGGTCATGTTTCTTAGCATTTATCTTCGACTCAAAGATAAACACGAAGGGGACACATTACGTAATGTACTCGTTAAATTTTCTTTAGCAGTGCTGAAATTGCAAATCTGTCGATCTAAACCCTAATTCCTGTCACTAAACTCTAGTTCTTATGAAGCCTATGGTTTGAATTTGCATAGTTGCAAGTTGATGTTGCACAACCTTGCCTTGCAAAATGCTACACGAATTCAAGACGCTCGCTGCAGCTTGAAGATGCAATCTATATGCAATTTGGAGACGCTACACTCAAATACACAAATGAAAGTGTTAAATGTGAACCCAAAATCACAGCTATTGTGAAGACGTACAATGGAGCTCAAAATGCAACACAAATGCGGTACCTTGAAAACACAGGAGTACATGGAACTCACTAGTTTCAGTAGTCCTCAGCTAGCGCAACTTCAAGGAATGGAGCGCGCCACTTACAAGCACGAAATCGAAGAAGAGCGCAAGAAAAAACAGATGAAACTTTCACTCCAATATTGGTGCGCACCACTCGCAACTAAACCGCTCTAACTTAACAACTGTACAAGAACAGGAGAAAAAAAACAATACTGAAAAGCGAGCCTACACATATATACAAACCCTAAACACAAGAATTTCAATCACAATCAGCAGCCTACATACGAGAAGAAGGAAACGAAAGAAGGAAACGAAAACGGCAAAGAAGGAGACGACAACGCAAAAGTGAGGTCCTCCTCATACCTGCCCCCTTGCTTTCGGCAGTGACGACCACCCGAGGCAACCTCCACACCCAAACCAAACCAAACCCCAGCCAACTCGATCGCCGAATCAACCCAACCACTGAACCAATCCGAACCTCCGCTGAAGTGACACAAACGTACCCGAACCTACCCAAGTTAGTGTTTTGCTAAAAAAAAACTTGTAGCAATACAAATAAATCCCACAAAGGACTTGAAGACAAGGATCTTAATCCGTAAATGCCCCAGGCTCTAACATCCTGTGTTTGCTAAACTTTGAAGTTAAATTAAACCTAACGAACTTGCTATTTTTTGTACTGTAAATTTTGGAAAAAGTTCTTGAAGTCTACTTTTAGTACCACAGATCTGATCTTAAAATAAATGATAGTAATTTGTCTATTCATGATTTTGTGCAAGGGTAACCATTGACTTCCCATAGTGTTGAGAACTCTTGAATGGAAATGAGCTTTAAGTACAAATGATTTTGGAAAAAAAAATCACTTTCAGAATTCATTTACAAAAATGAGAGAGTACACTTAAAAAAGCCAAAAATTAATTGGGGGTATACGTATTAGGCTCTTTCACCTCGCATTTTTTTGGCCACCAACTGTTTAGCTGCAACTTGTGAGAAGAGAATTGAAAGACTTCCCAATCATCACGTTTACAGTTTTTACACCCTCATAGTCAAACATTATAATATTTCATTGCATAAGTGATATTTTGTAATGTCTTTTCCTATGAGATCTTGAACATGTGTAGTTTGAATTTGTACGGTTACAATTCAAGAAATATTAATAGAACTTATCAAAATGTTGACATTTTGTTGAATTAAGAGAAAATTCCAAGGAGCTTAAAACAGGCCTTGGGCACCCAAGAAGGGGTTTAGCACAAGGTCCAATGTTTCGTCTCTTCAATCTTTAATTTCTTCAATAAAGTAAAAATTATCCCTAAGCTACTATGCAAATTGCTTTCTCCAATTTTATTTTTGGCCTTTTTGTGCTCTAATACCCCCTTGTCAAGAGCAAAACATTAAAATAAAAAATTCACTCCACCTAAGGAAGAAAACAAAGAAAGGTTTAAAAAATGCTAATACCACCCCAAGTAAATAACGCAAAATCCAATATAATTGAATTCATATTATAATTTAAATGAGAAGTTACCAAGTAATAAAATGTAGAAGTTGCAAACATTTCGAAGATTCAAGGGTTTGAGCATATTTAAATTGTGCTATTGGTTCCCACATTTACCATGCCATGTACTTTAAGGACCTAAATCCCCACAATTCATGGAATTCATATGCAAAAGATGAAAAAATTGATGTAGAAGTTGTATATATTTTCAAAAATTAAAATCCATGCGCATATTTCATTTGGACTAAAGCTCTTAAATTCACCAAAAGAGTTGAATTTCTAGAATTCTGAAGCATGGCTTGTACTTCAAAGAAGTCTTATGTCATGTATCCTAAAAACAACAGATGTTGCTATGAGTACATATTGTAGGAGCTCTAAATTTATGAAACTTCAATTTTAATTCACCCGTATTAAATTCATGCTATTTTCTTCCCAATTTACAACGTGGCTTTAAAATAATGTGCCACTGGTTTTCAATAGTTTTCAGTCCCCCATTTTGTTGCCACGATCAATAGAAAAATTCAGGTTCTAATTTTCATACTTATAAAAAAATTCAGAATTCCATAACTTTAACATCTTGGGGCCTGTGCACCCCAGCCTCCTCACCAAGGGCTTTGTAACGGTACCCATAATGCGACCGGGGGATGCACAATCCAGGAGATCTCACCTTACCAAACAAACTATCTTAATATAATGATTGTCAAAAGTGGTACATTAAAAGCAATTTTAATTTGGTCCCTCTAAGGATGTCTAAATTTTCAATTATTAATGAATACCATAGTGTTACTTGAAGTTGTATGGAGTACTAATGAATATAGAAGTTTGTGTAATATTAGTAGGTAGTTGATTTATTACCCAAATAATAGGACTATGACCTACAATAAGGCAATTCACTTCATAATTTCCATTACAATTACAACTTGCCAATTTTTAATTGGTCCACTTCCAAGTGTAATGAAACATAGATTTCCATATTTGTAAGTAGTAGCATTCATGATGATTCATTTGGGAGAAACCACTCAGAGTGGGTCACCATGCATTCACAATGGCACGAATGTACAAGACATCATTGATCTCAAGTGCCTAATTTTTTCAAATGAAATGAACTATGCTTATAATACGAGTGTAGAAATGCTTCCAATTAATTTTGCCATTACTGCTTCTTCAAGGTATTTTGTCAATCATTATTAATTGTTTTACAAATTGAAGTAAAAAGACATAAATGTTTCTCTAAATATTTAGGGTTGATGAGAGCATTGCAGTTTTTTGTTTTTTTTGTTTAGAAGGAATTTAGGTTTAGATAAATTGTGCTATTCATTCCCACATTTACCATGCAATCAACTACTAAAAATCAAATGCGTGTTCAATGTTAAAAGATTAAAACCACAAAAGTCATGGAATGTGAATGAAAAGTTAGCAAACAAAAAAATGAACAACTTATAAGTTTTTTGAAGATTGAGGGATCAGGAGCACATTTTAAGTGTGCTATAGTTTTCCACAATCTTTTACCATGCAATCAAATTAAAAATCAAATGGACGTTCTATTTTAAAGAACTCAAACCTCAGAAGTCATAGAATTTGAAGGCGGAATTATCATGGTAAGAAATGTAGAAGTTTTAAATATTTTGAAGACTTCGAATCATGAGTATATTCAAATTGTGCTTTTGTTTCCTACATTTATCATGGAATCAAATGATTCAAATCATGGTAACAAAAAAGGCATGTTTTTTATATAATAATTTAGCTTTTAACTCCTTAGGTTTATTTTTAGGAAGTACTCTAATCCTAAATTATATAATTAAAGAATTTCCGTATAAATTGTCCAAAAGAACTATTTATAAAGATGTATGTGAATTGGTAAAAAAAAATCAAACATGTTCTAGAAAGAAAATTTTACATGACTGCATAGAATTTACAAGTAGATTGTATGTATATATAATGCAGTTGAAGTCTAGGTTTCATTTTTTGGGCCTAAAGATCCATTGTAAAATTCTCTCTACTATGCATATGAACATGTTTGCAAATGGAATTCTAAAATTTAAAAAAGGGTCATTGTATGAACATTGCATGTGCTCCAAAGTTGTAAATTTTAAATATAAAATTTGTAGTATCCGAGGAACCCTACAATTGCAAATCTTACCTTCCAAAAATTAGAAACTATGTTTTCACCAAAATTGCTCCTAAAATTGCCATTTGTAATACAAGTACCAAATTTAAGAAGAAAAAAATTTTAGAACACATGTAAGTCTAGGATCTTGTAGTATGCTAATTTGAAAATATGTAAGAAAAAATTCCAAAAATGTCCACCGTGTTTATTGCACAATATTAGCATTTAATTGAAAACAAAAATCATTTTTGGTTCCTATAAAAAAATTGGCAGCTTGCAATTCACAGTGAAGGTCACATTCGTACCAATGCAATAACTTTTTAACCAGTTATGTAGTTTTCATTGGTTGGTGGTCAACTCAAGAAAATCTTTAAAAATTAGTGTTTTCAAAAACAAAATTTTGAAATTATTTTTTTAGATTTATATATATATGCAAAAAGCTTCTAATGATTCCATTTTG